>CAHIKZ030000536.1:622500-725000 GCA_903632075.3 Acanthosepion pharaonis | reverse complement strand
GTATTCCTTTGGAATATTATTAACCCAAACTAAAAGTTGATAGAAGCATTGTAACAAGTTGACTTTCTGTGTTTGCTATCAACACTGTGTCATCTGCATATCTAATGTTAAGATTGTATAGGTTTCACTATATTTTTATACTCTATTCTCAGATGATAAAATAAAATCAACTATATTCCTTGCTTATTAATCAAAATACTAATTACCAAAAATGTTTTATTCTTATGACTTGCTTCCTTTTGTATTTTAGACTTGATAGACAGGTAATCTTTTTTGCATCATCTTTCAAATATCATTAACAAAATTAAACACACTTTTTGTTTCCTAATTGGATATTTATATCTAAAAAAAGAAGCATGTCTTTTGCAATTAATTTTATCCTTTATATCTTAAAATTGTGTGACAGACATGTTTTCCAGAAAAATGAAAAGAAAAAAATATTTTCTAAAGAGAAATCTGAAGCTTGCATTTTTTTTTGTCACTGAGAAATCTTGTCACATTTTGAGGAAATTATTGCTGCTGTGTCATGATAGAAAAATTGTATTGGCACTGCCTGTTGTGAGATTACAGTGATATTTCCAACCGAATGGAAGCTGTGAAGAAATAGATGAAAGACTAATGAATCAATGGTAGAATCGATTCAAGACATTCACAAAAATACCCCCCACTTCTTTTCTTTTATATGCTTTCTTTCATTCTTTCTTCATCTATTTAATTTTCTATTTCTTTTGCTTCTTCTTTCTTATTTCTCTCTCTCTCTTTCTCTCTCTCTCTCTCTCTCTCTCTATATATATATATATATATATATATATATATATATATATATATTTAATCAATTATTTCTTCCTCTCTGTTTATTTCTCTCTTCTCCTTTCCAATTTATCTCTCTCTTTCTCTGTAAATCATTCGTATTTTAATTTCTTTACCTTCTTTTTTCAGCCAAATTTTCCTTCTCTTATTCACAATTTCTCCAATCTCTCTTTTTATGTTTCTATCTATCGGTCTTTCTGATTTTTTGTCATGCTTTCTCTCTCTATCTCCCTTTCTGTCTTTCTCTCTTTCTGTCTCCCTCTCTCTATCTTTCTATTATTCTTTCTCCTCTATTTGTACAACCTTTTCTTTGAAGACTCATATTCCATCTCATGATTCCATGATTACATCTCATGAAAGAGATACAGTTCTACTAATTAATGTTAAGAATACCATGGATAAAACATGTGAGCAATGGGGAAGTTTTAAAAAATAGAAACCTTCTTTTTTTTTTTTTACAATGATGTTCATCCAAAGTAGAAGGTTGCAGAGTGATATTGAATCAATTGCTACGTCTGCAGCTAGGAAAATTGGTTCACTGTGTCATGCAAGGCAATTTTTCTTGCCAGAATCTATCTTACATATTTATAAGTCTACCATTCATCCTTGCTTTGAATATTAGTGCCACATCTGGTCTGGTGTTTCTGCCATATATTTAAAGATTATTGAAAAAATACGAAGAAGAATCAGTCCTGACCTGGCATCTCAGCTTCAGTCACTTTCCCACCAGCATAATATAACTTCCCTGTGCCTTTTCTATAAATACTTTCATAGTAATTGTTTTGATGAACTTTCCCCTATAGCACCTAGATTTTATGAATTTAAGCACAGTACTAGATTGATGGCATGATCTCATCATTTGACAGTTGAAATGATAAGACCATAAGTTTTTGCTTGTGGAACTTTCTTCCAGCTTCTTGCTTCCCACTCAAGTTTGATCTTCAAAAATTGAAACTCAATGTCAATTATAAACTTCTGTATTTTTAATTATGTTCTCTCTTCTTAATAGTGTTTTTTTTTTTCATATTCTCTAACACTCAGTAACACCATGTGTCTTAGTTGTTTTATTGCCTTGCTTGGGATGAAATGACTAAAAAAGAAAGAGGTTTAATTTATGGGGATATGTGGGGAAGATAATGGTTAATCCTAGACTTGAACAGGTTAAGATTGAGTGATCTGGGAAGCATCCACTTAGGAGTTGGTTCCACAAAGCAGTGCTTCTATGTTTTCTTCTCTCTTCTCTTTTCCAATTTATATCTCTCACCTATGGAATGCAAAGGGAATTAAGGTGGTTCTCTACAATGTGTGTGAGCCATGAAGGTTAGAACTAATGGAACTAATGAATGTTGTTCATCCAAACACTTTCCATAGAAATAGCAATAAAACAGTAAGTGACTAGTGACATTTCGTCTGTGAAAAATGGATTGCAGAGTGGAAAATAATTTGTCACCCACAAGGATGTGGATATGCTTTTGAACTCTATCAAGAATGAAAAATGAAGACTGGGCAGCTTCTGCCCATATATGGCAGCAGTATTCCATTTTTGGCATGTTCTGGCTCTTGTAAAAGTCGAGGATAGCAGGAATCAGTTACTTACTGAAGCAGTACAGGGAGCCAACAATTTTTCCAGTATCTTTAGTAGTGGATTGTATTTATGAGTTACACTTGTCTGTGTTGAGTTTAAGTCCTAATAAGCACTCAAGATATGGGGCCTTCATGAAAGAACACTTGTTCATAATGATAGCTGAAAATTCAGTGTCCACTCACAGATGATGGAATTTCATTAATTTTGTTTACAAGGCATTGAATGTACCCAGCCAGTTTTCCCCCACTCAGCTTTTAAAGCTAGGTCAGAAGAGAAATCAGCTGACAAGCTTTGGACATCTAGAGTTTTGGAGGTATGCTCATTTACCATCATATCATCAACAGGTGGACAGGTCTGACACACACGCCGGCTAACAAGGGCTCTGGTGAAAATCCAAGGAGCGTCTGCATCGGCAACCGGCGGCTTCTGGTCGTTCCTGTCTCTGCGTCTGTGGGAACCCCGCGGCAAGCAAGAACGTTATCCGAGTAGGCCTGGGTACCCTACTTCTGTAATTTATCCCAAGAATCTTCTTCTCACAACAGGAAGAAGCCGGCTCAATCCGCCCAGGGTGAATGCCACATCAGGACAGGATATCATCAACATAGGTACCCACAAATGATCAGAGTATACTCTTAGGCAGATCATTGGAGTGAGAATTGAGACTTGGAGGATGCCTGCATTGATTGCTTGGGTTTCAGAGGACTGGCTGTTAACATCTACCTTCATTAGGAAGGACTTGAAAATTGAGAAAACTCTTCCAGTGATTCCATAGCTTTAGAGCTTGTGCAGTAACCCTCTATGTTGTCACACCTTGTCAAAGGTCTTTGTAATATCTCTAATGTGATCATTCTTGAGATGTATTTATTGTCTAGTGCTTCACTGAATCTGTGAGTAATGATATGTAGGAGATCAGCAGTGGACCAAATATAAAAAAGTGTTTTCAAGACTCAACACCTGTTAAGCTTCAGGACTGAGACAAAGAAAATAAAAGCAATACTGATAGCTTATATCTCCATATTTCACTCATGAGACTCTGGGAAAAACTCTTCAAACAAGGACAGTTCCAATTAAACTAGGACATATGGTAAGTCTAACTCAATAGCTATTCAATTTTTCATTTTGAAAAATGGCTGCTTTTTTATCATCTGTATAGGTATTCACAAATGGTCAGATCATTAGGCAGATCTATTATGTAAAGTACAAAGAAATTTATAATCAAAAAGAGGCAAATTGAATTTCTGGAGCATATACTGAGGAAAGGCAGCTTAGAGAATTTACTACTCACATACTTGTATTGAAAATAAGAGGAACAAGAGGAAATGGATGGTAGACCATGGACAAAGTAAAATGGTAAAGATTCAAAAGTTAGATCAACAAAAGACGGGAAGTTGTGGAGAGCTATGACCACCTATATCCTGAAAAGGTATAGCATATCAAAGGTCAAAGGCGTCACATCTTGGCAATTTAAAAATAAAATATGAAGAAGCTGCTGCATTTTAATAATAAAAAAATATTTGTTATCATTATAAACAGTGGTTTAATGATTTTAAAAACATCTTCTTTAATATTATCATTATTATTTACACTATTTAGATTCGGACTAATGTCCTCATCTTTGTTGTTTTCATCACTACTTTGTGCCCTCAAGCCTTCCTCAGCTGTATATTGATCTGGGTAACCTACAGCAAATTCTGAACTGAACTCTTTATCTATTATATAAAGATAGACTGTTCTCATTCCACTGCTCATGTCTATATCACCTAGTTCTTATTTTATTTAGCACTGTTCAGTTATTGCTCACCTGTTTCCATTGAGTGCAAGTACTCATTAAAAATAAAGGAACAGAATTTAAAAGAACAGAAGATAATGGCTGACATTGCATTTAAATTTTTGAAGATCAAAGTTGACTAGAAAACAAAAAGCCAGAAGAAGTTCCACAAATGAGATGTGTGAAAACATAAACTGTTAGCATAGAACTTTTACAGTTACATCTAGCCATTTTGATTGTAAAATGATGAGATCTTGTCACCGACCTAATATTGTGCTTGAATTTATAGAGCCTAGGTACCATGGAGGAAAGTTCATCAGAACATTTACCATGAAAGTATTTATAGAATAGGCATTGGGAAGCTATGTTATGGCAGTTACTAGAAAGGATATAAAAACAAATGTCAATTAAAGTTACTTATTTATTTCATGATCACAATCGAAAGTCTTATAAGCCATTAGGGTCAAAGTGGCTCCACAGATACTGCAGCCATAGTAGCAGTGATGTACCTTGGGAAAGATAGTCTGATGGAGCCAAACTCTTTCCAGAATGGTTTGAATTCAGAGTTTTCCTTCTCCTAGATTGTTAATCAACCAAGGCTGTCCTCCTGTTTACCAAACACCCAGCTTCTGTGCTACACAAGTTTAATAAACATCAGCTTAGCTATTTTAAGTGTTCAGGAGTTATTTTTTGGAAAATAATAAATGAGTTCAGCCTTTAAGAAAAATGTAGTTCCACATTCAAATTAAAAGTCAGAAGTTGCACACATATTGCATTAATGACAAACACTGACAATATTTACAATCACTTATGTGAGAATACCCTTAGGAAAGGTACAAATCCATCTTCTCCCCCATATATATGGATTAAATAGTAGGACATGTATATAGAAAACTCATTGTTATCTCCAAAAAATTGTTAATACAATATTCACTTGCAAAAAAAAAAAAATGTAATTATTCTTAAAATCTGAAATATGTTTTGGCCATAAATGACCCACAAAGATGTTGATAAACCATAAAAAACAAATCAATAAATCAATCAGTCTGTCATGATATTTAGTTTCTTTTCTTATTTCAACTTTCTGATTGTAAGTATCATTAGAGTTATAGGTGCACCACATGTACTGCAGCTATAGCAGCAGTGGTGTGTCTATGGTGTGTCTGACAGAGCCCATCCCACCAGGGCTGGATTAACCATTAAGCAAAATAAGTATGTGTTTAGGGCATCAAGGGATGGGGTACTACAAAAATTGTTATGACCTTGTTGTACACATATAAAGAAATAAGTCGAACATGATTAACATTTTAATCTGCCATGCACCATTATGAATGAGGAGACAACTGACCCACAGTGAGTATTTACTGCGATTCGTTAATAAAGTAATGGACTAAGGGAAATAATGAGGTTTGTATTTACTCAATGTATCACATCTCCCCTCTTGAATAAGTTAGAATAACTAATTAACTTCATGGAATTTCATTTTTGTGAACAATCACAGAGGCAGACTAACCTCATGTTTGCTTGGCATTATTCTGGCCATATGCTTATGGGATTCTGTAACATGCTGGTTTGTTGATTACACAACGATTTCTGGTCACAGTTCTGTTGACAGTGGCTGCAATTGATTCTTTCTGGCTGTGATTCCCAAGTATTGTTCTGTGTTGAAACTGATAATTAGCCTCTCTTGATGGTCATATGTGCTTTCGATTCCTTCTATATTTATTTCCAGCAGGTATTACCATGATTTTGTTGGCTGATTTCTCCATGCTAGCATACTTTACTCACAGATGTACAGGGCACTAAAATCTTTTAAGTACTTAGGGCCTCTATAGGTCTTAATCCAGTCTTGCATAACACTTCAGGCTGGTTTGTATTTAGAGTTTTCCTTCCCCTAAACTACTTACCAACCAAGGCCCAGTTTGTTGCCTTATTTATTCCTAGCTGGGAGGAGAAAGATGGATTCATGCCTTTCCCAAGGACATTTGTGTGTAAGTGAATATAACAATCTTGACTGGTATTCAAACTCAGATTTCTTATTCCAAGCTGCTAGCCATTGCATCACTGTTCATCCATCATTTATTTATTTACTTTTTACTAAAGTTCACACATTACAAAGCTCAAAAGCCCCTCAAGGTAGAGTGTTACTGTTAAAATGGTGATGATGAATGAAGTGCATGATATGAATGAAAGAGGAAGTTGTAAGTAGATTATGTTGTTGAGAGAAATATGCAGAACATAGTCCAGAACAACTATAAACAGAAAAAGAGCAAGTGTGTCACCTTGTAGAAATCCTGCTTTAACTTACCATCAGTACCCTCCACAATACCTGACTGACCTTAACTTTGCTGATAATCTTGCATTAATTTCTCAATGTATCAAGGATGCAGAATCTGTACTGCAATCACTTGAGCAAGCAGCAAACCAGGTAGGTCTCTATTGCCACATGAGTAAAACAGATTATATCATGACCCCCCCATAAACGATCTGAGTTGGTCATTCAATAACACATCCATCAAAAGAGTCATGGACTACAAATATCTTGGTCCTCAGATTCCCAAAAAGACTTCAACATCCACAAAACTCTTGCATGTGATTTGGCACTGAAACCTTTCATCCTCCCTAAATGTCCAAACCTTTTGAACATTGATTGAACCAGTCCTACTGTATGGATCAGAAACTTGGACATTATCTGCTTATAAAAATCTACTTAGAAAAATACAGAACATCAGTTGGAAATTTCAGGCAATGCTTAACACAATTTATGGAAAATTGAGACCAATCTCTCTTAAGCTCAAACAAAAAGAGCAGACAGGTAAAATGTCTCATCCTTACTCCTATGGCATCAATCTGGAAATATCTTCTCATGAAAATTGACTTTCCCAGACACCATAGCTTGGGACTCAGGATTAGACATTGGGGATCTGGGAACAGCAATGCAAGATCCAACAGTATGGAAAGGGATTGTTAATGGACTTCTGACTAACCATAGGGAGGTTAAAGGATGATGATTATGATGAATAAGGAAGATACATAAAGATTGACCTTTGACTTCAAAAGGTTAAGATCATTATAGTGAAATGAAAATCTGTAGTATGGAGGATGCAGAAAGAACCTCCCAGTCTAACTTTCTTATTTTTTTCTTAAATTTGTTTTACAAAGTGTGCCTTTGCATTGTTATGCTGAACATTAACACCTTTTCTGTTTACCAAAGTAGGGCACTTTCAATGCAATGCTCCTTTTACCCAATCAAGTTGCAATCAATCTGTAGTGATGTTTTACATATTCCCCTAACTTGTGACAGATGACACCTTTCATAATCATCAGACACATAGCAAAGACTTCTGTGGTTAGGGTTCTGGTTTTGTCCTTGTCATTAGTTTATTATTTTGTGATAACCACTGTCTGTTTTGTTTTCAAGCAGAACCTATCACCTGTAGCAATGCAATGGGAAAATGAAAAGTTGTCATTCCTGGCTAAAAAACTACTGCAGATAATGAAACATCATTTTCAGTACTCAAGGAAAAGCTCATGAGGAATCCAAATTCACTCTTTACAAACTTGCCCAATTGAACTCTGACACATTGCTGGCTAGAATAGATGATAAACTAATTCTAAATGCAGTTTCAATCATTGAACCTTGGTTCTGCCTTGATTGCTTGACTCATAAATCATAGCAGTCAAATCAACCTAATATATGCATGTGTTCATGTATATATGTTCACATGAATGCATGTGCATTTATGTGTGTGTGTGTGTGTGTGTGTGTGTGTGTGTGTGTGTGTGTGTGTGTGTGTCGGAGATTGCACATGTGTCTCTGCACCCTCAGTAAAGACCAGATAAGATAAGAGTTAAAATAATGAAGTTGAACAGCAGAGAAGAACAAGCAGAAGATCAAATTGCAATTAGAAAAAAATGTGGGAGATGAATCAGCCCCTCCTCAAATACAGGGTGTTCCATAATGATGGAACACATTTTAAATGCAAGTATCTTGGATTATAAAAATGATATAGAGTACCAAATAAAATTAATTACATAACTGATATACAAGAATTCAACATATTATCTAAGATTTGAATATTACATCCCTGAGATGGTCACCACCACAAAGAGAATATGCACAACCTTGATCTCTCATTTCAAACACAGTGTGGCTTAGTAGATCAACTAGAATGGCTGCTATCTCTCAACAGATGCTTTATTTTAGTTCTATAACTGTATGCACTCTTGTATATCAGTTATGTAATAAATATATTTGGCACGCTATGACATTTTTATAATCCAAAATATTTGCACTTAAAATGTGTCCCATCATTATGGGACATCCTGTCTTTTCAAGACAAACTGACTATGGCCACAGAAAAAGTACCAATACTTTATTTCATTCAATAGGTATTAACTACTTAACATTTGGTTGTGAAACTCACTGAGGGTGCAGACACACGTGTGCAAACTCAGTAGTAATAACTGGCATCTTAAGACTTAAATAGCAGGTATTATCAATTGATGCTTCATCAGAAATCAGCAAATATCATTATTTAATCTTTTTTCAATGATACAGGCACTACTCACTTGTGATTGACGCCTAAATGACTAATTGATAACTCTAGGATTCATGAGGTTACAATTTTTTTTAATCATTTCATCCAAAACAAGGCAATAAATCCACTAAGGCACAAAGGTTTAATGAATGTGAAAGAAGCTAAAAAAAACATTATCAACAAAGAAAGGACAACAGGATTCAAAAAGACATAAGATAACGATTGTTGATGCAAAATTTACTAGGATTCATGAAGTTAGATAATTTCTGTCAGTATTTTCCTGGAAATAAATGTGGAAGAACAAGCAAAAGATTGTGTTATATCTACATGCATACTTCTCAAAGTGAAAAGAGGTGAAAAATGGTGACAACTTGTTACAAAGAATGAACAACTCCATTGTGCATGTAGTGCTTCAAGGTGTCTTACTTTTTAAATATATTAAATTTAAAAACGAAATTTAAAGAAAATTTAAAATATTTTTATATTTCCAAAAATAAAGTTTAAAAATATTTTCACTTTCCAAAATTATGGTTTATAAATATTAAGATAAGAAGGTGGCAGTTTAAACAATAAAAGAACAGCATTCAGAAAGAAAGATGATGATGATTGATGTTGCAAAATTTACAAGGATTCATGAATTTACATCATTTCCTTCAATATTTTCCTGGAAACAAATCTGAAAGATAAACAAGCTAAAATGGAGTTGTCTCTACAAGTGTACTTCTCAAAGAGAAAATGGTGACAACTTGATGTAAGGAATGCATAACTCCATTATTTGTGGAATGCTTCAAAGAGTATCATACTGTTAAAAGATTTAGGAACCTAACATTTCTTTTCTTTTTTTATTTTTATAACCTAAAAGAGTGAAAATATAATTTTCATAGGTTTTGCATTTTAGAAAATTTATACATTTTTTTTGTTCTTGGTAATTTATGACAAAAATATTAAACACTATTTATTTATTAGGTTGTTTATTTACAGGAATAATTTTTTATAACAATTAAAACTAATACAATGCAATATTTATCATTTACTAATTTATAAAGAAATAAATATAAAAAATTTTTATTTATAAACATTTACTAAATTACTAAAATATATAAACCAACTATAAGGACATTATATGATTATTTACCATTTTGCAAGGTTTAATCAATTGGCAGTCAGCCATTGTTTTGCTAACCATTCCATTAAATAATATAATAAATAAATAGTGTAAATAAACAAGCTAATAGATAAATAGTTTATTATTTTGTTGTCAATTATCAAGAACAAATAAAATGTATAAATTTATGTTGATATATTTAGGTTTTATTACAATTCTAATCATTGCTTTTAATACAATAAACATTGCTGAGGAGTAAAGGTAGTTAAAAAAATAGTAGTAATCAATGGAAAATTGCCCTTTTGACACACTGTTTTTTTGCAGGGGTGCATGAAGGTCTAAGTTTGCCTGAATTTCAGCATATATTGTCTCTATATTTAATAGAAATAGGCACAATAACTTATTTGACAATGTAAGACTTCATTATACAATTTGAACGCTGTTTATTGTATTGTAAATAAATATGTGCACTTACTGATATTTATCTTGTAATGGTGGCCTTGCTGTTAACAAAAAAGGGGCAAGTGACAAAACAATGAATTGTTTGATCATTTGCTTGTTCCAGAGTATTGCATATCAGTTGTGGCAGACTGAGAGTTTGTTCAAAGTATAACACAAGGTAATAGTCAAGATAGATTTGTGGGAGAAATCAACACACATATGTAGTTATGAGTTAGTCTCTGCTGCTACTGGTTTCATCACTGGTTGAAGCCATCACTTTTGAAGAAGTGCCTTGGTGTCACTGCTGACAACCTGGACCATGTCCAGTTACACTTGCCTGCTGTGGGGTGTCTATTGCTAATGCCAACCTGGTCAGATCTCCCCAGTGTTACCTTTATAGTGAGTCAGTGACACAGAAACGGCTCCCACAAAAAGCCTGTGACCTTTTTTTTTACTGGTCAGAAAAGATGTTTTATGACCCTAGTATATTTGAATCGTATTCTGGAAGTGAGTGTGCACTGTGCATAGAGCTGGATGAAATTAAGGTCTGTTTTTATCATATGAGCTAAGGATTTCAAAGTGAGCACTTCCATTTGAGTTAAAGAATTGGCATTCTGACAGGGTATGAGAATTTTTTAATTTCAGATAACAAAAAAGAATGCCATAAAAAAGATATAATGTTAGAAGAGAAAAATATATTGTTGTTATTGAGTGATGGGAATGCAATATTGGAAATTGTAAAAATGTTGAACATAAAAAAGAAAGAATTTTCAAAATAAAAACATGAAAAAAATGACTTTAAGGATATTACAAAAACAGATTTAAGAAAAATTAAACCATAACTGGTTCATATTTTATATAATGCCTTATTTGAAGAAAAATAATCACTAATTAAGGTTTTAATCTTTAATAAATTACTTTTATTTGGTTATAAAAAAAAGTTATGTTTTTCTGGTGCTGCGTTGTCTCGGTCCTGAGTTGTCCCAGTAGTGTTCACTAAGTGGTGTTCAGTCAGCAGTGTTCAGTCAGTGCTGTTAAGTTGACAGTGTTGAGGTATTCCTTCCTACACCTAGCCCAGTACACCAGTTGAGAAACACTGATCTATATATTTTCTTTTTATCTATAGTTATTATGTAGAGTTTTCATACAGACAGATATTATAAATAGATGAAGCAGATGAATTTTTGTAAATAATTGAACATAGATTTACATAATAAAACATTTCTATTTTAGGAATACATTCCAAATAATTTTTACCTAAGAAATGCATTATAAATTATTCTTATTGCAAGAATGCATTACAGATGATTAACTGTAGAAATTGATTGTAAATTATTTTACTATAAAAATGCAGTAAAAATCATTTTATACAGAAATTCATGGGAAGCTATTTTGCTATGTAAATGCTTTGCAAATCATTTTATACTGGTAATGGTAATATTAGCTGTTTCCTTATAAGGAAACATTCAACATTTATTGACCTACCAGCTTGTACTATTATCGGTTGAAATTTATAAATTCTTTCTCGTCAAACAATTTTTCAGGAAAATTAGTTTCTTAAGTCCAGTAGCTGTTCCAACTCTTTCCAGTGTTGAAGAGGGTTTCCTTCCTAACCTTTTATTTGAAGTAGTGTGGAATGCTAACATTTTGATTATGTCATTATTTTCTTTTTGAGTTACATGTGATATACATTTTAGCTGCTGCTGCTGTTAAAAGACCCCAAGTTATGTGGTTTATGTTATTTGATACAGTTCTTTCAAAGAGTTGCAGTCATTACCAAGACCCATGGGCTTCATCCACTGATCTTAGAAAGCGGTTGCATACAGCTGACAGTTTAGTTATTTCTGAACAGGTTTGGCACCATGCATGACATCTGTATAATAGCCTCAATCTGAAATCAATTTAAGAGCATGACTCCAGTTACTTTTATTAATTTCTGGCTTTATAGCAATTTGCAGTGTTTAGCAAAACTAGCTTATTCTATGTTCAATTTCCTTATCTCCTATGCTAAATCTGTTATAACTGATCCATATACTAAGGTATTTGAAGTGTTTGATATTTACTAAATTCACATCCTGAATTTTCATGATGGATTCAGGATAGATGCCATCCCTGCTTTCATTCCAATTCCAGTTCATAGTTTCTGTGTTGGAAATGTTAGGAATTCATTGTAACTCATTTTATCATAGAAAGATATAATAATGTGCAATTCATATTCATTCAAATGAATAATTTATTCATTAAATATATTTTGCAATGAAAATATATTGCAGTTAGGTTCTTATCAAATAAATACTGAGTTGCTACATTGATAATGTAGAAATGTTGGGAAAATTTATTGCAAATGATAGAATGATTTTTATTCATTGGAAATTACATTGGAAATTTATTGTAAGACTTGAAACAGAAATGTAAATGGTTTTGATTCTACAACTAGAGTTAAGCAAATACATTATATATTCTGGTTGCTCAAGTTAGTCATGGTGGGGCTATAAATTTAGTCAATATCTTAACCCTTAAATGCTCTTGATTTAGCCAATTTTTATGGAGTTCAGAAGTGAATAAACAATTATTTTAAGTATGAAAAATTGTCTCATTCATAACAGACACTTCTAACATGATATGACAAATCAAAGTTCAGCTAATAATTTCATATTGAACTGCAAAGTTATTGACCCAAAGATGTATTTAAAAAAAAAACAATATAAATAAGCAATGAGTCCCAATGAAAAAATAAAATAAAATATGAAAATAAAATATATAAACAAAAAAAAGAATTCAAATTAAAATAAGGCATTGGCTTTCCTTTAAAATCCTCTCTCTCTCTCTCTCTCTCTCTCTCTCTCTCTCTCTCTCTCTAAACTTCTTTCTCTATATTTCTCTCTCAACTAATGAGAAGGCAACCCTCAAATAAAAAGATGAAGAAGAAGAAAAGACTGAATCCAGCTGAAAAAAGAAGGAAGTTTGCTGGACCAGAGTCTAGCCATTTGTGACTATAAATCTACCAAGAGAGGCTCCATGCATAAAAATGAAAAAGAAAGGAACACTGGAAAACAAGGTAATTTTATCCAATTAAAAAATTAACACAAAGAGACTTTTGATGTTAGACAAACCCAAAGTTTGCGCCAGTAGTCTGGGTGCCCTGTCAAAAAGGATATAAGCAGACAGTCGAGAGGCAGAAAAAGAGAAGGGATCATCAGAGAAACCAGCCAAGCATATCACAAGAAGAAGTTAAGCAGTCATCTGCTTAAGACATTTTCCACTCTTCTTAGGGCCAAGAAAAACATTGTATCTATATCTAAGATGACAATTACTATGAAGGTCTGACTTCTAAACTACCAATTACTGAACTGAAATGGACTTTCTCCTGACTGCTTCCAAGATCTGATTTATAAACAAACTTTTTCTACACCAAATTACAAAGGACTCTCCCACCTATAATAATCAATCTAAATCAAATAAATAAATATATGTTATTTGTTTATATCCTTGATTCTGTTCTTTTTATTCCCAATGTTCTGATACATAATACCAAGTCTCTTTGGCACTCTAAACTACAAATACTTTTTATGGCTATTGTAAATAATTTCCTGGAGAAATAAAATAAAATTTGTTTGTATAGAAATGCTTTAAAATGCTTTGGAGTTCAATTCATTCAAAAATGTACAAATTATTATCTACATACAACCATCTTCTGAGATCAATGCTTAAAAATGACTTGTTTACAAAATAACAAACAAAGAACTTTACCAAATACCATGTCACTCAAACATTTCCAGCCGCAGTAGCAAAAATGAGTAACTCATTTAACTAGAAGCGAAAGTAATAATATATTTAAGCTGTTAACTTTTCATACTAACTGTAGAGTAATTGATCATGATTAAATGTAATTGGAAGAAACGTCCAACAAACAGAATTGACAAAGTTTATAACAAACAATAACAAGACAAAGTAAAGAACAGGGCAAAAATAATACTCAGCAAACAATATATTCAAGGCAAAAGTAATTGAAGCAACAGTAATAAGGTAAAAAGTTCACTAAGAATGATGTTAATACTCAAAAGGGATATAGACAAGTGATCACAGCATTCTGATTTCATGATAAGAAAGAACAGCAAATATGGCAGATGTGATGGAGAAGTGGCTTATCTTATTGGCTAGGAAGAAATCCCAGAATGCATCTGTATGAGTTGTCGATCAATTAGAAGAGTGGGGATGTTTTTACAGTCATTCTCTATTTTTCTTTTTCGGAATAGTCCATTTTTTGGCACTGTGTGAGAAAAAGTAAATGACAAAGTTTTGTTGATGTTTTTCTCTTCCACATTGTTGTTTTTTGCCCTTGTTTGCAGTACCATATATGAACTATTTGTGATGGGAGCTGAGGTGGCAACCCCATCACTATGGCAAGGTCTCATCAGCCATAAAATTCTTCTGTGCCATCAAGTTCAGTATGGTCACCGATTAGGCTCAAGAAAAAAGAAGAACTGTACTATGCTAGCATTCAGGAGCAGTACATACCTGGCAATGAGCTGCTAACTATACTAGCAGCTTTGGATGCACTGACCACTCAGACTATCTCCCTGCTAACAACTGATGTTAAACTCAAAAGCTGATTGGCGTTAGCAGGGAAATCTTGAAGGAGGCTTCAAATAGGACCAAAAGTGCTGGCAAAAAGGAGTTATGCCATGTGGGACATCCGGCTGTTGACAGAAAAGGAGGCCAACTGGTTGGTGGGCAATATACTAACAACCAAGGCCATTAGACTCCAGACGAAGTGTATGATCACCCTGAAATGCAGATCTCTCTGCATGGGGTGCTCTTGGAAATTACTGAAGACCACCTGAGGTCCTTTTTCATGAAATATGGAAAGGTGGTGAGGTTGCATCAGTATTGAGCAAATCTGGCTTTGCCACCAACGACTTTACACTGTAAGTGATCCTAACATGCAAAAACTTTCTGAACATCCCTGACATATTGAACTGTCAAGGTCGGTCAATCTAAATTATTGTGAAGGGCCCCACTGCTGGTCCTGTGGCACCACAAGGCACCTGGTGAAGTTGTGCTCTGACAAGAATCTGGTGCCACCACCGAAACCAATAACAACACCAAAAGAAGCAATGGGGTCAGTGAAGACTAGCCAGTGAGTGGACAGCCGTAGTGAAGAAGGGAGCTATGGCTGCAACCCCTCTGCCCCAGCAGGATGTCTCACCCAAAAAGGCTGCATCCCTGAAGAAGCCACAGCAGAAGCAACAGCAACAAGAACAGTGCAAACAGCAGCAGGAGCAGCAGCAGCTAAAGCATTGACAGCAAGTACAACCTCAAGTACAGCAGCAGGATCACCAACAAGAGAAGCAGTAGCAAGATAAGCAGCAACAACAGAAGGAACTGCAAAAGAAAGAGCAGCAACTTCAGCTACAGCAGGAGCAGCTTGAACAACAACAGCAGGATCAGCTCCTACAACAACAGCAGGTGGAGTTGCTGCAACTCAATTTGTTCATGGAGTTGGAGGAGATGCTTCCACCTAGGTCTTCCTCATTGAAAAGGGAGAGGGAGAAAGAAAAAGACAAAGATAAAATTACAAAAAGTGAGAGAAAGTCTGGATAAAACAGGGTGGAGAAAGCCATAGACAAAACCAAGACACAAATACCTGGTCTAAAAGGTAAGACAAGGAGCCTCCCTTCTTCCCCCTCTAGGGTTCCGTCATCTCCATCTCCCTCCTGCAACCCATCCTCCACAAAAAAGACCATTCCGCAAGATTTGGATTTTTGTACATAAATAAATTTTTATGTCATATCTCACCCAAAAAGACTTCATCCCTGAAGAAGCCACAGCAGAAGCAACAGCAACAAGAACAGTGAAAACAGCAGCAGGAGCAGCAGCAGCTAAAGCAGAAACAGCAAGTACAACCTCAAGTACAGCAGTAGGAGCAGCAACAAGAAAAGCAGTGGCAAGATAAGCAACAACAACAGAAGGAACTGCAAAAGAAAGAGCAGCAACTTCAGCTACAGCAGGAGCAGCTCCTACAAAAACAACCAAAATTAAATAGTTTGGAAGGAAACTTCTATCAACATTAGAAAGAGCTATAAGATTTAGTGGACTTGAAAAGTGTAATACTGTTTTCAGAAAAAGATATTATAATTTTCAACCAACAGTAACAGTGTTTGCTAGATGAGTGCTGAATGTTTCCTGTATGGAAATGGCTACTTTTATCATTAAACATTTATGGATTATTTACTATAAAAAATATATTGCAAATGTTTCAGTGTATAAATGAAGTAGATATTTTTCTAACTTTATTGAGTCAAGTACAAGAGGACAGTAATGGCAAACCAGTAAAGGTTGATCTATGTCCAATAATATACACTTAGAAGTATACATTTAACTTTTGTACCTGCAAAAAAGGACAAAAATTGTTGTAAATTCTCAAGAACAAAGAAAATGTATAAATCCATCCTCATATGTTTAAGTCTTACTAAAATTCTAAACGTCACTTTTTAAAACAACAGATATTGCTGAGAAGTGAAGATATGGTTAAAATAATAGTGGTGTCAAGGTAAAAACATTCTGAAATGGACAAAGTCCAACAATTATTTTAAGACATTTTTTAAGACATTACATATAAAAAGAATGTATAAACATAAAAATGTCTTAAAATAATTGTAGAACTTTGTCCATTTCATAATGTGTGACATCATTTGTTTACATTTGATACGCCATGAGCAGATATGAATGTACGTGAGAGATTCATGGAAGATTAAAGTTTAAATACAGTAAATTTGACCTTGCTAACCAAATGCAACTCTGTGGCCAAATCGGTAAAGGTATGTCAAGCTAAATGACAGTTTCGTATAGGATACAGGTTCGAATCCTGTCGGAGGATGAATATTTTGTGTGAAAATTTCTCGGACATTCAGGCTGGTAAATGTTGTTTAATATTGTTTATTATAAACAGAGCATTTACTTAAATATTTGTATCTATAAAAAGAATGTATAAACATAAAAAAATGTCTTAAAATATATATATTCCTTTTGACTCACTGATTTTTTGTGGGAATGAAGGTTAAAGATTGGTATATATTTGTTCAATGACAAATGCCCAGTCTGAAACAAGACCACAACTAATGGGGACCAATGACAATTGAATCTCACAACACTAGAAATAGAATGCAAGACCAGTATATGATAGCAGGTGAGTATAATAGAAAAAATGTAGTAAATTTTCTATTGTATTTCATTTTATGCAAGCCAGACTGAAGTACATCAAAAAATTCAGAAATTAGTGACAGAAAAACTACCTATTCTATACATCAATTATTTATTTTTCAATAAAAATTTCCTTCCTTGTCAATGCACTTAATTATTAATCACAAATATCAAAGCATTATACAGTGAAAATTTCAGATCAAAATTCAGTTAATTATTGTGTATAAAGTTACTGTAACTTGACACATTCATGAATGTATTGCCAATAGCAAGTTGATATGTAGAGGTATGTCTAGACTGACAGGTCACAAGACCTACCAGGAGTCTTTAAAATGCTACACTTCAAATCATGCTGAACTACAAACCAAGCTAAATTAGCCTATTTCAAAATCCAGATATCACTTTGACTTCGTTGATTAGTTCAACTTTACAAGTATCCACCTCTTTATTTGAAGAACACCCTCATGTATGCTACTCTCTCTTTGTCATAGTTTCCACAGAGCCAGGCACAGATGCAAAACACTTCATTGCTCTTTTGGCAGAAGCAGCTGCAGACAAAGCGCCTAACAGCTGTCAGCATTGGCCAGAGTTACCATGGTTACCGTGCTTTGCCAATTAGCTACCTATGTCGAGAGGATGTTGTAATAAGGTTTCTTTCTTCTTAGAGTGCAGCAGTGTTGTATGCTTATGCTGACAGATTTAAGAATATAAGAAACAGTTTATTTATCTGTGTTCATAAATGCACACATTTGAAAATCTGAAATTTGATAGTGTTAACATTAACAATTCAATACAGGCTGTAAACACAAGATTACCCTTTTAAATGCTGATAAAAGTTTAAGAAAAAAGAAGAAAATAAACAGGAAAAATGGCTTAGAATGAAGATAAACAGTCAAGATTCATGACAATTTACTTTAAACATCGTTTAGTTAGGTAGAAATAGTTAGCTTAAACTATAATTATTATTTTCAATATAGCAACTTTAACTAATTCTCCAGCAACCACCAACTTAAGACACAACAACACTAAGATTTGTGGTTGTGAGGAATGAGTTAAAATCACTATAAAAATGTTTTTTTTTGTTAATCTAACACCCCATGCAAGGTAGTAAATCCACTAAGACACAAAAGAATTACTGAGTGTGAAAGAATAAAAAAGAGAAACATTATTAGGGAACAAGAAATTGAATTTACACAACTTTAGTACTAATTCTTATACAAAAGTTAAGCAACCCAAGTACCATTCAAAATTCTAAATTGGTTATTAAAAAATGTGTAATATATGTTTGATTCTAAGATGTGTATAAAAATTATCCATACATATATGTTCAAGCTGGTTTGTTTTGAGAATTCATTTTACTGATCTTCTCATTTCTATGCACATATTTGATTCTATTGTATATAAAAATTATCCATACATATATGTTCAAACAATTTTAAAGATCACTGGTCATTTTCAAGAATCATATATGTAATGATTTTGAGATTCAAGAAAATTTTGACACATTGTTTATTTTTTCATAATGGTGAAATTACAAACTTAAATCATGTTTTGACGTGTTGATTTTTGTCATTTGCAGGCTGCTTACAACAGATAAAATACCACTTGTAGTATTAAGTAGATTGAGCTGAAGTATTTTAATTATTGAATATATTTAATATATTAGTTCCTAGACTGAAAGATATTCTATTTAAACCAGACGGCAGAATTAAGAATTGCATACAAAAGTTTTTGCCTGTAGCCTTTAATCAATAATCAATATATATATATATTTATATATATATATATATATATATATATATAAAAGTGGGATTGCTGCCAAAATATACAAATATATATATATATATATATATATATATATATATATATATATTTCGCAACAATCCTCTTTATATATATATATATATATATATATATATATATATATATATATATACACAAGTATATGATTGGTGTATAGGAATTAATTCCAATAACCAACAATTACTATTCTTAAAAGAGTGCTCAATACAGAGTAGAGCGAATATAATTATTTATTTAAAAATTATAACATAAATATGTTATAAAATCACTATTGACCTGTTATATTTATATTTCAATATGTGGCTAGAACTCACCCAATAACACCTTCAATCCTGGACACTTCTTGAGTGCTATATTAGAGTGTCTATGTCAATATATATATATATATATATATATATATATATATATATATATATATATATATATGGGGTCGGATAAAAAATCTATAGACACACACACACAAATACTTGCACATATGTATAAATATATTTTTTCTACAGGTGTTATAAATACAGTGCTCAATATTATGAGACAAAGCTACAAGTATATATCAGTGAATACACATAATATCCAATGGTGATAACATGACTCGGGGTTTCATGTAATTTATGCAATGTTTAGGTGCAGAGATAATATCAGAGTTTCATGTAGTTTATAATATCTCTGCACCTAAAGATTGCTTAAACTGCATGAAACTCAGAGTCATACTATCGTCATTGGATATTATATATATTCACTAATATATATATATATATATATATATATATATATATATATATATAAAGAATTAATGGACTTTTCTTTATTAAACATATTTTTATTACTTTAAACACTATTTTTACTGGATACCCATATTTGAATTTGAAAAAGAATTTTCAGTTTCTTTTTAAATTTAGATTTGAAAAGAATTTGCAGCCTTTTTAAATCATTTCACACCAAGTAAGGCAATAAAGCCACTAAGACACTGAGTGCGAAAGAATATGAGAAAAACAAAAACATTATTAACAATAAAAGAACAGGAATTAAGAAGACAGTAGTTAATGAGTGACATTGCATTTGAAGTTCAAACTTGGCTGGAAAGCAAGACGCCAGAAGAAAGTTCTATAAGCAAGAATTGCAAGAGAAGAAACTGTTAGCATAGAACTCATGGTTACATTGAGCTGCTTCAACTATAAAATGATGAGACCTAGCTGCCAATCTAGTACTACACTTGTATTCATAAAGCCAAAGTACCAAAATGGAAAGCTCATCAGAACAATTACAATGAACATATTTATAGAAAATGTATAACAAAGATACATCATGGTTGTAAGAAAGTGACTGAAGCTGAGATGCCAGGTCAGGACTGATAACACTGCAGATTCTTCTTTGAATTTTATCAAGAATCTCTAAATACATAGCAGAAGCACCAGACAAGATGTGACAATTTGCATCGTCTACAAACAGTATCTGTCTAATATTGAAAGGAATATGATAACCTTGTATGCAATACTGATTAAAATGAAATGACATTTACTGACTAATTTTACATACTTTTATGTCACAGTTGTTTAATAATTTATCTATGGAAAACTTTTACACACTGGAATTAAACTTCCATTATCTTATACGAAAACAAGAGAAAATCAGTAACAATGTGTTAAACCTGATTATCTATCATAAAACATTCTTAATACACACATACACAAACACACACATACAAATAGACACATATATACACTCCCAACACACATGCATGCATATACATAAGCAACACACAATATTTACAAATCCAACTTTTTTATTAGAATACAAATAAAACATTGTGAATTATATATTAAGAGATTTGGAAATATCCTTAAAAACAAAGAGAGTGCTGAACTGCTATGTTTTATCTAATTTCCTATATGGCCATGAATGCTGTAGATTTAGCTCACAGATGAAGAAGAGACTCGAAGTGACAGACATGTAGTTTAACCAGCAAATTTTAAGTATATCATTAACAGAATATGTGAACAATAAGGAAATCTTAAGGAAAATAGAAGCTAAATATTTACAATCAGAAAGAAAAAGTTGAAATTCTTTGACACATAATGAGAAAAGAGGGCCAAGAGAATTTAACACACACAGAATAGACTGAAGTCAAAAGACACAAAGAAAGACAGCAATTAAGTTTATGTGGCAGAACAGATATAAAGCATAATGGTAAAAGGTTAGAATTTACTTGAAGCAACAAAAGACAGGAAGTTGTGGAGAACCATGATCACCTACTTAGCAAGATTGTGTGAGTGTATGACAGAATAGAGATAAAGAAGGATGGTAAAAGGTCAGAATTTACTTGGAGCAGCATGAGACAGTAAGTAGTAGAGAGCCATGATCAACTACATCCTGAAGGAACATAGAACACAAAAGAAGTCAGAATTCCTAGGCCATAAATTCTAGTGCCTAAAAGCCCAGCAGAAAAAAGTTATCTTCTCTTTTCCTACCCATAATCCTCTTTCAAAATACAGTGTAACCTGGATATAAAAGAGTTGTCAGGACCGGAGAAGAAGTCTCTTATATCCAGGTTTCTCTTATATCCAGGTTTGGTCTATTTTGTTCAGGTAAGTATGGCTCTAATTTGGGACCAGAGAAAATCTCTCTTATATCCGGGTTTCTCTTATATCCGGGTCTCTTATATCCGGGTTACACTGTACTTACTTCCTCCCTTGGGCACACATAAAAAGCAGAGGGCTATCACAGAATTTCTTTTTTTTTTTTTTTTTGGAAGGAGAAAGTGCTGCAAATATTCAAATGACTACTGAATATTTATAGAAAGGCTGCTATGTTACTAGAATTTGGGCACAGTCCGGTGGTTCTCTAATGATGAGGTGAAAGATATTTAAAAAATCATCCAAGAAGCTTCTATGAGACAGATATACACACTCTTATTCAAAGTTGAAATACCATGATTGAAAAGGAAGGAAAGTATGTTAAAAAAAAACTAGGTTTGGAATGCTGGGACACTTGTTTTTCAGTATGTTTTGTATGTTTCTCACATTTAATAAGCAGCAAATAAAGAATAACAGGAATAACTGGCCCTAGTGGAATAACTGGCCCTAGTGGAATAACTGGCCCTAGTGAAATAATATGAGTTTATATAAAAAGTAATAAAGATAAAAAAAGAGAATGCAAGTAGAAAATTAATAATTACAAACAATTTCTCTCAGGCAATTCCAAGGCATCTTGTTAATATTTAATTAAAAAAACCTGGACAGAAAATGAAATTCACAGTGTAGAGAAATATTGCCAGCGATGGGATTTTTGACAAGATAATTGAGCCAGTGAGAATTCAATAAGAAAGTATTTTGCTCCTGTATCTGAAATATTTGACAGGATGACAGTCAGAATAAAGTAATTGCTCCCATTTTCAGAACCCTTTACATCAATAATAGCAATATTTTGGACAATCCTATCTGTAGAAACTAAAGAAGTTTAGCAAAAGTTGTCTGCAATTACACTCCAAGAAGAAAAAAAATCTTTGAAAGGAGTTAATATAATGAGACCAGACAATACAGAATTGTCTCCTCTTGCCTGGGATTAAGTGGTTTCATCTATCAATGGATCAAGAAACCATTTTCTTCTATTTTATTGATCTTTTTCATTTTCTTTCTCTCAGTTGATCTTAGTCTGTTCTGATTTCTTTACACCAGCAGTTTAATCAACTTATCTCTTTTTACCTTCAAATTTTCTCAATATGTTCAAGCTGTTTATTGATATATATCCTCATATCTATCTATTTGTGGTCTCCTACTTTTCTTTTTCTTATTAAATGGTCACCCAATACAAAACCCAAGATCCACCCAAAGTAGAGCCAATAAGGTCAAGAATGTAAAGGGATGAAATAAGAAATGCATATTATGAAGATATATAGGATAGATAATGAGGAAAGAAGTCTTTGAAAAATTGATACTCACAGGACAGATTTGTAAGCAAGTGGAAAACTATGAATAACCTACCTAGCAAGCTTAAGTAAAGGGGTGTCAGAACAGAATTTAGGAGTGATAACAAAAAAAGAGCTCCAAAGGAGAGGAAGCTGTAGAGAGCCAAGATTGCCAACGTCCTGAAGGGACATGGCACATAGAAGAAGAATGAGTGACTCAAGAGGTTAAGTTTGTAGTGATTAGAAGTAGTAGTTCTCAGGAAGCTGTCTGGGTGAAACTTCTTCCTTACTAATGGAATACAAAGAAAATGAAGATGATTCAACTCTGTGTATGGTACGTTCTAGCTGTAAAGGTCTGAACTGTTGGACCTAAGGAATGTAGCTCATCTGAATATTTGCCATGGAAATAGTGTTAGAGTAACCAGTCTGCGAGAAAGGGACTATAGGGTTAAAAATAATTAATTAATTTATTGCAATTTTGTGCCAACTATGCTTAGTAAATAGTGAAGTAGCTTTTCATATCTATCTCAACCTGTTCATATTTATCTACATATCATATTTATCTACATATCATATTTATCTACATATCTTTCTTGAGCTACTCATCTCTAGCTTGCTAGCTTCATCCATTCTCTTTTTCTTCTCTTCAACTAATTATGAACTTCCATCCTTCTCATTAGAAACCACTTTTCAATATCGCAGACCAATTCTTCCTTTCTTTTTTCAGCCTTCTTGTTTGCCAGTCTGTTGACCTTTCCAGTGAACTACTCACATAATGCTCTTCATGAAATGCTTCTACTTTGAATACACTCTTCACTTCCTACTTATCAGCAAAAATGCACATCTGAATCCAGAATATGATCAGTGAGCCAGCAACAATGAGAAGTATAGATGGAGTCTCCTCATACCAATTGGGTGATGATTTTATTTAAATAATTAACATCACTGAAGGTAATCAGTTGCTAAACTTCATGTACCGCTCTCAGCCTCTGTTGGTGTGTTGTGGTTAGTGAGCTATTCTTCTAAATCATTGGTGTTCGATTTTTACTGGACATTCAATTTCTCATGCTTGGTCTGACTAAATTAAAAACAAAGATGCCTTTAAGCTATTTTTTATCAAAGGTGAACAACTCTTTTGGTGAACCTCTAATAATAAAAGGCTATTTATCAATAAACTTTCAATGCCACAATTAACTATGTGATGTATCCCTTCAGGACATTGGTGATCATGGCTCTCCACAATTTCCTGTCCTTTCTAGCTCTTAATAAATTTTGTATTTTTATTATCTCCCCATAACCATGTTCCACCATCTATTTGTTCAAGCTCACTAGTTTATGCATTGTTTTGTCCTGACAACCATCTCTGTATACAAAAGGAATATTTGGTGGGCTTAAATGTAATTAGCATTTAATGTTATACTAGCAGCATGGCCCGGCATTGCCCGTGCTTGATTCAAAAATCATATGACTCATACAGCAATCGCTATCACTTGACTTAAAATATTTTTGCCCTTCCTTGCCTTTAAAGGAGTGCCCTTTGCCATGCTGATGTTGCTTACTTCTTGCCTATCTCACACTGTGAATTTTTTCTAAGCTCTATACTAAACATTAAATTTGTTATGAAAAAAGAACTAAACAAAATGAACAAAAAACGATCAGCTTTAAAAAAGGCCTCGTAACTGGAAAAACCGAATGAAAAAAGAATGTTAACAACAAATACTTTTTCACACCCAACCCAGTTCTGTGGAATCAGAATCAACATTGAGTTTAAGCAAGCGAATGAGCCAAATTAAATTTTTCCCACTTGTGACAAATGCAGCTATCGATTTTTTTTGCACGTTAGCATGCTAGTTAACATTCGTGTCAGTCAGCTGTTGGCTCTCACGCTGGCCAATAGAATCTTCTTGCCTATTCGTGGCAGCCAGCTATAGGCTCTCACTCTGGCCAGTATAAAATGGCCACAAACTACATGAAAACTACCGTAGAAGCATGAAAAAATTGATTATTTCCACTATCGATGGGAGTTGGGAAATGCATGTGCATGTAAATTTTGGTACAAATCCGTCAAAAATTGCGGCCGTGCATTCATTACACACACACACACACACACACACACACACACACACACATATCCTGCCTTTTATAGATAGAGATTTGTTGTTTGTAAATAATATTAGTCTGGGGTTGTACATTTTTTTTATTTAATTGCTGCGTATATTTTGTTTTTTCTTGTTCTTGATTTTTTTTTTATTTGTTTTTTTTTTTTTTGTCAGTTCACTCCAAGCAAGCCAATAATGTCCCTAAGATGCAAGGGACTATTGGGAGTTAAAGAAAATGAAAAAAGATTTTTAAAAGGAACCAAAAACCTAATCCTAGGAAGCCAGGAATAAACCTATATTCCTGTTCAAAAGACTGGGGAGGAATGTGAACCTATCTACTCCTATTGAGGAAAAAATTTTTAAAAATAATAAATAAAATTTCAGAGTTTAGGCAGAGATATTAGAAGTATAGAGTTGAAGTAGACTTTAGAAGGAACCACAAACCCAATCCTAAACAGGAACTAAGGGATAGACCTCTATTCCTGTTCAAAAACTGGGGAGGAGTGTGAATTGGGTGATAGATGAATCTATCTACTTCTCTTAAATGACAAAGGACCAATAAACTGGTTTAGATGTTTTTAATCATTGTTATATTTCAGTACTACCAATTTACTGTAATTTATATTTTTGTTACCTCTCTTACCCTTTTTATGTATGTTCTTTAAATACATTTGTTTTTATTGCTGTAATAAAATTCTGCTATAGATGTAGTCTGCTTCAGTCAGTCTAGGGAGACTATGGAGTCCACTAGGTTCACTAACTAATCTCTGTTGCAGATGCTTGCCCAGGTACATATGTGTTTCTTCAACACCCACAGAGCCAACTTGTGGTCTATGCTGAAAATTAATTTGAACAGACCTTAGCTACAGTTTCTAGGAAAGAGCACATAATCTGACATGACCACCAGTTTGAACATGGCCGGTACACTTAAACCTTCATTCTAAAACAACCATCAATGGCTTTCGAATAGCTTTATCTGCCCAATTTAAGTTTGTGATCATAATAATATGTAATATAATATGTAATAATATGTAATAATATATGTAATAATAATATGTAATAATAATATGTAATAATAATATGTAATATGTAATAATAATTTGTAATATAAGAGCACATAATCTGACATGACTACCAGCTTGAACAAAACCGGTACACTTAAACACTCGGTCCCGATGACTTATGACTTTATTCTAACACAACTATCAATGGCTTCTGAGTAGCTTTGTCTGCCCAATTTAAGTTTGTAATCTATTTTATAAAAGAGCTAATTCTTTGTCTGTCTCACACTTTGTGTGATTTTGTATGTATGTATGTAACAAACATGGAAATGTCTGTGTTATACATGCATGATATACATATGTGTGTGCAATTTAATTTATACACAAGCACATGAAGACACATACACACACAATTTGACCAAATTTGAAATAAGACATTAGAATAGTACATTTTCCAACTCAGTATGGACAACACCTACCCTAGGCAGAGAAATAAAACCATAAAGTTGAAGAGAAGAAAAAAAATCAGATAATTATTTGGTAATAAATAAAATTGTTTTTTAAAGTTTTTTGTAGAGATATTTTTCAGTCTGTTATTGAATTAGAATATATATGCACATATAGTTTGAATATTATTAGAATATATACGCACACATAGTTTGAATATAATTAGAATATATATGCACACATAGTTTGAATATAATTAGAATACATATGCACACATAGTTTGAATATAATTAGAATATATACGCACACATAGTGTGAATATAATTAGAATATATATGTACACGTAGTTTGAATATAATTAGAATATATATGCACACATAGTTTGAATATAATTAGAATATATAGCACACATAGTTTGAATATAATTAGAATATATATGCACACATAATTTGAAAGAAATTGAAATGGACATATGTATTATGAAAGTTAATTTCCCTTTCTGCCTGGATAATAAGAAAAGAGTATAAGCAAAAAATGTGAAGTCCTTTGAAGTCATTTTTATGACTGCTGTATTTTAACTGAATATATTTTCTAATAAATATAGTATATTAAATGGACAAACAATTTACATTTGGAATTTGATCTTCTTGCAAAGTAACGGGTACTACTGAACTAGCATAAAAAATGATTATTACATTATTGTATGAGATCATTAATCCATGAAATTTCTAGGACACATAATGAGGAAAAAAGGCTTGGAAAGTTTGATACTCACAAAATAGATTGAAGGCAAGAGAGACAGAGAAAAACAATATGTAACCTACAGCTATAAACAAAAAGAAGAAAGATAGAATTGTGTAGGAATTACCAATAATAAATAGTTATTTGTTATTCTCAGAACAGCATTGTGATTAGAATTTGTTTTCAGCTGAAAGGTTTACCATGGGCCTGTCAGATATCCAATTCAACAGGTAAACATAACACCAGTTTCGACATAGCAGAGAGCAGATCACAGCATAGTTGCAACATAGTGGGAACAGATTATAGCTGGTGTGGTAGTATTCACAACTCATCATTCCCTCAATAACCAGTGAGGATTGCATGGATAAATGTAAAAAAGACAGCCATAAGGTAATTAGTGAATCCATGCCTTGAGGTCTGTCCTGTCATTAGTTTCATACAAGTCTCTGAATCAATCTTGTTGAATCTCAAAAGTCTCTATAAAAAAAAATCTGTAATGGGCTATCATGGCTATACACAATGTTATTACACTGTGAGCTGAAAATATGAAATTTTAGACCAATAACAAGATTGATGAAATAAGGAAAAGACGATTACATTCATGCACATTGTAAAAAATTAAAACCTTTCCTTTCCATTACAAATAACACATTAATCAAATTAAACTTGAAAGGCAGAAATTCAAATAAGAACAATATTACCACACATGGATGTAAAAACACATGTAAACAAATGCATTAGTATTTGATACTGTTCATTTACATAAAAAGGGTAAAAACACCAAAAATTTAAAACCTAAAAAATTTGTTGTCTCAGTAATCACTGGTAATAAGTTGGGATTGTTCACTCTTCCTGTAAGGCCATATATTTAGGTCGGGAGCAAGAATATAACATGAAAGCTGTAATATTCTACCCATCTTGTGAATCACTTTCAGCTCTTTAAATAGACCTTGCAGGGTCCTCATGATGACAGAATTAAAGAGAGTGATTTGAAATTGGTGATTTGATCTTTAGCCTGGGTATTTCCAGAAGGGCTGGGTGTTGATTGGTGGAGAGAGCCATGATGTCATTAAACTGCAGGCCTTTAGGGTGAGTCATGTAGTTATACTGCTGAAAATGTTGATGAATCAATTGCTAGACCAAGAAAATTAGGATATCAGCAAAATTTCTTCAATAGAATCTTTGAGTCACATTTTCCGAACTAGTACTGAGAGTACTCTACATATTGTTTTTTACCAACTATCCTACTGACCAATGACCTTCTATAATAAACATCAAATATTCTCAGCCTGTGAAGGATAAACACTATGCAAGATTTATTGGAATGTCCACTCAATCTAAATGTGGTACAAGTTTAGGATTCAAAGTGGTAGTCCTATGTGTTTACATGAAATCAATAGTCAAAAAAAGCCCAGTCTCCTCAACACATCCTCATTTAGGAACACTTCAGATATCAGGTAATGACTCAAGCCACTTTCTAAAGGGGAACTATTGTCTGAGGAAATGGAACTGGATTCAGTTAGATTTTTTTTACTTCAATATGCATGGGTTACATTAATAGTTATTTATAATCATAAGACCATAACAGGATGTAAATTTAACAAGAACTCCACCCTAAATAATAGTTAGCTGGAAGTGTCAATACTTGGGAGATATCACATTTTTCAAATGTGACATTCAGTTTTTGGTCATTTAGCTTATGATTTGAGCCCAGGTTAAAAAATGAAACCATATAGCTAATTTCCATCATCATCATCATCATCATCATCATCATCATCATCATCATCATCATCATCACCCACCACCACTATCATTATAATCAGTCCTGTACATAGGTGTGGTTATAGGGCCACAGTACAGCTGAACCAGTTCTCTACACACTGGTTGCATACATAGCTATTGTATCCAGTCCACCCAGTGGTGGCATCCTAAATTTCCAGGAAGGTAATCTTTAGGAACCTATTCTGCTTATTTTCTTTTCAATCTGAGAATGAAAACAAATCACTTTATAGTATCAAAAAGATTTAAACCATTTTGATAATCTAATAGAAAACATTTATTTATTAAGATATTTCCAGGGTGAAATTCTGTTCTTATCATGTTTCTGTTCAGAAGTATGATGCTTTTATGACTCTAGTGTCATCAACTGTTTTATGGTTTCTTAGCCACATTCAAGATGAATCACTGCAGTTCCAAAGATCCAATAGAAGACCTATTAAATTTATGACTAGAAGATTTATCACATTTTTAACTTCAAAATGGTAGAGGGAGTGTCTATTAGATTTTCACGAGGCACACACAAGCCTAGCTAACATTTTACCTGGACCTTCGGCTATTAATATATAAGATTATTTTCGGATAATCCAACAACTGGTTTGCTAAGCTTTTATAATTTTAAGTATTGGTTTGTGTGAACCAGTGGGAACTGGTAGGATGTCACCACTGAGTCTACCCCATTGTGCTAGCTGGCTGTTAATCTTACAAGAGGGTTGATCTGCTCTTTAACAGGTCTCTTCTCACCAGAAAAGACTGGTAGGGGAACAGGTTTAGTCAACAATGACCTGACCATGTAGTACTGGCTTATATGTACCAGTAACACTCATAGAGTGACCACATATTTCCCATTATATAAAGTTTTATATATATATATAGATATATATATTAGTTTTGTATCATGTTTTAAAGACATGATAAAATTATTTAGAATTAAAATTAAAATGTTCCTTTAATACATAGGCAATCATAATTCTCCATGGATTCCTTTTTTTTATTATCTGCAAATTGCCATGCATTCTTGGGAAAGATCGAGTAGGGATTCTTGTTAAGTTTTCCTTGTCATAGACTGGTTGTTATCCATGGTAGAAAGCTTTGTTTGCTGTAATATTTAACACATAGGAAAAAAGGATGGATTCATGCCTTTCCCAAGAGTATTTGTGTAAAAGTAAATGTAACAGACTAAGCAGGAATTTGAACTTTGCTTGCTAAATTCACTTTCAGTGGGAATATCTATTGCATTACCTACCCCACCAAGATAAATATTCTAATTCTTTAATTAAACAACCCTTTTATTGACCACATCTCTAATTTGGATGTGCGGTGGGCACTGAAAAATACTGTTACTTTGATTAACTAATTTAAACAATGATGGTGTAAATAAATAATTGTGTAATCTGTTTTATTTAATTTTTTCTTTAATGAGTGGGTGTTATGTCACAAAAACTAATTCCAAGTAAGTAAAATTATCTGAATATTCCTTTAAAATTGATCTCAAACATCAAGGGGACATTTTTTATTTTTTTAATCACATATCCTTTTCTAGGTTTAAGTATGTCTCAGTAGTTGCCACAAAATCAGGAACTTCTAAAATCTCAGATTCTCTCCAAATATTTGTATTGTTTGATGTTTATTGCTATATAATACAATAGTGAATAGAAAATAAAAATTCAACTTTAAATTATATTTGAATATCTACAATTGATATAATCTGTTGTATTTGACAATGGATATTACAACTATTTTTTCCTGAATAGTGATTATCTGACAGGGGACTGTCTACCCTTAATTTTTTTTTATCACCTTGTGTAATAAATCAGATTGGAGTCTAACAGTAAGTGGTCTAAGGATTCAGGGTGGGGGTTAGGAATATATCACAGTTTTGGGGTTAAAGTAATTGTAATATTATTCCTTTCCTTATATGGAAACATTTCATTGCCCAAGCAGCCAGTGCTACCTTTAGCTGAAATTTATAAAATCTTTCAATTAAAATCATTTTTTAGGAAAATAGGTTTCTCACATCCAATATCTCTTTTTCCACTACTGACAGGGTCTTCTTTCTTAACCTAGATACCAACAGTCATAATTTTACTATTTTACTGTAGAAGTAAAATTTATGTCATCTAAATTACAAAAATCAAATGTTCTCACAGATATACAATGGTAATGTTAATAAAAAAAGGGAAAAAATTGGTATTTATTGACTGAGCTGCTAGTGTTGTTTTTAGTTGAAATTTATAAAATTATACTATTAAAACAATTTCCAGGAAAATGGTTTTTATGGCTCTTTCCAGTATTAATGAGTGTTTCTTTCATAATCTTTTGTTTGAAGTAGTGTTGAATGTTAACATCTTCATTATGGCATTATTTTCTCTTCAATTTATGTGTGATATCTATTTTAATTGTTGCTGCTGCTAAAAATCCCCAACTGATGTGGTTTCTGTTATTTGGTAAAGTTCTTTGTGGTTCTGTCACACCAGACCACAAGGTTTGAAGAGGGATGGTTCTCTCTAAGATCTATATGTCATTCACTTGAAACCATTTTTAATCATTGATCTAAGACAGCTATTCTTGCTTTATTTGGATGTAGAATGGCAAGAGAAAGAGGGGCTTGAGCAAGGGACATGGTTTCTTGTTTCATACTGAGCAAAACAAGAAATAAGGTTTCATGATCATTTCCAATAGCATCTTAACTCATCTACTTTAAATTACTGAAGGATCAAAAGGCAACTTGGTTCAGAGATTCATTGTCTAATGCTTGAGTCAACACTGCAACAAATACAGTTACAAGTATTTCTTTAGGCTCCAACTTAAATAGGAATTTTTTATACAATTTTCCTGAATTTGATAATAAGATTCACCTTTCTTTTGTTTCCTTCATATAAGTTGATGACACATAGCTCTGTTTATTTAATTTCTTCTTTAAGTTTTTCACTGAACCCAAAATAAAATTATTTTTTTAATATTGAACTTATTTTGAAGCTTTGTTTTCTGCTGGAAATGATTCCTCTGGTGGGTTGGTTTTTAATTTCCAGTCTGTAAAAACTGTCAAAGTAAAACTTTCATTAGGTTTTTTTTCTATATCAGGACTCTATAATCAGGATGTGCTGTATAGTGACATTATTACTGTGTCTTCACCAGTTTGAATCACATGATGTTTTGATCAACCTATGTGAATATATTGTTAGTGGGGTTACATTTGTTGATTCATAAGTGGCTTTAGTCATTCAGATCTCCTGCCCGCCGAGCCCAACTACTTTGATTAGAGACATGACAAAACAAGACCGATCAAATATATATTAATAACAAGCAATACATGGAAACATAAAAAGGACCTGTTTTGATCAACCTATGCTGCTGAATATATTACACTTTGAAATCCTCTAGGAATAAGGTGTCGGTGCACAGGCCTGAAAAGATTAGGATAATAAATATTACACTTTGAAATAAAGAATAAAGATGATTAATAATCAGACTAATGACTGAAATCATTACTCCTTTTCAGCTGGACTTGAAATTTTTTTTAATTAGAATAAATATGAGCTTCAATTTTGAAGTATATGACTTTTCAAAAATCACACACAAAAGACCTCCATGAACAATGGAAAAAAAAAGGAAATTTGCAAAGGAAAAGATTATGTGGAGACTCAAGATTATTATTATGACCATAGCTGTTGCAATGACAAATAAGATAATTAATTAAGGAAAAAATTGTTTATTTACTTTTCAGCACTGAAACATGACAGTGTCAAGCCTTTTAAAATCTTTCCTCCTGTTTTTTTTTTCATTTTCTTGGTCAGTTTTCTTTTAAATTCTAGAATCAAATACATTGTAAATGACAATGGATATTACAGCCATTTCTTCCTAAGCAGTGTCCTGCCCACTCCCTGTTCTTCATCTTCTTTTTTATTTATTCTGTGTCCTTTCAGGGCGTTAGCAATTATGACTCTCCACAATTTCCTAAATTTCCTAAATTTTATCTTTTTGTTATATCTCTTAAACCTTGTTCTACCATCCATTTACTCAATCTTGCTAGATAGGTTATGCATTGTTTTCCTCAGTCTCCCTTGCTTTCAATCTCTCCTGTGAGTATCAAATTTTCCAAGGACTCTTTCCTTATTATATGCCCTAGAATTTTCAATTCTTTCTTTCTGATGTTAAGTGCAAGTATCTATTTGTTTCCATTTTCTATAAAATTTCCTTATTGATCACATGTCCAAGCCATGGTATTCTCAGCATCTTTCTGTAGAACCACACTTCTGTTGCTTTGTCTCCTCTTCGTCTGTGTATTCGCGACCATATAGGATCCAGTATTCACTACCATATAGGAGGAATGATCTTACATGACAGTTCAGTACCCACTTCTTTGTTTCTAACAAATTATTCCTGTTTCTTAATACTTTGCTTTGCTTTTGGAAAACATCTTTTGCTATTCCAATGTGCCTTCAGATTCCAGTATAGAACTTTCCATCTTCCATTAAAATTCTTCTCAGATGTTTAAATTGTTATACTTATTTGATTTTGATATCTCCAATTTGTAATTTGCATGTTGGGCTGTTCATTTTGCTGACAACCATGCATTCTCTCTTCTTATAATTGATGTTTATTATCAAGTTTCAATGTATTCATATGTATTCATAAATGATCTAGTATAAGAGCCTTATGGCCCCATCATGGTGAAACACTTATCCCCATATGATCACTGAAGTTAAGCAATGTCAAGCTTGGTCAGTACCTAGATGAGTTAGGAATATCAGGTGCTGTAAATCAAACTGTTAATCAAAGTATTTTGTATCTGTCACAAGCAAAATTGTCTAAAATTTCTATGTAGGAAACTTCATGTCATGACCTATATACTTTTTCAGTTGGTTTGGATTTTAGCATAGACCTTACATTTGATTGGTTAATCAAACTCACACACCTCATTTTAATTCATCTTCCATTAAAACTCATTTTTTTCGTTTTCTCTTTCTCTTTAAAAAAACAGGAAGTATTCTGCTTTTGAAATTAAACTAATCATTCACTCACCAGTAATTTGCCATTGCCTGAAGAGACACATTTGTAGTGTTGAAACATGATTGCTATTGTTTAGTGATTTTTAACATGTTTTTGTTTTAATCTCCTATAATAAATAACATTTAGCTCTACTCTGTATTGAGCCCTCTTTTAAATTAAATATTACAGAGTGGAATTATATTCCATTTGTTCTTATCTTACCTGGACACACACGTATATATATATATATATATACAGGGTATATCAAAAATACTTTTACAAAATTTGGGGCCAGATTCCTCACACCAAAACAAGGACAAGAGTCCATATGAACATATGTCCACAAATCCTTTGTTTTTGAGTTATTAAGTTTAAAAAAGTTTATGGTAGTTGGCACTATGTTGCCATGTAGACTAAGTTACATTTGTCATTCATCTACGTTTGTGGCTAGTATGTCTTCAATGCTTAATGTGTGTAGTAGTGAGTTAACTGAGAAGTGTTCTGTTTAACAATGGCAGGATATTCATATCATGAGCAGGCAGATTGTGTTGCCACAGCTGAGGCATCCAACCTTTTCTGCTGTGTATATATTGCATTGTTGAGACAGGATCCTTGGCACCACAAACTATGGATCAAGGAAGACTGAGATCAACTCTTACACCTGAGCATGAAGAGCATATTCTACAGGCTGTCAGAGACAATCCAAGTATCAGCAGACATCAAGTGACCCTAGCATGTTATAGATCTCATAGTACTACATGGAGGGTACTACAAAAGCGGCTCCTATACGTGCGCAGGATCTTTCACCCTCTGATCACTCACTGTGGGAAAACTTTTGTTGATGGTTCTTTGCACAAAGTGCCAATCCATTGTTTGTCTTTCCAGTCTTGTTTATGGATGAGGCAACATTTGTAAGAGATGGAATAACAAATTTACACAAGCAACATTTGTGAGAAAATCAGAATACCCATGGATTCCAATCCGCCCACAAATTCTGATACAGGCTATACGCCAGCATCAACTTACAACTAATATGTGGGCTGGAATTGTAGGTGACTGTCTGGTAGGCCCATATGTTCTCCCAGCACATGTTACAGGAATTGTCTACAGGGACTTTATTTCAAACACACTTTCAGACCTGCTAGAAGTACCCCTGCTAATACGAGGATGCATGTGGTACATGCATGATAGGGCCCCAGCACATTTTAGTCACATTTTTCGCAAGGTACTGGCTGACATCTACCATGAAAGATGGATAGGTAGGAAAGGACTGGTTCCATGGCCGTCTCATTTCTTTGACCTCAATACTTTGGATTTTTATTGTTGGGGCCACCTAAAACAATTGATATTAAATAATGCAGAGACACTTCATCTGTGTTTAATGGAGGCCTGCAAAACCATTTGACATGGTGTGGAAATATTTAATAGAGTCCACTGGGCAATGATCCGATGGATGCATGCATGTGTAGAGGCAAAAGGAGGACATTTTGAACATTTGTTATGAGTTGCTGTGTTGAGGTACAACAATGGCCTTTTGGACATATGTTTATATGGACATTTTACCTTGATTTGGTGTCAGGAACCCACCGACAATGTTGATAAAAGTATTTTTAGTACACCCTGTATATATATATATATATATATATATATATATATATATATATATATATATATGCATGTTTCATTGAAAATGAACAACAAGGTACTATGATTAAGCTTTTTATTTAATTTTTCTTGTGTTCAAACAATTGTTTTCTTTTTTGGAACGGAGTATGTAGAAACTGTCCAAATGTTCTATAATTCCAATTACTTTCAGCTATACTTTTAGCCATTATCAGGATGATTTTATTTTTTCAGTTTAATTGAGTGTGAGCATTGTGTGCATGTTTTTAGTATTATAGAGATGTTTTATTTTACAAACACAGCACATTTTGGTCATGTTCATAGTTAATATTATTAAGTGTTGGCTTTTTCTTTTTTATTATTAAGGCTTCCATTATTTTTAATCTTTTTTTACTGATGGATAGGGTTATTATGTTTGTGTTTTCCACTAGTATGTTTCAGACAGAATCTGGTCAGTTTGTGTGTGTGTCTATATGGGCTCTAATAGAGCTGTGGTCAGAGAAGTGTAACATAAGGCATCTGGATAGGCATGTAGTCATGTGACCGATGTAATTATTTATGAATTTGGTTTGAATTCTTCTTGTTTTAGAAACATACACACTACACACACACTCAATTAAACTGAAAAAATAAAATCATCTTTGATAATGGCTAAAAGTATAGCCGAATGAGCTTGGAATTATAGAACATTTGGACACTTTCTATGCACAAAAAAGAAAACAATTATTTGAAAGACAAGAAAAATTAAATAAAAAGCTTAATCACATCTTGTTTTTAATGAAACATGAATAAACAAAGAATTGCTGCCTAAATACATACATATATATACACACACACATATATATATATATATATATATATATATATATATATATATATATATTGTAGTCGTCGACTCTCCCGTCGAAATTCAACGTATGAGGGTCAAGCAGATCAGTTTCCAGGAAACCGACAGCCCGACAACGGCACATGAGATTTGATTATAGTGGTGAAGGCTTCATGCAGGACCATCCACACTTTTTGAAGGGACAAATTCAGAGACCTGGTGCACTAAGTGCCACAAGGTTCCCAAACGACCCTCCGCAGGTTTTGAATTCAGAGTTGTCCTTCTCCTAGACCAGTTGCCATCCAAGGCTATAGAACCCAGTCTGTCCTGCTATTTTAACCATAGCTGGAGGGAGAGGAAGAGGATTCATACCTTTCCCAAGGGTATTAGCACGTAAGTGAATGTAATGGATTCGACTGGAATTTGAACTCGGCTCTGCGATTCTTCAATCCAAGCCAAGGAGGCACGCTGAATAGTGGATATATATATATATATATATATATATATATATATATATATATATATATATATATATATATATATATATATGGGGAAATGTATGACAAAGTGGAAAAAAGCTAGGAATTTTAAATTTAAATTTTTTTTATATAGGGGATTTCATTTAGACTCTTCTTTTTGTTTCCATCACTTTTGTTATTAAATATCCCTCAGTGGTAGGAATGTTGAAATGTTGTAAGAGCCAGTACACAAATTTACTGAGGATGACCTTACAATGAAGAACTATCAAAACATTTTCATTGTAGTTAATTGTTTTTTTCCTTTGATCAGAGTAGCAATTTTTGATGTCAAAAATTGTGGTTAATCTCATTACAGTGGGCAATCAATGCATTTGATGTCTTGTAAAATGTCCCTTTTGTGTTTATATAATCTTTATTGACATTCTTTGAGGCTTCATCTATATATTTTTGTGACACTTATTACAGGTAATCAAGTAAAAATATATATATCATTATCTCATATACATTATATGTATATATATAGGTGAACGCATGCAAATGCAGATACACTATGAAAAAAATATGCATATAAAAAAGAAAAATAGAGAAGTATAACTCATCAGTTGCTGATGAGTGGAGTCAGAATGTGAAGTTAGCATCAATCAGCTAAGTGACAAACCTTTTACTTGTATTATATATATATATATATATATATATATAGATAGATAGATAGATAGATAGATAGAAAATAATATCAAATCCGTGAGTGTAAAGTTTAATCCAAGTAGGTCTTTTTAATATAAAATATTAAAAAGAAGGATCCATAAAGAGAGCCCAATGTATAGTATACAGAGCAATATAATATACATCAAGGAAAAACTTAACACATCATCAAAAACACGGTTATAAATTATAATTTATTTCCACAGGTAAGTTTTTAACACCTGTCTCATCAGACCAAAATTACAAATAGTTTAAATTTAAATTTATCCAGAATATTTTAAAAAACAAGATAACAGGAATTCTAAACGCTTGAACAAGGAAATCTATTTATCTGGGAATTTATAATATTGAAGACATATGTGGTGGAGGAGTCGGTTGTTAACTTTCAACCTGATTTTCATGTCTGGTGGTTGGGTGAACAATACTAACATATACACACACACCCACATATATACATACACATGCACATACATATATAAAATACATACATATACATACACACATATAAAAGGGAGAAGAGAAAATAATAAATTAACAGATAGAAAATAATTTAAATAAAATAACTGAAATAATATGAATGAATATATAATACAAAACACACACACACATATATATATATATATATATATATATATATAGTGACTGTTGATTCACAAAGTGAGTATGACCATCACTGACGTGTCCAATCCATCAGTTAAGCTCTCCCCACAACACTGCATTCATTTGTTGTGTGAACGACAGTGGATCTTTCTTGCAATGATCTCCTTGATAACATTATAATTTTCATGAAACCAGTCTTGATATTTTGCTGGCATTTTACCCAGAACTTCCTCAGCTGCTTCATATGTATTTTACTTTAAAGAGTCCAATGAAGATGTATCATTCATTTCATTAAGTTGTTGTTTTGACGATTCCTGTGTTTCCAGGGAATGTAATTTTGCAACATTCAGATGTGCAGGAAGCTTTCCATTGTTTTGTCTAGTTGCTGGTTTAAGAACAAAATTTATTTTAGCCCCCACTAGAGTATGATCAATCCAACAATCTGCACCATGAATAGATCTAACAATATGGACATCCTGCTTATTTCTCTTGCAGATGATGACATAATCAATAAGATATCATTGGTGTGAACAGTGATGCATCCTGTGACGGACGCAGATAGCCCAAACACGCATACACGCATATATTAAGGTTAATCTCCACCTGACAACAGAAGAGGTCACGTGGGAGTCTCGAGACATTTTGGGAAAGCAAGTCAAGAGGTTGACTGACCCAATTACCCATAGCAACAGATGTCTAGACAGAAGCTAGACAGGGGACTGAGGTAAGCTGGAATTCGTGCCAAAATGCAGGACACGTGAGAGTTAGAAAATTACTTGGGAATCAGTTGCTGTCTTGTCTTTGTAGGAGCAAGACTCAAAATCGAAGCGCTGATAACTTATGAACGGAAAGATTAGACTCATTTGATAATGATGGAACTTGTCCGATTCATCTCAGGCAACTCCGGACAAGAAATATAAGAACATGTATTTCTGTTCATTAACCCCAAATTGAAGACGATAAATCGCGTTATATCACAGAAGATGTAAGGGAATTTGTATCCTGAGAATACAGCCTGCATTTGAAGAAAAGAGAAAACCAAAGAGAGGAAGAAAGTATATATCCCTGTTGCAGTTGAATAGTGTGTTGAAACTGAACTGTATACAGAAGAAGAAAGAAAGAAAAAAGAAAACCAGAGAGAGGAAGAAAGTGTACATCTCTGTTACAGCCGGACTGTGTGTGGAATTGGATTTGTATAAAGAAAAGGAAAGAAAGAAAAGAGGAAACGTGAGAGAGAAAAGAAAGGACAATGATAAAAAAGAGAACTGAATATAAAGATAAGTAATTATATATTTTGGACCCGTGTTAGAAAGATACACATCCATCCATAAATATTATGTTCTTACAAACACCTTTCCACATGTCAAAATAATAATATGTAACTCTTATCCCATATCTTTTGGTTATACGTTGATTTCTGCATTTATAGTTATTCATACTTATATTTTTTATCCGTTCAGGTTCAGTCAAATCCATTTGGATTTAGGCATATTTTGGTATCCCAGCATAAGTCTTGAGATCTGGTCGTCGGATGTTTTACTCATGCTTATATTTTTCTTTTATTTTAATATTTTGTGTATATGTACATATTAAAATTCATTACGCTTTATCGTTCATCCTTGAATTGTGGATCAGTATTTGTGTTGAAACCGAAGCGAACCTGGGAAAAGATTACTGTTCGATTATCTTAATTGAATAGTGTTCTTTAAAATATTTTTGTTTACTAATTGTCCATTGTCATAATCTGAGAGAGATAGCCTGTATCTCTCCACAGATGTGATAATGTATATATCTTCTGGTCAGCGTATGATCGCCTTATAAACCCATTCGTCGACTAGGGCATATGACAATCCACATAGTAACATGATCACCCCCATGCTTGAATTGAGTACTGGAGATAAAAAGATTAAGCTCAGTACAGAGTTCAAGAAGCATCAAACTATTGGTGTTGATTTTTCTGACACCATATTTCCCCAAACCACTCCAGGTCTCCCAATTTGCACTAACTCAGGCGTTGAAGTCACCAAGGAGGACAATCATGTCATCTTTTGGAATCATGCTGAGTATACTTCTCAAAAATTCATAGAATTGAGGCTTTAAAATGTCAGTACTGTCCATTGTTGGAGCGTAGACACTAATAATTGTAGTGTATTGTGATCCATTTAGATGTAGGAGAAGGGTTATTAAATGCCCACTGACTCCTTTAGGAAATTAAGCAAGTTTTGGTATAAGTGTTTTATGTACAGGAAAACCCACACCAGTTACTCTATCCTCCTCAGCACATTTTCCCTTCCAGAAGAAAGTGTAGCCATCTCCAACTTCTTGAAGCTGACCATCAGCAGCTAAATGAGTTTCCGAGAGTGCAGCTACATCTATAAAATATCTCTCTAGCTCCCTAAACTCCAGAGCTGTTCTGCATTGAGGAGTAGATCCCACAGGATTATCTATAAGAGTCCATATGTTCCAACAAGATAGTGTGGGATCTTCCACAACAAACCAGCCTTACCTCTTTTTAGGAAATGCACTCTTCCTATCTGGTAAGTAAAATCCTACTTTCACATAAATATAACAAGTATTCATTGGTCAATCCCCTCCAATCATGCTTGCTGATTGGTTAGTTCCGACCAATCAAACCACCAGCACGTGAGCAATCTGTTTTTCCCACTTTCTCCATTTGAGCCTCCTACGTGGTACATGGCCATTATATAAACCGAACAAATGTGAACTTTTTGAGTAGTAGCTTTCTTTTCATTCATCTCACTCGCACGTCTCATACCTTGCTACCAAGTGCCAAGATGTAACCTTCACCAACTCCTGTCTTAGTCATTTGCTGGCCAGACGTTAAAGATAATTACCAACATTCACAAACTCTGAAATCACTCCTGAACTTTTACCAACTTTAGAACTCACAATTCCAAACTTTATTCTTCTAAATTACAAGTTCAATATTACTTCTTCTTAATATGAACTCCGGTACAAATATTACCAAATCAAAGGGACACGACTCTGTCCTACCTTTTCAGTTCGCATGCATGTACATCAAACATTAATAAATCTAACTGTTATGTTTTGGAATCATTCAATTCAGTTTTGTATTTTATTCTATGTGCTATTTACGTCAAGTATAAATTGCATTGTGTTCACGCATTGTCCTGAATCTCATCTTTCCTAGCCAAAGTTAAATATTGGTAACATGTACTACTACATATATTATTGACACCGACATTCAAGGAATATACAAGCCATTACATATTTGGTGATTCTGTTGGAATTAAACAATAATGGTAAAATAAACCACTACAATAGTTTCAGTTTCATCATTAGTTTTTAACTTTTTTCAAGCACCAAATAGACATTTGCCACCAGCCTCACTATACTGAGAAAGGCAATTTTTGGGTCACCTTCTCTAGACCCTTCCAGCAATCTTCTGGTGAGCAGTGATCTCCTTAAAAGGGCTTCTCAAACACCCCTGGAAGAACCGAAATCCACCCCTGTCTCAATGAAGTGACTTTACATTTACCCAGGGGCTACCAAATGTGTAGGTCAACAGCTACACACTTCCAGCCCATCAGACCTATACATGTTGCTGCATCGCCATCACCATTGGACTTGGATTAAAAAAACAAAAAAAAAAAAACAAACTATAATCTGGCAAGTTGTCATTGATGCCTGTGCTGATTTTAAGGTCAGATACAGCTTGCACAGCACTGCATCGACCCTCACCACAAAGCCACATTACCCAGAGACAAGCATTTGCAAGATATCTAGTGTGGCCATGAGGCAGGTTTTCTATCAGAGTTTTCTTCTTCTAGGAGACTGTCAGAAGGCATGGAAGGTCTCACCCCCAGTGGGCTAACTGCTCATCTGGATACCAGCCAAAATGTTTTTATGGCCTCCATCAGAGAAAGCTAGATGGCCGTTGACCTCTTTGACAGGTCTTATATTTGTCCTGGAGGGATTCTAGCCTCTATATATTCTAGATTATATATATATATATATATATATATATATATATACACATGTAAGAGAGAAGTGAAAATAATATACTACCCTCCTCCAAAAAAACATCTTAAATTCAAGATCCCATTCATCTTCATATTTATAAAATCCAACATATACACACACATCCATACACACATATACACTCACACACATATACATGCATATATATACATACACCTGCATATATATACACCAAAATACATAAATATGAAAACAAATATCAAGGTATATTACTTTCAATAATTAGCACAAAATAATTGTATGTGGGAAAATAAAATAAAAAAAATTCTATTTATAAAATAATTTAAATTTATTTTCATGACAACATTTAAATATGATCTCATTCCTTTGCTTTAATAGCTAGCTATTTTTTTTTAAATTTGGAAGAATAAATTAGAATAATGAAATTTAAAAAAACTAGCCAGCTATTAAACCAAAATTTATATATGTATGTGTATGTATGTGCATGTATGTGTTAGTATTTTAGCTGTTACTATGTTTTCCCAACCACCACACACGAAAATCAGGCTTGAAAGCTAACAACCCACTCCTCCACCACATATGCCTTCAATATTATAAATTCCCAGATAAATAGATTTTGTAGGACAAGCTTCTAGAATTCCTGTTATCTTGTTTTTTAAAATATTCTGGATAAATTTAAATTTAAACTATTTGTAATTTCGGTCTGATGAGACAGGTGTCAAAAACTTACCTGTGGAAATAAATTATAATTTATAACTGTGTTTTCGATGATGCATTAAGTTTTTCCTTGATGTATATTATATATATATGTATTTCTACAAACTTCCTTATAGTGGATACTTGTGTTGGGAATAGATGCTCTGTTTATTTTTTTATTGCGTTTTTAACTGTATTTATTACGTCTATTGTTTTGTGCATTCAAGAAATCTTAATAAAGAAAATGTTCTCTCCAGTAGGGATCAAATCTGCATCCCCCTTTGTAGGCAAAACCACCATTTGATCCAGCATGCTTTACCACTTGGCTTCAAAGAGTATATCAGTTCAGCAAGGTTCTTTTTTTCCCCTTTGAGGAAAGCACACCTTATCATTCTGATTGTTTTTCTTGAAAAACCAAAACTGCTTCAGATTCAAAAATTCAAAATGTTCATTATTTCTTTAGAAATATAATTGTTTGTGTGTGTCTGTCTATATATATATGTGTGTGTGTGTGTATGTGTACAAAAGATTGATGATATTTATTATACATTAGCCTTTTGACTAAATTGAAGCACAAAGAGAAAGATTTTTCTTGGAATTTTTAGATATGCCTGTGTTTTTTTTCAATGAGATGAGGAATATACAAAATGGGACGCACACTTCTGGGGAATGTTGTTGTTAGTTAGAGAGCTGAGTAAACTCAAATCCCTGTTTAATCCTTTAATGTATGATTTATTTTGAAAATATATTTCAACTCTGATCTCCATCTTGTTGGCTGTTAAATGAAGACACTAAAAAAACACATCTGGTGTCATCAATGCTATGCAATGGTTGGTTGAAGTGTACAGCAACAAGAAAATTGTTGTTGTTGTTGTCTTTGATGGGGTTTTTATGGTTATTGCACCAAAGATGTAATTCTGTGCTTGTTTCTGCAATGTAATTCCTCTTTTTTTTTTGCTTTTGTAGCCGAAAATTAAATATATAAGATTTGAACTGTCACAAGTCAGAGCCAGTGGTTTGAACATTGTGTGAGTGCCAGAAGGTGTGAAATTGCTGTCAGTGATGATATGTTTACAGACTTGGCATCAGAGTGGGTGTATTGCATATATATATATATATATATATATATATATATATATATATATATATATATATATATATATATATATATGTTGTTGGAGGAATTTTGTGGGTGAGTATACAGGAGGTGCTACCCAAAACTTCCAGAAATTTGAACAGATTGATTAATATGTTTATGTTTTGAGTTACCTAGCCTTTTATACATCTTATTGAACATTTTACATATTTCTTGAAATCACCACATCTAATGAAAAGGTAAGATTGCTTACACTGATTTACTAGACAGGTTGACATTTGTTTCAAGTAATATTTATTATGCACTTTATAATTGTTAAATATGAAATCTGCAATTACAGACAAAATACAGTAAAAAAAAAACAACAGCACTATGTCATAAATGTAGAATTATTATCATTAATTCTCTTGCAGAAACATCTGATTGCAAGCAGTATTCTTAATGCTATTGTTTGCCCAATACAAGGTCCTAGAGCCACTAACAGTAGCAGGTTATTGAATATAAGGACTTAAAGGGAGAAAATAATAAAAGCAGATTATGAAGATATATAGGATAAATAAAGGTTGACCCTAGACTTGAGGTGGTTAAGATCATAGTGACCAGGGAAGCATCTTCTCAGGAGTCTGTTCCATAAAGTAATAGTTTTGAGCTTATCAAAATATTCTTCACATTTCATTTCTAAATAAAAAAAAAAGAATTGTAAAGTAAATGAAATAATTTTAAGGAAATTAGATTAAAACTTTTTCTATGTGTCATACCCCTTACGACATTGGTGATCATGGCTCTCTACAATTTTTTGTACTTTGTAGCTCTTAATAAATCTCTCTTCTTGCTATCTCTCCTAAACCATGTTCCACTATTCATTTACTCAAGCTTGCTCAGCTGGTTATGCATTGTTTTCTTCTGTCCCTGTTTCCTTGAAAAATTATCATTTGAGCTGAAAAATCATCTTAGAAAAGAGATCTTAAATGTTTTCATTCTAAAGCAATCATGTTTTGTTTTTTGTGGGGCGTTTATCAAGGACAAAATTGATTTTTGAAATACTGGTTTTTAAATAAATAAGCAAATAGCTTGTTTAAATCAATCAGTTATTCATTTAAGATATGCCATTGAAAAATTGAGTGGATTTGGAGGAAATGATGCCAGTTAGAACAAACAATACAAATAATTTACAAAAAGCTTCATATCTCTCCTAAACCTTGTTCTGCTAAACATTTACTTAATCTCATTAGTTAGGTCATTGATTTCCTCTATCTCTTTTGCCTTCAATATGCCCTGTGAAATGAATACATATGCAGTATTAGATTAATACTAAAAGTTATTTTTTTACAGTATGCCTCATAATACCAACAAAGAAGTGTCTTCATATGGATGTAGGATTGTGTTAGAGATACTGCCTTGGAGCCTAGAGCTTAGCAGTTGGAAGAGCTTGAGAACACCTTATGTTGGTCTTTTTGTTGTCATTGTACCTTCAGGATATAGCTGAGCATGGCGCACCACAATTTTGTAATAAATTTTGTCATTTTATTATTTCTCTTAAACCTTGTTCCACCATAATTAGGTTATGCATTGTTTACTTCTGTTCCTCTTATTTTCAATCTGTCCTGTGAGTATCAGATATTCCAGGCCCTCTTTCCTCATTATGTGCAATAGAAATTTCAAATATCTCTTCCTGATTGAGTCTGTCTATATTTCTGAGATGAGGCATTATGTACATTATTTACATTATTCGGACTATTATCCTCATCTTTGTCGCCATATTTATCACAACGTTTCGGCCGTTGTACACTCTGGCCTTCTTCAGGTGGTTGGAATTTCGAACAGAACCCTTTCATCCATCTTCCTGAACCTGACATCCATCAAACATGGCATGTGGAACTAGAACAGTCTACCCCAGTGAGCGAAATAAAGGGTTCAGTTCGAAATTCCAACCACCTGAAGAAGGCCGGAACATACAACGGCCGAAACATTGTGATAAATATGGTGACAAAGATGAGGACAATAGTCCGAATAATGTAAATAATCTCTTCCTGATGTTAAATATAAGTTTCCTTTTTGTTTCCATTTTCCTTAAAACTTCAACATTTCTCATATGTTTAGCCCATGGTATCCTCAGCATCCTTCTGTAGTACACCATTCTGTAGCTTATAGCATTCATTGCTATATAGGAAATTCAATATTATACAACAGTTTAGCACTCTTTTCTTTGTTCCTAACAGAATTTGTTTCTGTCTCTTAATACTTTGCATTCATCAGTAGAACCACATCTATATCATTTCAAGTCTCCTCTTCATCTGTTTAATGTTCTGATTAGATATTATATAACAGTTTAACACTCTTTCCTTTGTTCCTAACAATTTGTTGGTTCCACCAGGTCTAACTTTCATGGTAAGGACCTGCCATGCCACTCACATAGTAGCAAACCACCCACATTCCATCTGTATTCCATCAGTGAGAAATAAGTTTCACTCAAACAGCTTTGTCCTGCAAACAGACTCCCAAGAGGATGTTTCCCTGATCACTACAATCTTAACCTGTTCAAGTTTAGAGTTAACTATTATCTTCCCTCCTATCCATATAAACTACACCCCCTTAATGCAACCCTCTACCTTGAGTGACCTTGAACAGGGTGAAGCTTACTGTAAAAAAAAAAAAAAGATTTTCAAAAGACTAGTCTGTTAGTGGTCACAAAACTATGATTATGCCTGAGGAAAGATATTTTGTTTAATATGGTTTATGCTTTTGTATGATGTTAACTTTGAGTGTTTGGTTCTTTCTTTAGAGTGAATGCTGTGTAGTATTTTCTTCTGTATAATACGAGAAATTTTGAATGAAAACTAAAGGCAATAAAGTGTATTATACACAAGTACACATTTTTGGAAATTTTTACTAATCTGTTATTTGGAACATCAAGCTTGCAAATACACTCAGTTAACACAATAGATAAGAAAACACAAAGTAGACGGGCATTGATAACAATTGTTTACAAAAGGTATGTTGGTAATATTTGTTCTTTGGGAATCAGCATAATTGACTATCTTTTGTCTCAACAACAGGAAATTAACTGAAATTGATTAAAAAATGAATAAAGAGAATACACAAGATCTTCCATGTTACAACAAAGATGTGAATAAATGTAAAGATGTATTGTATTTTCTTGTACATTATATGAGAAATTTTGAACAAAAATTAAAAGCAAAAATCAGGTGGAGGGAATGGCATATTATACACAATTACACGTTTTTGGAAATTTTTGCTCAGCTTAAAAAAAAACTCTGAAACAGCAGGATTGCAAATACGCTCAATTTTGCACACAAGAAATTGTTTCTATTTTGATTTTTGTCTTTTTCATAAAGTTTTCTCTCTCCATTTTTGATGAAAGACAATATTTCTTTTATTTTCATTGTTTATTAATATATCCAATCTGCACCTACTTGCATCCATGCATCAGGATCATCATTCTATCTCCTTATTCTCTTTCTCTTCCCTGGTGGTGGTGGAAGAGATGGCTGGGAAGACCCAGTCGACTCTAGAAGAGTCATGAGCAGGAGTCACAGAAAAGTGTTAAGGGTGGATGTGGCTGGGAGAGTCGAACTCTCCTAACAGCATGTCACAGAATCCTCTTCATGCTGACAGTTGGACTCAAAAGTCTCGTTCCCATTCTGAATGATCCTACACCAGGAAGGCCAATTTTCAGCAATGCTTTCCCAGGTCTCAGGGTTGATGTTGGCCTGTATCAGGGATGTCTTCAAGAGATTCTTGAAGTGTTGTTTTAGGCCTCTGTGTAGCCTTTCCTTGTGTTGTTTTGAGCATAACCTCTTGCCATTGGCAAGTTCTCCAAACAGGATGATATGTGGGAGTTGAGTGGGATGTATTCTGGAGACATGACCTGCAGTGATGTTGAAGGATGCTAGCCTTGATTTTATTCAAGAGAGGACCTCGGTCTTCTGATGTGGTCCTCCCAACTGATTTCCTTGTGTTGTTTTGAGCATATGTCCCAAAAAAAAGTCCATGTCTCACAAGCATACAGAAGGGTGGAGAGGACCATGGTCTTGATGACAATTTTTTTTCTCATGGTGAGACCATGAGTGCTGAAGACCTGGTGTGAGAGCGTTCTGTATGCAGTATGATCCACTTTGATCTTGTTGTCAAGGTCTTTTTCACAGGTGAAATTAATCAAGATAATGCTGACAAGATGGAGAAATTTATCAATGACTCCTACAGGCTGTCCATTGATATTGATGTTCATATACTGTGTTGCTTGTTCAGGGTTGGCTGGATGAGGATCTTCAGTTTTTGACATTGACCTGCATCCTGAAGTGTTTGTAGGCCTCATTATACAGGTTTGCCAATCTCTGGAGGTTAATGGAAGTCTGGTCAGCAATTGCATTGTCATCATATCACTGAAATTTTTGCATGTAGGTGGTGGTACTTTTTTGTGTGAGAACAAAGTTGGGTGAGGCTGAAAAGTCCACCATTGAATCTGTATTGGATGTCAATGCCAGTGCTGCCTGGGAGGATCTCATTGATCATGGTGAAAAGGTACAAGAGAATGTCAGAGCTAACACACAGCCTTTTTTAAGGCCAACAGGGATTGGAAACAGGTTCATCCAGGCCTCCATTCCACCAGGAGCATATGGATCAGAGACATAAAGCAATTAGGACAGCCAAAGTGGGCAAGAGTGACCCATATTGCTGGTCATGGGACTTTGTCAAAGGCCTTCTGGAAACCCTACAACTCTTCTCCTGGAGCTGTCACACACAGAAGACCATGTTGACAGCGCCCCCCAAAGGCTGGAAACCACATTGGGATTCTGGAAGGATCTCTTCTGCCATGAGGAGGAGTCAATTCAGTAGTTTTTGCACAAAGATCTTTCTAGTGATGTCATGATAGCTTCTACAGAGAGAGCAGTCTTTTTTTTTTATCATTGTCACAATGTTAACATTTTTAAAGTCCTCAGGGACTGCTTTATCTTCCCAGATTTTTTGTATCAGGAGCATTAGCCACCATGGGAGAAAAATTCCAGGGGTACATTGTTGAATCTGGGAGCTTTTCCAGATTTCATAAAGTAGGGTGCTTCTTTCAATTTGTGGATGGTTGTAGGGAAGTAACATCCAATATGCTGGGCAGGGATTTGAGGGTGTTTTGCAGGAGGTCTTCCTGCATGGTAACATGGCTGTTGAGAAGGCTCTGAAATATGATAAAGAATTATGATAGTATCAAACAGAAAAGTATAATAGATTAATTAACACCTTAAAATATATTACCAGGTATATCTAGTTAGCACCTTTCCCTTTTGAAAATAAGTTTTGAAACAGAAATTAGAAGAAACATGCAATGGCTAAACTTCAGTTGCATTTCTATTCTTTAATATCATGAAAAATTAAATATTTTAATGAAATATATGTACAACATTGAGATTTAATGGTTTATATAGCAAAACTTTTAAAAAAAATTACATACAGATGGCTATACTACAGGGCTGTATGATACTCAATGTATTCCCTGTTTTTGGCTTCAGAAACATGGGGTTGTATTTATACTCAAGTCACATTATACATAAGTTTGACTGTGATGTGATGAATGATATGTGTATAAATGTTAAACTATGAGAGAACGTGGGTGTTGTGTAACCAATATAAGAATTTAATCTTGTTTTTATTTATTTTCTCCAATTTTACATTGAACACCCATTTTAGAAAATGTTATTGACTATGATAATAATCTGGTCAGTTAGGTAATGTGTGGAGAATTATTTTGAAGCAAATGTAATCAAAATGGACAAGTGTTCCTGAGGCAAGTTCCTCACATGTAGTAATTTGATTACCTTTCTTTGCATTGTCTTATTTTTGTTTTTGTTTTGATATTATTTTTTCAGTTTAATTTACATGGAATTTTCACCCTTTTCTTTGGTTTTCTCTTGAGCTTTCACTGAAGACAGCAGAAGATTTCAAAACATCAATGTTATTTTTCAGTAACAAATATCTAAATAAAAGATGCATTTTCAAGCCTAGGAAATGTAATAATTTGATTGCTCTTTTTTATTTCTTTCATTCTGGAATTGGACTTGTTTAAATTTAATTACCTAGATCGTTTTTTAATTCCTTGTTTCTATTTATTTGCAGAACACACAAAAGATTACAATAGAAAGATATTTTTGATACATTTACTGTAATGTACCCATTACTTATTTTATTCACTTCTTGAAGTTCTTAACATTTACAACTTTTCTGCTCTTCTGTTTCCTAAGATTAATTTGTTTCTGTTATGGTTTCCTTCCAATTCCAGGATTCATGAAGTTACTATTTTCCATAATTCATGAGGTTACATTATTTCTTGGAGTATTTGCCTGCAAATAAATCTGGAAGAACAAACCAAAGACAGTTCTATATCTATATGCCTACATATCAAAGTTGTAACAGAGTAGCTAAGTTAGAGTTCATGTAGTAGTAATCCTGACTTGATATTATTTGAGTGTTGTTAAATAATTACCCTGTTGTAGTGTACAAGGAATCCTTTTTTCTTCTTTTATATGGAAAACAAAATGAATTAAAAATGTACAACAATAATGTAAGCAATAAAAACTTGAGATATGTGTTGACATAAATAGCAAGAATTTGTATTTTCTTTTTGTGATGTGAATTACAGAATATTGATATGGTGTGTGTAAAAATGTTCTCAGTGTGTCTTTTGTTTAAAAGTCAGTGCTTACTTGGTTTGGTTCCAAGAATTTCATTTGTGAGGATGCATTTAAAAAAATATTAAACTTAAGTACCTAAAATTTGCTTTATTTCTTTTTTCTTTATTTTTAGCAATTTTTTTAGCAATTGATTTGATATAACGATTCCAATTCATATCAGTGGAAAAATATTAAACTAAGAAGACACAATGACTTACTCTTCTGGAGGTTAGCATCAGCCATACTGATGAAATGCAAGAAAAGATTATCTAAGATGAATATAAAGAGAGTAGTTTAGTTTCCAATGCTTTCAAATTAACAAGTCATTTCTTGTCCAGTTAATAATAGACTGTAGGTTATTTTTTTAGCTCAGCTGCCAATTCAGCTCTATAATTTTCTCTTGTATTTCACATTGTTGTAAAGTATCCAGTTTTCATTATTCAGCACAGTTTGTTTTAAAGAGAACATTTTTCATTATGTTTAAGTAGTGAATCCTACAGAAATATGGGTCAGTAGTTTTTTAGTTTGTTTTTTGGGGAGCTTTAATTAAGTGAGAGTCCACTGTCAAAGAAAATAATTTTTAAAGTGTGATGTGAAATATGCTGGCTACTTTGTCCATTGTATAGCATTAATTATTCTCAATTAATAATTTGATTTGATTACTGTCAACCTCAATTGGTTTCCTTAACCATAGGACATTGTTTGTCAGACATTTCCTGCATGAAAATTTGCAAACCATTTTTGACATGTTGTTATTCTCAGTACCTTCTCCATAAACTACACAAAGCTTTTTATGTACTTATATCATATTTTTTTTACTTTTCTTAAAATAAAATAAACATAAATATGCCAAAATACAGCTTATTTTCTTTCTGTTTTCAATGTTAAAATTAAAAAATGCTTTGATAGTTCTTTGTACTAATTGAAATTAATAAAATCTTTCCCTTAAAACAATCTTTAAGAAAAATAGGTTTCTGAAGTCCAGTAGCTGTTATTGCTCCTTCTGTTATTGATGGGAGTTTCCTTCTTAAACTTTTATTTGAAGTAGTATGGCAGTTTTGTGGAGGTTATCTTATGACAATGTCCATTCCCACCATATATTGCTATATTTGGTTTAGGCTAACATGCCTTGTGTAATGATTAAAAGAAAATCTACAGGGTGTTGAAAATTACAAAATTAATCTTTATATATATAAAGAAGCATAAAGTGTAAGTTCAAGATTCAAGAGTTCAAGAGTAAATAGAATGTCTTAAGTGATGAATATCCCAAGAGATAGAATATCCTAAAAGTAGAGCATCCTAAGTAATAAAACATCCTAAGAGATAAAAATGTAAGAAAATAGTTCATTTTATGAGTATCTTTCTACATTTGTAAAGAAAAAATATTAATTATGCTTTATAATTGGTAATGAAAAAAATATGTTCTTTTACATTGGGTGTCTACTTTCCTGTATATACAGTCAAAAAAAAAATAACTCCTTAAACATTTACTTAGTATATGTTAGTCACCATTTGGTAACCTCTGGCCTTTAAGCAGATAATTATCAGAATGTTTATAATAAAAAAATAAATTTAGCTAGAGACAAGTCAGAAGAATGTTAATGAAGTTTTTATATTCTACAAAGAGAACAGGTTAACAGAGTTTAGAAATGTGCTATATGCCTTCTCTCTGATCCAGAAAAGGGAAAACTAGTGAGTGCTATAAAAGGCTGTCTTTATTCAGGATCCAGCATATTATGTTGCAAGAGGCTATGTCTACCCACATATCAGGATTACATGTTATCATGGCAGTATCTAGCTGAAGACTGTCTCTGTAAAGATGGAACTCTGTTAATTAGTCGTTGAGCATTACATGGCAGATCAAACTCAATGATTACTAATTGGGGAAGAGCAAGGAAAGTTAACCCAATATATTATTGATCAAATATTTTATGCATTTATGATTTAGTAAACTTGTTATGTTTTTGTTTTTTATAGTTTTAGTCAACATTCATCCTCTATAATTTTTTTTTTTTTGTAGGTTGCCAAACTAAAAAAATAAATCCATTTAATTATTTATAACAAACTCATGAATAATCAAACTTGCAAATGATAAATCCATTGAGGCTCATTCTATACATGATAGGAAAAAAGTTTGGGACCACCCTTTGGATTTAAAAATTACTAAGTTTCATACCTTCTTTGGTTTGATTAACTCCTACTAAGTTAGGATGCTGAAACTATTTAACACATTAGTGAATGGCATCCAATTCTTTAGAGAGAGGTTACCTAAAATTTAAAATCTGCTAACCCAAAGATTACCATTAGCCAAGTAGATGAAGCAAAAAGGGCTTTTAAGGAAACTTTATGCAGTAACTGTAAATTAGTTTTAAAGAAACACACAACATTTAATTTTTTTGGTGATTCTTCAAAATCCAGGGGGTTTCCCCAAATATTTTCTCTATAGTGTATGTGACACTATTTAGCTATGGTAATTGGCTAACTAATTAACCATAGAAATTAAAAACAGGAAAGACTTAAGGTGAGAAAGAGCTATATCGAAAGATAGACTGATCGACGTTAAAAAAAAAAGAGAAGATTTTATTTTATTTACGAAGAAAGATACTTTTTGCATGAGATAGAAAATCTGTAAGAAAAAGCGAGATATGAGATTCTGTCAAAACTGATTAATGTCATGTTAAGGGAGTGACGCACCAAGGGAAACAGAATTCAGAAAGAAAAACAAACGCAACTGACACATGGCAGCTATAAAAAAAAATTTGGCTTGAGACCATCACAGAGATATCATTTAATTTTAATTCCTAGGTCCAACGAAGGGAGTCATCTGGTGTGTGTTAGAATTCTGATATGAGGAAGAAAATCGTATTATTATTGCTTATTCAAATTGTTGATGTCAGACACAGCGTCATCGAAAATGGGCATTTTGTGATAAGAGGATTTTAAGGCATGAGAAAAATAAAGAATTTGATTCTCAGGTAAAATACAGACTTCCCAGCTAAAAGTTGACTTAGCAGAAGAAACCAGATGTTAGGTTTTGACAGTGATTGATGAGTCGGTAGAGAGACCCGACTAAGTGAATTTTGGGTGTCCCCAAAAGAAAAAAAGAAAAAAAGGATTTTGTAAGCAAAATTCTGGATAATAATTTTAAGAGGGCCAGTCTAGCCACACCCACACTGCTGAGAGATCATTGGTCAAGTGGTAGCATGGGTGATAGGCAGAGATGAATGTATGAGAAAGATGGAGAGGTTGTTAACACCCACTGAGGGGATTGGTATGAGATACCAATGTGAGAGAGGAAGAGTCTAGGAAGATAACTCTCCTCCGACCTTCCCTCATGGATGAGGGAGAAAACCCCGAAATGGAAAGTGATTAATCTTCCAAAAATGGGAAGTAATTAATTTTCCTGGCCTAAGAACAAAGAGAATTCTTGCTGGGAATCAAGAATTATCGGGAATCCAAATCATGTCAGGCCCCCACACTGGGTTTTGTTCAATATCTATATAAATGAACATCTTGAGGCAGCTGATCAGTTTTGGAGTTAGTTGGTTCCAGGAGTTCCAGCAGTTGATTCGCAGTTGCAGTCAGGCCATTGCCTAGCAGAAGCTGACCAAGAAATTCCATGTCCTTCCGACTTAGCCTTCCTACTAAAAGCAAGTTATATTGACGAATGACTTAAGATACCAAAACTCGCTTAAGAAATGCAAGTGTCACGAATCCATAGAAACTGTCTGGGAGAGAAACACACTCCTGTATTCAACAGATGGATAAAGATAATTTGTTATTTCTCAACATATTTGAACCTCTTGAGTTTGGTTTTATTGTTTCTTTTACTTACACTTGTGCGATATCACCTTTACTCTGGATTCAGCTTGCACTATGGCCCATCACCTGATTGATTTTGTCTACTTAAGATCAGAGTTACAACATAGGTATGTTAGACTTGATATAAGAGTAGTTACTTCGGTAACCAGATGTTGGAAGTGAGCTGGGAACGACAAAACTGGTATCGAACCGGGAATGACCAGATCAACCGGGACACAGGCTGGAGGCAGCGACAAAAAGTCAACCCAAAAACGCTGGTGGAAAAAACTTTACAGCTTTACGCCGCAACTGGGAGTTAACCATGGGCCGACAGTGTAGTGTCACATATTGGCGTCGCAACCAGAGGACATCACATATTGGCACTGCAACCACGACCACCAGTGTGTGTCACATGTATATACTAAAGAATTCTGGCATAGTTTTATGATACACATGTATTTTAAGAAATTAATTTTGCTATATTTGTTGATGAGTGATTAACAGTAGAAACAAGAGCCTGGAGTAAGAATTGGATCATCATACAGTCTTCTAGGGATGATATGTCAATATCAGGTTGGTTGTTAGAATTTCTTAGATGAAACATTTAAATTGCTATTAATTTCAAATTAGTTTATCTTTCATTTTATTTTTGTTGCAATACTGAATTCATTTTAATTTCTACACTAAGCAGCATGAAATGGAAACAGTCAGTAAAATGACCTGAATGTTGTGATAAAAAGCAACAAAAATTAAATGAGATAAAATAGTCTGAAATTAATAATGTGACAGGGTGTTAAAAAGTTTCCAGCCTAACCAAGAAATGTCCTTACACTTGGTCAAATTCTGAGAGGTGGGGTTGGGCTGAGAAATTTTTAACTCCTCCTTATAATAAAATGTTTTATCTAAGAAATTTATACATTTTAAACCTATTATATATATATATATATATATATATATATATATATATATATATATATAAGTATAGGATTGGTGTATATGGAATAAACTTCAATAACCAAAAAATACTATTCTTAAAAGAGTGCTCAATACAGAGTAGAGCAAATATAATTTATTTGAAAATTATAACATAAATATGTTACAAAATCCCTACAAAAATAGCCATTTTGTTTCAACACTTCTGGTGCCTTATCAAGTGATGGTGTTGAATATAGAATAAAGAGTTTTTCTTCTCTTTATTCTATATTCAACACCATTACTTGATAAGACACCAGAAGTGTTGAAACAAAATGGCTATTTTTGTAGTGATTTTATAACATATTTATGTTATAATTTTCAAATAAATTATATATATATATATATTACTGTAGTTCACTCAGTACAAGCCCTAAGAGCCACTCAGGTAGAGGGTTACTGGGTGAGATTGTTGTAAGGGTTTATGAAAGAATGAGGAAAGGGGTGCAGATTACGGATTTTTAGAATAGATAACAGTTGAAGAGGTTAAAATTATAGTAGTCAGGGAAGCATCCTCTTGGAAGTCTGTTCCACAATTTAAAAGTTCTGGGGTAGAAGCTGTCTCAGTGGAATTTCCTCTTTACCAAAAGTATATGAAGAGAATGAGGAGGATTTGATCCAACATAAAGAATTTTTATTTTTACTTATCAACATTATTCTTCAAAAAATACTTATTCAGTTATATATTCCCCATTATGTGCTACACATTTCATCCTCTAGAAGAACTTCATTGACTCAATCTAATGAATAATAAGAAGTTATATGGTAATAAAATTATCTTATAAATTTCTATTCTCATCGTAATAACAAAATAAAATCTGGAATAATCATTGTATTCTATTTAAGAGCAATCAGAATTTGTAGCCCTCAATTTTTGCACAAAGAGGTGAAATACATTGAAAATATTTTTTAAGCCCGTCCAATACCCAATTATGTTATATTCAACATGAAACAAAAGTCTCATAAAATATCTCAAAATAGAAAAGTGTGCCATTCTGACAAACACAATAACTTAAAATATACTGGTGTAAGTCCAAAATTATCAAATCTTTTAAAAAAACATCTAACACAATCAAAAATAAACATTCCTCTACCAATCATAAAAATCTGCCATCTCATATGCTATTTCACTTTTAACAATAATTTTTATAAACAAAAATATGTATTACTAAAACGTTCACCTCTAAACAAGGTTTTAGTGTCCATCTAAGAATTTCTTGAATCTGGTCCTTTCCAAAATATTTTACCTAAACAATCTATATATTTCTGATATACTGATGATGATCTATTAATATATCCCCACAAAACTACTTTACCTGACCTTGTAGATAGACTAAACAAAGTTGAACATTCAATAGAATTCATTTACAAAACAGAAAAAACTTTACATTTCCTAGATATCATGTTACACCATAATGTCAATAGCCTAAAACTAAGTGTCCATCATTAATAAACTAATAAAAACAATCTCATAAATTTCTATTCTCATCATAACACCAAATATAATCTGAAATAATCATCAGATTCTATTTAAGAGCACTCATAATTTGTAGCCCTCAAGAAGATTGAACCATTCTAACAAACCCAACAAGTCTAAATTTATTATTCTACCCACCAACTATATCACAATGAGAATTGAAAAGAATTTAATTAAGCTTAACATAAAATTTGTTACAACTGATATTAAATAAATACAAAACAAAATAATACTTGATGGAGGAATTTACTCTATCACCTGTAATAATTGCCACAAGAAATACATCAGACAAACTTCAAGGAATTTAAATAAAAGATTACATGAACTTAAAAGCATCTTTTACAAAACTCAATGCATTCGTTTCTTACTATAATGAGTCTGACCATAACTTGGATTTAAAAATGCTACTTTAATTAAAAGCGAAAGCAATTTACTCAGACAAAAACATATAGAAAGTGCTTTAATCATTCAGAATAAATTTATGTTCAGGTTCTTAACCTTTCTTGGCAGATTTTCTGTTATCCCAATGTGAGATACAAAAGTGAAAAAGCATAAAAGAAAAACTTAATGAAATCAACTGGACTATATACCCAAAATACATATTTTTTCTAAATAAATTAAATTTTAAATTGCATCCCCACAATTTCATCTACACATGTAGTCTTATCAACATAAATATTACTTTAGTCCAATGAAGTCCTAAAGGATCTTTTTCCTCTTTGTCATAAATTTTCCCAACATAATAAGAAATGAAGTGTCACTCTTATAGTCATTTATAATTTGCTCAATATTTTTGCAGAAAAGATTAGTTCTTGCCTAAATCTGAAAGACACCAACTGAGACTTGACCACAGAAAGACAGCAGTTATCTATTGCCTTTATTGAGGATTTATAGATAAATGGATGCAGTCTTCTAGAGTGTGGGTGTTATTACTTTCTTTTCCTCCAGCAATCAATTGCCTAAGTCAGGAACCGTGAACTTTCTTATGAATCCATTGCACCAGTAGGGAAAATTAGGTTGGATCAATTCTCTGCACCACATCACTTTCAATAATATAAAGCACTGGTCTGATACATTAGTTCATCCTTCTTGTCAGCTTTTGTGTCAAATTATAAAAATAGCAAAAGGTCAAAAGGAGGCTAAAGTGTAACAAATGAGAACATTATTCAGGAATGCCAAAAATTCAAAAACTAAAATATTGGGAATAACCTAGTTTCCATCAAAGAATCTTTGGAAGGGATGATTATTTCCAGATAAATTATTCTAACTTCATTGTAAATATAAGATTAATTTTTTTTTTTTTTTTTGGTGTGTGTGTGTGGGGGGTATTTTATATATCTCTGTGTGGTGGACATTTTTATCTGACTTTTAAAATAAGTTATAAATCTCTGACAAAATGGACAACAGCACTGGAATTCAAATATCAACATATTCATTTTTTATCTATATATATTACTTCAAAGGGCATTTTAGTGGGTACCCATATTTGAGTAGATGGTCCCTTTATTTTAAACAGTATTTTGTCTACCAGCCTGCATACTCAAGAAAACTTAATAAAGAAAATGTGCCCTCTTACCATTTATTTAGATCTTTTTATATTAATACATGTGTCCATTAACGCTCTATCATTAGACCTACATTATTCCTAGTTTTCATGAATAATCTTTCTGATGACTTCAGCTCTCAACCCAGTATCTATGCTGATGACATAACTATTTACTCCTCTGTCAATAGTAAGCCTGATCAGTTTGATAAGGTCAGATTAGCAGTTGATCTCAAAAGTGACCTAAACTCTGCTGTTAACTGGGACAAGAAATGGCTTGTTAATTTTAATACCTCCAAAACAAAACTGCTCTCTATTAATAATCCTGATAGAACACTTTCTGCCATCCATCATCATATCTGATGCTAACCTCCAAGAGAATGACTCATTGCACCTTCACAGGCTAAGATTATCTGCTGACATGAAGTTGAAAGATTATATTGAATTAATTGCTAGGTCTGCTTCTAGGAAAGTTAGTTCATTGTGCTGTGCTAAACAATTTTTCTCTCCAGAATTTTATGTTACAAGTTTATAAGCCTACCATTCATTCATACATTGAAATTGCTGCTACATATGATATGGTGTTCCTGCTATATATTTACAGATTCTTGATAAAATCCAAAGAAGAATCTGCAATTTTATTGGTCCTGACCTGCCATTTTGGCTTCAGTCACTTTCCCACTGTTGTAATGGAGCTTCCCTGTTGCTTTTCTATAAATACTTTCATGGTAATTGTTTTGATGAACTTTCCTCTATCGTATGTAGACTTTATGAATTTAAGTGCAGTACTAGATTGGCAACCTGATTTTACCGTTGAATTGGCTAGATGCAATTGTAAGTTCTTTTGATAACAGCTTTTTGTCTCTGAAATTCTCTTCTGGTGTCTTACTTTCCAGTAAACATTGATCATCAAAAATTTAATTGCAATGTCAATTGTTCCTGATTCCTCTTCTTTTATTGTTCTCCCTCCTTAATAAGGTTTTTCCTTTTCTTATTTTTTCACACTCAGTAACCCCCTTGTGTCTTAGTGACTTTATTGCCTTGCTTGCAGTGAAATGATTAAAAAAATCTGTACATGTTTGTTAAATAAGACTGACAAGGTACTTTTGTTAAGTCTTTGATTATATTTTCTGCCAATCTTGTTTAACAAAGTGTGCACACACACACACACACACACACATATATATATATATATATATATATATATATAAAAAATATAGTCTTAAGATGTGCTATATTTATGGGATAAAGTGCTCAATATCAGACATAGACCATGTGTAAATATAAAAGTGAACATAGAAGTCAACACTTAGAGACGACAGTCTGTTTCATGCTAGGGGGCCTGACAATTGCGTCTAGCATGAAACAGATTGTCACCTCTAAGTGTTGACTATCTCCACTATATATATATATATATATATATATATATATATATATATATATATATATATATATATATATATATATACAAAAAAGTTTCAGTTTTCCAGGAAATGTCTTTTAGGTAAACAGTACACATGGGATTGATTTATTTTATGGCTTATCAACTCTTTGTGTGTTATTTAAGGCTGGAATTTATTTCAAATTGTAAGAGGTCGTTTATAGTACACAGTATTCCCATGTGGACTCCCATCTAAGTACTGACCAGCTCAACATTTTTCAATTTGTTTGATCAAAAAAGAACCAGTGTTCACAACATGATTTGACCATAGGCCCCATAGAAGGGAAGAAAAGAGCTGAATTCTATGACCTAATAATGTCATTGATGTTTCTGTCATGCATGTCTGCAGTTATTTATTAATTCCTATAAATCTTGAGGGAAATCAGGTTGATAGTGTAATAAAACTTTTACTCTTATGACAATAGTTATTAAATTTGCCATCTGCTAAAATAGATTGAATGAACTGCAAAAAATGCAAACAATATGTGCTTCTCCACAACTGATGTTGCTGATGTACACTTTCTTGAAATCTATCACTATTATATGTTGCCTTCTACTTTCTCTTTCCTCTTCTTGCAGCAATCATCTGCTTATCAACCTCTCCTCTATTAAATATAATTTAATACATCTGTGCATTACAAAACAACGGGCATTGGCTTTATATATATATATATATATATATATATATATATATATATATATATATATATAGGTAGTAATCCGTTGGTATGATCCAGGCGAGTCCTATCAATACAACATAGAATTTGAAATATGTTAAAACTGGCTCACAAAAAGAGCACTTCATGTTTATTTTCATTAAACAGAGTAAATTTTCTTTACAATTGGAATTAAGATGCCTTTAGTAAATGACTATTTTCATGTATGAATTTTAATTTTAAAATTCGCAGGATTTTTCAAACTGTTTATGGTATCAGTTTGTAGTATACTGTTTATTCAGAGAAAGAAAGGGGACATTGGGAGAAAAGGAGAGAAGAAGGTTACTGGAATCCTATTATGGAGGTAGGAGAGCCTGGGTAGGGGGAGGGAGGGAGAGACCGATGGGCTGACCTACATCCTAATGGTCACATGGTCAAAATTTGAAAATGGGAAAAACAATCAAGAGGTAACTTTGGTAAAATGAAAGAGTTAATTCAGATTTTTTGGTATATAATCTTGTCCATATATCAGAGATCAAAGTTTGGGGGAGTGTTTTTAAGGACTTGGAGTGAATTTGGATATATATTTTTATGCTTACTCATGCATTTGTCCACGTTAATAATACCTACTCGTATAGCTGTCTTCACTAACATACACTTAGATATCTACATATAAGCACATACATACATACCCTAGCTGGAAGTGATCCTTTAAACTCTACCTATTAAATCCTTGTATTGTCTTATGTACCCTATGTTAAGTATTAGGAGATCTTCTGATGGTAGTAAAATTTGATTACCCAAGATTGGATAGGCTGAATCATATATAATGATTATATATAGAGTACAAGGCTGACCTATGCACATATATACGAATCTGTCTCCTCATGCCTACCTACAGTAACACTTATAACACTTATATACCTACACACCCCTATACATACATACATACATACCCCAGCACTTACATATATCTGCATATGCATCCAAATTTAAGAACCTCTTTAATCATCCGTATCCTGCTGTTAAATGTTATTTATTTAGCCCAAAGATTATCTAATCATATATTATTATGTCATAACCCATTTGGTGGAGATTTGATTCCCACATGTACTGGATATTTAGGATAACTCAACAGATAAACCCAAGGATGGGAAAAGGAAATCGAAATAATTATAGTACAACCAAAACAAAGAGACGGGGAAACTTTAGTGTGGTAATTATTGATGGTTATCAAGAATTATCGGTGACTTGGTGATGCAGGAGGGATGTATGTATGGACAGAAGCAGATGGAAATTGGTATGGGTATAAAAAGAATGGAGGAGAAGTTAGATGTGCAGTGTGAGGGTTCATTGATCAGTTCATTCTCAAGTGATAATATCTCAATTGAGTTCAGTCCGGACTAGGGAGGAGCAGAGATTCCCAGGTGAAAGTCCTCCTATGGGAGTTTAGGTAAGCTCAAATATCCTGCAGTGATGGCATTTGGAAATTAGCTCGTTCCTTTGGTTTAAGAGAATCTTTTGGTTTTCAAATTTGATGATTTTAATTTTCTTCCGTAGGCATAGATTACATTTACCTTTAATGCTACTAGGAGTGGTGTGGGCAAACCTATTATTTTCCAGTCAATATGAGGGTTTTGTTTTTTCTCCCTAAATTCCCAAAATTTTTTGGAAAATGTAGTTTGAAACTTCAATTCAGGGCTGGAAAATGTGTGCTGATGGGTATATAGATGCTGCTTCCATTCACCTGCGGAAATTCCAATATAGACAAATTTGCAGTCCTTGTTCTCTTTGGGGTAGATTATTGCTTGGTAAATCACACTAGATGCCCTACATTTACCATCTACTGGGCAAATATCTTGGTTTCTACAGTTACAAGTGGAATCTACACTAAGTGAATTTTTGCTGTCCTAAAACTTATTAAGGACTTAATAACTAGGCCTACACTAGAAAATTAAAATCATTTTAACAGCAAAAAACCAAAAATTACCTCAACATTGGAATAGACTATTTCAAACTATTACTCAACGGCTTTTGTCAGCCACTAAGTAATTTTCTCAGAGCGCTTATTTATTTATTTTTCAAAGCCTGTCTCTGGTAGGCACCTTGTTAATGAGAGTGGGTTTGTGTTAGTGATTGGTGGGGATGTATGGTATCTTATCTTGGGGGAAGCAGTCTGAGTTTATTTATGGCTAGGATTTTTGTTTGTAGTTTAATATCTGTTCCTACTATATGGTGTTTCATATAAGGGTCCCGGAGTGTGTTTATCTGGGATTCACAGTAAATAGCTTTTGTACTACTCAGTGATGCAGGATTTAAACTTAAGTTCATTAAGATTAATGTAAATTAGTTGAGTTATAGATTTATAGATTATGGGTAATAACAGAGCACCCAATAGAATAAATCATGCTGTCCAACACACTTATATGTGTACATATCTTCATACATACATATATGTACGCATTTACCTGATCATACATATATGCCATTGTATGTACAGCTACACCCCCACATATATGCACCTGTTAAAAAGATGTTATTTTGTTTTGTCTCTATTGAAGCTTTTATTTGATGCAATAGTTTCAATATCATCAGAGTCAGTGTTAACAACAACTGTTTTCATCACATGTAATCCACTTTCATCATTATCAGTATTTGACTCAACTGACATACTTTTAGCTGATAATCTTTCCTCAGAAAGAATTTGAATTGGCTTCCTTCTTATCACTGATACCTCAGTATGCCTCTTTCAGGAAATCATTAGCTGCCTCCATCTGAAAGCTTCACTTTTATGAGAGGTGAGTAGATAGATCAATAAATCCATAGCCTCATCCAAATGTTATTAGCTGAATTTTGATCTGAAATTTTCACTGTAAAATATTCAATCACAGTGATATCCATCTATGTGTTGTGAGTGTACATATATCATACTTATTATAAAACCCAGGTTGTGTGTGTGTGTGTGTGTGTGTGTGTGTGTGTGTGTGTGTGTGTTTATATATTAGATCAGATTTCCTACATTTTTCAACCAATTTCAACAAAACTTCACAGGACTACGTAAAATTACCTTGCGGTGGTTCTGACAGCACCAAAAATTTGAAAAACACAATTGTTTTTGCACAAAATCAATTTGAAAACATGATTAAGAGGCATCGCAAGAATGAAAGGAGGACAACTCATATCTTATTATAAAACCCAGGTTGTTTGTTCATATATAGGATCGGATTTCCTACATTTTTCAAATGATTTCAAAAAATTTCACTTTTTTTTTGGCAGGTAGTGTTTCTTATTGTCTTGCACACTTTTTTCTTTATTTTTACATTCAGAATGCTTTAAAAATTCTATTTACAAGACAATTGTTTATAATAAAATTCTATTTAATTGGTAGACTCATAACGATTGAAAACAATGTTTTTGTTTGACCAATTCGTAAAAAAAACCAAAAAAAACAAAACAAAACAAAAAAAAAAACCTAATTAAGACATGCATGTCCGTCAACCTTAAACAATAATCTTTGTCAATTTTATTTTTCAGTCTTTATGATGGTCCATACTTGATCTATCTCTTACTGTTACTTCCCTGGGCAACGCCAGGCTCTACTGCTAGTATATATATATATATATATATATATATATATATATATGTCTGATTGAATAAATTACAAAGATTATGTCTGCTTATTTTTATCATAATCCTTTCATATTCACAAATATTTTTCCGTATAATACAATTAAATAAGGCAAGAAATGCACTGTAACATTGAGAATCACTTTCATTTCCCAAGTACTTTCCATCACTTTCTGAGATCATCATCAGGGGTGCAACTGGTAAAGCAAAAAATATGTGTAGCTATCAATTACTGAATTTTTTCTTTTGCGTTTAAATGCTATGGTGTTCTTTAGAACAGGAATATTTATCTATTATAGAATTTTTTTTTTTTATGTTCAAAAGTACAGGGGTCAACCAGTGGAGAAATACCAAAGATGCTATAAACTTAAGTTTGGCTGGTTTTCCAGCTCATTGGGCACAAAATAAAAATACACAGATGGCACATGGGAGAGATGCTGTTTCATTGTCCAAAAATAAAATAGTGCAAAAGTTGTAGAAAATGAATTGTGGATAGTGTTCATTTAAAAAAAAAAAAAGGATGTGGAAAGTGACTATTTTCAAAAAGGACCTATTTTCTATAATTGATAAAATTAAATATGTTTCCAAAGAAAATTATCCTGTCGAAGAACATGATAAAATATATTGCCAAAATATCTAACACTGACCAAATAATCATCAAATCTGTGAAAACTGGCAATCTATATTTCTATAATGTAGTCAACTACAACAAAGCTATTTCTAAGGCAGTTAATATAAGAAGGCCCCAAACAAATGGGAAAATGATATCAACAGTGAGGCACAAACAACAGCCTTGAAACTTAAGATCAATGACAGGATGTACAAGCTCCAAAAACAGCAGGCTTTTATTATCATTAAGGACCATAAGAGTGATTTCACCAACAACTCACAGTTCCGATTGCTTAACCCCTCCAAGAACAATATAGGCAAGATCAGCAAAACTGTGGAGAAATACCAAAGATGCTATAAATTGGTTCACTAATATAAAAAACAAAAGTGAATGTACTTTTATGCAATTTGACATATCTAACTTTTACCTGTCGATCACTGAAGACCTGCTAAGGGCTGTTATAAGCCTGGCAAAGAATTATTGCACCATCATGTACAAGGATATCTGCATAATCATACAAGCCCAAAAAGCCTATCCTATACCACAATGGTTCTTTAGGTAATAGAACAGTAATGTTTTGCTATATTTATAGCACACATTAGCAGAATCTCAGTGATGGACAAGTAAAAGTCACAAATATCAAATTGGTACATTCTTCTTTTTATATTAATAAAGCATTCTATGGCTTCTACTGTTTTATTCCACTGGTTAATTCTTAGAGAATTTTTCATGTATTTGCATGCTCTTTGAAGGTTGATTTTATCGAAATTATTTTTAGTTGGATTGAGTAATCAGAATTGAGGGTTGTTTATAGAATTTGCCTTGTGGTCTTTAATTGTGGCTAGTTTCTTGGCTTTATGTTATTTTTCCATTATTAGGTACCTTTTTATAAAACTTATTAACTTCCTTATTAATTGCCTTATGGTACATATCCACATAGATTTTGTAATGGTTACCTGTCATCTGCTTTGCTAATTATTTTATTGGATTTTTTTATTTTCATTTTTTGCTGTAAATCATTAGTAGTTTTAGTGAATTTAATTTTGTCTATTACTGGGAAGAGATCTAAATAAAGGACATTTCTACAATAAAAAATCTGATAATATAATGTTTTTTTTAAAAAAAGAACAAGTAACTCTAAAATTTTTTTTACATATATGTACAAATCCTGTCTATGTCAAATAACAAATATATTTTTTAAATTAAAAAAACTGTAATTTTGGTATAATATATAGCTGCAACAACATTGCGATAACCAGATATTTTTTATTAAAATTGAAATTATGTAATAGTCAGTCTATACTCATGTGCAACTCCAAGTCTTGTTATTGATGAGGGATAATATGTGTGTTTATTAATATATATATATATATATATATATATATATATATATATACCTTTTCATGAGTGTGTGTGCATATATATATATATATATATATATATATATATATATATATATATATATATGTACACAAACAAACACACATACATCTTTTGTGTGTATAGTATACACATACAAACATACACACATGCGCATATATATATACATATATATGTATATATATGGTAATAAATATAGATATACCTATGTAGGTATACGTATATTTATTAATATATATTTCGTAGCTCTGTCTAACTACATTGAGCACTGTTTTGTTAATACCTTAAAGTAAATTTAGTAAATATTTATTTGCTTACCTGTGTATGCATGCTAACATGCATACATACTGTTGCTAATATCTAGTTATTTTATTTACCCACCTCTATACCTATATATATATATATATATATATATATATATATATATATATATACACACACACATGAACATACACAAAAGTGCATAATTAATTCCATATCCTTATACATAATTATTAGCTGAATTTTTATCTGAAATTTTCACTCTATAATCTTCAATGTATACCATTAATAGTTCCCAATGAATTAAATGTATTAGTGATTACTGAAAATTGTTAAATGCACCAAACCCTTGCCCTGTAGTCTGTATATATATATATATATACATATATGTGTGTGTGTATATTAATAAAGGTACATATACAAATACCTACATTTAGGTAAAGATCAGCAAACCAGTAAAGAAATACCAAAGAGGCTATAAACTGGTTCACTAATATAAAAAACAAAAGTGAGTGTACTTTTATGCAACTTATATTCAACTTATATCTAACTTTTACCTTTCAATCACTGAAGGCATGCTAAGGTCTGCTATAAGCCTGGCAAAGAATTATTGCACCATCACTAACACGGATATCAGCATAATCATACAAGCCCAAAAGCCCATCCTATACCTCAATGGTTCATTGTGGACCAAAAAAGACAATCTCAACTTCTCCATAGCAATGGGCGCTTTTGACTCTGCGGAAACTTACAAATTAGTCTGTATACTACTACTATAGAGGCTCAGATATATTTTTGATAGTGAGAACATCAGCCTGTACAAGAATAATAGAGTGATTCTTTTGTATAACTCCAAGCCACAGAATACTGACCAACTAACTAAGGAAACAACTAATAAAATTCTTTAAGGATCATGGACTTAACATCACCACTGTCACCAACGCAAATGTGATCAACTTCTTAGACACTACGTCCAATCTATCCAGAGGAGCACACCTGCCTTATAATAAGGAACTTTATAATCATACATATATTAGTAAAGAATCTAGACACCCATCATTTATCCTTAGTAACCTTCACAAATCTGTACAACATAGACTCTCTACTAACTCCAGCAACATATTTGACAAATACAAACCAAATATGTTGATGCATTACACAAAAGTAAGCAAAATGTTGAAGTAGATGACATTCCCAATACTAGTGGGAATATCAATCTAAAAATAATTACTTTTATTTTGTTTTAACCACTGCTTTGTGCAACTTTGTGCAAGAGGATGCTTCCCCAATCAGTGCAATCTTAATTTGTTCAAGTCTAGAGGTAAACATTTTTTTATATATCACCATAAACTGTGCTTCTTACTCTGTAATCCTCTACCTTGTACAGAGTGAACTTCATTGTAAAAAAGAAAATTATTCACATTATATATATATATATATATATATATATATATATATATTAGTGAATAATATCCTACGTTGATAGCACAACTTGGAGTTTCATACAAACAAACACACAATCTTCAGGTGCAAAATACTTACTGATCCTTAAAACATTATGAAATTCATATTCTTTTGGTGTTGATTTAGAATTGTTTATTTTATTATTGTTGCCTATGATATCAGCATTAATTATTTATAATTTATGTCGCTCAAATTCTTAAGTTCAAAAGACAAAAAATTAAGAAATTTTAAATTATTTTAAATAATTTAAAAAAATAATTGAATTTATGTTAACACGCCATGTATCAAGGGGGATAACTCTCTTTTTTGCTTAAAAAACCGTCCTTCGAATAGATTAAAGTAATGCTTTATAGAATAAAATTAGCTCTCATGATGTTAACATAATTATAGGTTAAGATTATATATCTAATGCATTTGTAGCCTAGTCTTATACTTATAAAGGTGAAATTACATGTACATACGTCATAAATTAATTGAATACGATCTATGAAATTATATATGATGTGTATAGATATAATATATATATATATGTGTGTGTATATATGTGTATAGATATAAACCAATCGCTGAAATAAATTTAAGTTTATAACTGAAAAATTCAAATTCAAGGTTTTACTTTGAAATTTTTCTTATATATATATATATATATATATATATATATTATTTATTTAAAAATATGATTCCAAATCGCGACATAAGAAGTCTCATGTTTCAAAACAAGAGCCGAAAACTTCAATATAATTATTTGAATTAAATTGAGTTAAAGTAAGCTCTGTTCCATCTTCAAGCGAAATTTTTTTTTGGAATAACGTATTTCTGAAATTTACGTGTTTTAATAATTGAAATCAAAATTTCCATGGTAACAGCTAGGGCAAATTGTTTAAATTGGGTAGGCGTGTGTTGGGTGTTAATAATAAGTATCCGTATAGAGTTACTTTCGTAGATGTCAAGTCAGGGAAAGGTGGGGGTGTCTAAATTTTAAACGGAAGATGTATTAACCCTCGTCTAGTTTGTGTGTCTATGGAGATTTATTTATTTTTTTATTTTATTTTTTATGAAAAAATAAAATAAAAAAAATAAAAAAAAGATTTAATTATTTTTTATAAAAAAAAGAAAAAAAGACTTATTTATTTTTTTATTTTATTTTTTTATGACTCGTTTGATGAAGTCGAGGAAGCGTGTCAAGAATTCTTTGATTCGAAGCTGGCTGAATGGTACTTTCACCAGATCCGAAAGCTTGCAGATCAATGGCAGAAAGTCTTAGAAAATGATGGTCTTTATTTTGAGGAATAATTTTTGTTGTTTTTGTTATTACTTGGTGAGTAAAATTTCAATTTTTTGCAAGTGTTTACGAACTTTTGGGACAACCTAATATTTTGCCATTTATTTTATGTAGAATGAATGTGTATATTTACATGTAAGTCATAGGTGTATGTATACGTATAAATGTTATGGGTATATTGGAAGTTATATATCTATATATATATATATATATATATATATATATGTGTGTGTGTGTGTGTGTGTGTGTGTGTGTGTGTGTGTGTGTGTGTGTGTGTGTGTGTGTGTGTGTGTAAAATATATAGAAAATAGAAAAGAACTCGTTAATTAAATAATCCAAAGTTCTTTAGTATTTTTTTGTTACTATTTTTAAAAAAAAACAGAGCTTGATACAAAAGTAGAGTTTAAATATAATTTATTTATTTAAAATATGATTCCATCGCTACATAAGAGTAAAGATGGAATCATATTTTTTTAAAAATAATTATATATATATATATATATATATATATATATATACATATATATATATATATATATATATATATATATATATATATATATATATATAGTTATAAGATAGATAAATCAAACAGCTAGATATAAGCAAGGATATATGCACGTGCTGGTGTGCATACACAGGCAAGCATATAAATAATCGTCAAATTTATGTATGAGGTGTAAACACAATAGTGCTTGATGTGATTATACAAAGCAAAGATATATATTAATTAGTACCTATATACTAATTAATACTATGTGTTTATCTAAAATTAAATATGCTTAAATTCACCTTCATCCCTACCATGCGCCAATGGCTTAGTGGTAGAATCCCCGACTGACGCCAATTCAGTCGGATTTTGATCCTAGCTAGAGGCAACTGGACATCTAGCCATACTGATGAGCTGTGATAAAGCGAAACAGTATGTCTGTAGGTAACAATTATTAGATACCTTGAATGGAAAATGTATTCCTACCAGAATTCTAATTATGAATCACCTCAAGCAAAATATGCATTTTTTTACAGTATTCAATAAATAAAAACTGTGTAAAAATGTAAAAGATTACATAAAGGCTAATCAATGAATAAGCTCTTACACCATTTGTTAGATCATAAGTAGTGAAAACAAAATTAGAAAAAAAGTGTATATAACTCCATAATACTGCTGAGCACAAATTATGAGACAAAATGTTGTTTATTGAAAATTGCACTAAAACTACTGCACTGTATAATATATTACACTAGAATATAGCTACATTGTTCAATATAATTTCCCTTTGAAGCAAATGAAGATCTTATTTGATGGCACAATGATTTAATAATAATATACTTTTGCCTTACTTCTATTCCATATACAATTTGTGAAGCTTCAATAGTTAATTTAACTGATTTTATCACATCCTTGTACACACATTTTTATCACATCGCAGGTAAATTTTTCCATTCATTAGAACATCTCACAGTTCATTATTTGGAAAAAAACTCCATTTTATGAGAGGTTAATCAAATTTAACCAGTGTGTCACTTCCCAGTTGATGAGTGTAATTTTTAAAAAATCTCTTCTTTGGTGGCTCACTACTTCAGAAACAAAAAATAATGCTATTGGAAAATTTACCCACTTTGTTATATTTTCTGATGTAATTTGAATGAAATTTTAAAATTAGCCTTTTAAATTGACATAAGTATGTGTAAATGTTTACTTATCTAATAGACAAAATTTTTTATAGCCTCTCACCTACAATTCATCTGACTTCAACATTGAGAAAAGAATATTTTCTGGGAGCAAAGGTGAAAGCATTTTACTGTAAATTTCTTAATGGAACATTCTTTATTTTGGTTGACTGTTGTCTTATTCTCTGGATTATGTTGAAGATTTACAGTTGTTTCAGACCAACTAACTGCATATATTTCAATTATAAATTTTATAAGTTTGTGCTATAAGTTTTTCACTGTTCGCTGGAATGAAATTCCAATGCTCCAATTTTGAACCTAATCTTTAAATTTGTTTACTCAAAGACTGTAATGATTTTGATAAAAGTATTTTGCGTCATTATTTATCATGTTGAACCCCCAACTTTCTAATTTAGTGAAATACCACAGCTGACCTGAATCGTATGAATACTATAGTGAAGATATTGATATGTAAATAGATACAAATAAATTTTTGTCTGTATTTCTACTTAAATGTGGATGTAAATATCTATTAGCATATGTGTATATGTCATGATATTTGTGTGTACATTTGTATTATATTTAAAATTACTTATCAGATTTGTATATATGTATTTGTATTATAATGTTATTTTTGTAGTTGAAGGTATATATATGGATAAAGCTTTTTGTATATGTATATATATTATTTTTTATATTTTATTTTTTTTATTTATTCATATATTTATTTGTTTACTTAGGTATTATTATTATTATTATTTTACCTCCATCCCATAAATAAAATGGACTGCTCCACTATCATTATATTACAGTATATATATATATATATATATATATATATATATATATATATATATATATATATTTATAAATTACTTGATTTAAAATATGGTTTTTCTGCTACACAGTTCTAACCATGTTTCAAAAATGGAAGGTCCAAATTTAATTTTGTAATTAAATTAAAGACATTAGTTCCATTTCATCCTCAAGCGAATTTTGGAGTAACTTATAAAATTACTGGGTTTTAAAGTCAGCAAAAATCATAATTTACGTTTCCAAGGAAACAGAGAAATTCATTTCAACCAGACGAGGGATGTTAGCGTATTCATTATGTATTTTGTACTTTCTTTATATATATATATATATATATATATATATATATATATAAAAAATGTACACACCAATACCATGGCATATATACATATACAGGATAATAATAATCAGAGTTTCAAGAAAAAAGAAATTAAATAAAAAGCTTAATTGCAGTATTTGTCAGATGTTTGTAATGAAACATATATATTTTAAGACATTTTTATACGTTCTTTTTATAGATACAAATATTTAAGTAAATGCTTTGTTTATAATAAACAGTATTAACAACATTTACCGGCCTGAACGCCCGAGAAATTTTCATAGAAAATATGCGTCCTCCAACAGGAATTAAACCTGTATCCTAAACGGAACCGTCATATAGCCTGACGTGCTTTACCGATTTAGCCACAGAGGAGCGTTTCGGTTAGCAAGGTCGATTTTACTGCTTTTAAACTAGAATCCTCCATGGGTTTTTTTTTAAAGCAGTAAAATCAATATATGTTATTTTTATAAGAACGTAAGAATGTTTAAATAGTTCTGTATCTCAATTTAAAAAAAAATAACCCCAGACAAAGACATGGGAGATAACATGTGATAATTGTTTTAGAGTTATTTTCTCTTGATCTGATTTTTAACAAAATATTTTTGGAGTGTCGTACACTTCTTTTCCTTTATATGCCGTGTTTCCTCAGGACGCAGGCGATCATGGCGCTCCACAATTTTAGGTCCTTTGCAGCTCTTAATAAATTTTGTCTTTTCGTTATTTCTCCTTAACTCTGTTCTCCATCCATTTACTCAAATTCGTCAAATGAGTTGTTTTACTCTGTCCCTCTTGCCCTCAATCTATCCTGGGAATATCAGATTTTTTCTAAGCCTTTATTATGCGCCCCAGAAATTTCAGCTGTCTTTTCCTGATGTTAAGTATAAGTTTCCTTTTTGTTTTCATATTTTCTAAAATCTCGCCGTTGCTCACATGTTCGGTCTATGGTATCTTCAGCATTCTTCTGTAGAACCACATTTCTGTTGCTTCAAGTCAAGTTGTGCTAACTACCACCACCATTACATACAAGCAGTACATAGAAATCATGCGACAAGCATTCATTGGTTAATCTACTCGAAACTAGCTCGCTGATTGGTCAGTTCTGACCAATCAAACCGCCTGCACGCGACAAATCTGTTTTCCTGCTCAATATGTCCTGAGCCAGTCACGTGATAAACCATCTTATATAAACAAAACATGAGTGGTTCTCTCTCTTTTTTTCGTCACTCTTGCGTCTTAAATCCTTGCTGCCAAGATGTAATCTTCACGAGTTCCCGTCTTGACCATGCAATTGTAGTGCCACGCCTACATTTTCTCCAATTCTCATTGGTTAATAAATACATGATACTTATTATAGGACAATTTAACCATCGCAAGTAATTCAAATTTTTCTCTAAAATCACGGATTGGTCCATTTCCTGACCAATCGCGTATTTTAGTATCTTTTCTATATTTTTGGCGCTAAGCTATCCGGAGCCTACCCATCGTTATAAAAAGAATCTCGCTATCAACCAAAAGACCAGTAGCAGTTCAATTCTTGGAAAATAAGGCACGGCACTATATTGACATTTTAATTCTTAATTATTACTTATTCGAATAATCATACTAATTCCTGTTGATATCACTCATGAACATTACATCTTTCTTCACTGATAAAACACTGTGGAACTATTCTGTATTTAGCTAAGACTTCAATTGAACTTTGTAGTTAAATTACATTCAATTTTGTACTCAACATTTATTAGCTAAACTTACCCTTTTTTATTACGGAAAAAGGGAAGCAACTTTCTTTATACTTATTGTTGAAATTTGTATACCATTGCTAATACAATATATTATTAATGTTCACTGAGCTTGATTTTTTTCCTTGATGTTTAAATTTAATGTATGGATGTTGATTATCTTGAAACACGCAGCCGCATTTATATATTTGATCAACCCAACTACTAATCACACCATAACACAATCAGACGTTAAAGAACATTACCATTTCGCACAAGTACGAACTGTAAAATCTTTTCCTACTCTTACCAAGGTTTACAACTCACATTTCCTAACATGCTAAAGGAACTTTATTCTTCTAAACTACAGTTCAATAGTTAATTCACTTTATGAGCTCAGGTACAAATATTTCCAAATCTGAAAGACATAACTCTATCAAACCTTCAGCTTATATGCATGTACACCAAACTCCAAACACTAATAAATTCAATTGTTATGTTTTGAATTATTACATTCTGTTTTATGTGCTATTTTACGTCAAATATAAATTGCATTGTGCACGCCACATTGGATAATAACCTCCAGCGTCTTTGCTTTCCTTAATCACGCCTTTTCTAGACAAAAGATAAATATATGTAGTACACATCCCTACAGAATGGTGACAGGCCGCTACAAAGTCTCTTCATCTTTGTCCAGCATTCACTACTATATAAGAGAACATATATCACGTAACAGTTCAGTACGTGTTTCTTTATTTCTAACGGAGTTTTTCTCTCAGCTTATCTTTTGGAATGCATCTTTGACGATTTCACTGCGTTGTCGGATTTCCAGTGTTGGACTTTCCATCCTCTGTTAGAACACTTCCCAGGTATTTATTTTTGTGCTTGTTTATTGCTTTCTCCGATTTATAATTTGCATTTTTGGTTTATCCTTTTGATAACAACCATACATTTTGTCTTCTTGCAGTTTATGTTTAGTCCTTTCTTCTCGCTTTCCGTAGGTAGCTTTTTCTTTCCGTGCCTGTTATCAACACTGTGTCATCTGTATATATGTTATTAAGATTGTGGCCGCGAATAATGAATCCTAGTCGGATATCTAATTCTCTCAGAATTGTATCGATGTGTAGTGTGCATCACCACAATTATTTATTTTTGACTGGGAATGACGTGGATAAGGACAAGCAAAGACATTGGAGATTACCAAACATATAGCGGTCACAATGCAATTTATATTTGACGTAAAATAACACAATTGTTCCTGGTAGAGCGAAATGCTGCATGTGTTGAGTCAGAGAAATTTGCGCGGCAAAAATGTAGCTGGTTATGATTTTTACTGGCACTTCTCCAGGATGAAATTGTGACTGTCTGAATCGATCTGAAAGCCTCCTTTTATTTTGTTCTGGAAGTAGGAATCGGCTCCAAACGGCTAAGCGCGAAAAGATATTTTGCGTGAATTTGCTACAGTTTGAGTCAATGAAAAGTCCAGTTCATTGCAACTAGGGTGTTGATTGGTTAATAGGTAATTTTGTGGTAGAGTGTATTATTCCAGAGGGGTGAAAAGGTATGTATGGACTATTCCATCAAGCTCAAATTAGCCTCGCAATGAGTTGGGAAGACCAAAGCTACTTCATGAGTAGGTCTGCTAAAAAACACGTCCGAATGATCTCGTTGGTAAGTGGAAAAAAATTCAGTCGTCAATGGACCAGCGAAACTAACATTCCCCCGTGGGAACTCTTTTACTGCAGGGTTCACATTTTGAAGCCAAGAGGAAAAAGAGAGAAGATTAGTATACGGAAGTGGGGTCATAAAATTGCACAAGTGACCAGAAACCTTTTCCAATTTCTTTATAACTTATATTATGGAAAAAAGGAATATTTTTTATTTGTTATTATTATTTTATTTATTGGTTTTATTTAATTTCCCCACAATGCATTGTCCGTGGTATTTTAACATTTGTTCTTAGAACCACACTTGATGCATCTTTATATGGTGATTTTCTAAGCGTAGCTTAGATATGGAACAAGGCCGAAAGTATTAAGCACCCAGTGAGGATCGAACTCACTACTCAGTTGTAACTGACCTAGCGAGACAAGCTTGCCAAATATTACACTATGTCGAAGTGCTCAAGGTAAGTGAATTTTAAAAGCGTAGCTTAGATGTAGCAGAAGGCCGAAAGTATGGAGCACCCAGTGAGGGTCGAACTCACTACTCAGACGTAATTAACCTAGTGAGACAAGCTTGTTACACAACGTCGAAGTGCCCCAAGTATCTTCTTCATGTGTGAAGAAATTATTTAATATCCCTGCCATATTAGAAATTAAATATTGCATAGCAACTGAAATGACTTTACTTTCTGTAGACGTTTTAAATTTGTTAATTTGTTTACTTTCTAGAAAACATTTTTTGCTATTCCTATGGAGTCCATTTCATAACAGTGGATGTTATTTGTTCAAAACCTGGTTTCACCGAAACCGTTATTCACTTCGTCGAAATGGTTCAATTCACCGAAACATCCAAACATCTAAAATTAAAGGAGGATAATTTCTATCTGAATGTTGTTTTTTTTTTTTTTTAGTGATTAGCTACTTCAATAGTTAAATAAGTAATGTTTCTTACAGGAACATTTTATAGCACATGGAATAATCGTCGTGTAAAGAGTACATGCAGAAATAACAGACCAATTGATTTGCAATGTAAAGATAACATTTATTAAGACAAAATTAACAAAAGAAAAGTTTACGACGAGTTTCTTTTGTTAATTTAAATTGTGTACACAACGAGATGTTCATTAATAGTGGGAACTTTGTTCGTATGTTTTAGTGTGAAACATTCGAAGTCCTTGTAGCTTCAGCGTGGAAAGTTCATGTCAACAGTTCGAAAAAAGGGATTCTCGGAAAGAAAGTTACTTTAGGGTTCATGAGAGCTATTTCTGATATAAGGTTTATTTAGAGCTTGTGGACTCTTCTAATTTTCTAACCTTCTCCAACCTTAAAAAAAGCATAATCCATATTATACGCCTACGCGCAGATAACGCTCAACCAATAAAAATGCAAAGAATCGAATCAAGCAATTCTATTGGTAGATCGCCTCCCAAAGCAAGAATTGCGCCAAAATATCTTGAGCCACTTTCGAAAACCCAAAAGGTTATAAAAAGGAGAAAAGACAACTCCAGTCAGTCAGTCTAGCGAACTCGCCGACTGATCAATTGCCTAATTAATCCACGACATTCAAAAACAGAATTTTTACCGCGCATTTTGACGAACTTCAACTGACTCACCGACTTCAAAACAGAATTTTACCGCGCATTTTGACGAACACTCAACGAACAACTATCGAAACTTTGAACAATATTTCTTATGCACATTGATTTATTCATTACTAAAAATAAGAAATACGAATCACGAAAACAAACACAGACACGTTCAAAGGTAGACTACTTTAGCAAACTTTACCAAAAAACTCTTATTATATATTTTCAACACAAACACAAAATAACAAACATAACGACACAGAGACATCCAACATTTCAGCAACATATACAATTAACGCACGCAACAATACAAATATTAACCTTGTTTGTAAATATGTAATTGTATATAAATGTTTTATTTGTTTCGATCTATAAATGTCTCGTTTTTACTTTGTTTGAAATCTCATGTTTGTTATATATTTGTTTGGGACAAGGTTTAGACACACAACCGATCCGAACAAAATCCTTCTGATTAATTAAATGAACCAAAAGTCCCAACAAAATTTGGTGACCTTCCGACGTGAGTGAACATGCAACAAGAGTGACGAACTTGTTGACGTACTTCAGACCAACAAAATTGGTAACCTCGACGTTTTCAAGCAAACAACACCAACAAAATTGATAAACAGACGTGCGTAACAAAGATTGGTAACCCCGGTAACGGATAAAGTATTTCAACACTACAGATGGCAGAACCAACAACCGTATCAGAAACAGCCATCAAACTCGAGATGCCCGCCTTCAATGCAAATGTGCAAACGTGGTTCCTTCAGCTTGATGCGATATTCCAAGCTAGGCGCATAACTTCTCAGCAGTCAAAATTTGCAGCAGTCGTGGAGAAGCTACCGGCAGAAATAGCAGCCGAAGTAGCTGATATACTAACTTCAGTCCCAGTTGAAAAACCATACGAAATCCTAAAAGAAGCGATATTGCATAGATCAGGTTTTTCGGAGGAGAAAAGAATACGTGAACTCCTGTCCAATGTCACAACCGAAGATGCCAAACCTTCACAGTTACTTCGAAGGATGCAGCAGTTATTAGGCGAAAATGACATATCGACCACAGTATTCAAACAAATGTGGCTGGACAAGCTACCGCCAGAGGTTGTACGAATTCTAGCCGCATTAGCAGAAGATGTAGACATCCAGAAACTAGCGATAATTGCAGACAAAATAACAGACACAGCGCCAATTAAACACATATCCGCAACGAACACACGAGATGGCCTCATGCCAGACATAGACCGGCAAATTCAAAAGTTATCAACAGAGTTGCAAGATATATCTATACAGCTGCGCGAACTACAAAATGCCCATCTAAGCCGACATGATAATCAATATACCAAGCGAAATAAACAACGCTGGAGATCAAATTCTCGACACAGATACAAACGACAACGAAACGAATACCAAAATGAAAATGTTGGTATCATGAAACTTTTGGCGCGCAAGCTAACAAGTGCAGACAACCATGTGCGTATAAGAAATCACCAACCGCCAAACAGCAGGGAAACGGACATCCTGGCACCCAGTAGAGACGTTGGATGCCAGGCAACTCAAGACTAACCGTCTCTTCTATATTTACGATAAATCCAGCGGATTAAACTTTTTGGTAGACACCGGTGCCCAAATCAGTGTTATACCACAGACGAAGTGCAGCAAACAACTTCTAATAAAAACACAACATTAAAACTACAAGCCGCGAATGGCACGCCTATTGCTACTTATGGTGAAAAGACCCTGACTTTAGACATAGGTCTAAGGAGAGATCTAACGTGGACATTCATAATTGCTGATGTTTCGATGCCCATACTAGGAGCGGACTTCCTAACACATTATGCATTGTCAGTAGAACTAGCATCCCAAACACTAACTGACACCAATACAAATATAAAACGCTGCGGTTTCATCTCTAAACATTCAACGATTGGACTGACGAATATTATACCAATAGCTAATGGCTACGGTGAGATAATACGTCAGTATCAGACACTGTTAACACCGTCGTCACGAAATGAACCCGTTAGACATCATGCTAAACACAGCATTAAAACAACTGGTTCCCCAGTTTATTCCCAACCACGTAGGCTTCATCCCGCCAAATTGAAAATCGCAAGAGATGAGTTCGACAATATGCTCAGACTGGGAATAATACGCCCTTCAAAAAAGCCCTTATGCCAGCCCTCTACACATGGTTACAAAAGCAGATTCAGTCAGTTGGCGTCCATGCGGAGATTATAGGTTGTTGAACGCCCAGACCATTCGGACAAATATCCTATCCCGCACATAAAAGATTTTGCGCTATCATTAGAAGGTGCTACAGTCTTCACTAAACTAGACCTCAAAAAGGCTTACTATCAGATACCAATCGAGGAAGACGACATACAAAAGACTGCGATCACCACTCCATTCGGACTATTTGAATTCACAAGAATGCCCTTTGGTTTACGAAACGCCGCACAGTCATTCCAAAGATTAATAGACGAGGTGTTACGTGGTATGCCGTACACATACGCGTATATTGACGATGTTTTAATTGCAAGTAAATCACATGTTGAACACAAGGAACATTTGCATGCAGTTCTAAAACGTTTACAACATTATGGTTTAAAATTAAACATTGACAAATGTATATTTGCGGTACCACAGCTAACCTTTCTTGGACATGTAATAGACCAACAAGGATTGTCTCCCTTGGATCACAAGATCAAAGCAATAACAAATTATCCCACACCTTCCACAATGAAGCAATTACGGAGATTCTTAGGAATGATAAACTACTACCGACAATTCATACCGAACTGTGCAACTATAATATTGCCATTAACAGACATGCTATCGCAACGAAAGAAAAAGAACTCGCAAATCGTACTATCGAAAGACGAATTAAAATCTTTTAACGATGCAAAAGACGCGTTGCAAAAATGTACAAAATTGTCATATATTAATCCATCCGAAAATTCCAAACTAACACTCACGACAGATGCATCGGCTGACACAATTGGAGCAGTACTACACCAGATTACTAACAATGTAGAGAAACCACTATCATTTTTCTCGATAAAGTTAAACACTACCCAGAGGAAATATAGTACGTTCTCAAGAGAATTATTGGCAGTATACCTAGCAATACGACATTTTAGACACATTCTAGAAGGAAGAAATTTCGTAGTCTTCACCGACCATAAACCACTTACATATGCATTACATGCAAAAGGCTGACAAATTAAATCCACGAGACCTAAGACATTTAGATTACATCAGCCAGTACACAGCAGATATCCGATACGTAAAAGGTCAGAATAACACAGTAGCGGACGCATTGTCCAGAACTACGCTCAACGCACTACAATCACAACCACTAAACTTTGACACTCTCGCTGAGGAACAAGCAAACGACAACGAATTACCGTCTGTACAAAAGATACCTCACTTCAAATTGAAAAAAGACCTTTACCCTTTACTAATGAACTCGTGTATTGTGACGTTTCCACAGGTAATCCTCGACCGTACTTACCTTTGTCACGAAGAAAATCAATTTTCGATCATTTCCATTCACCAGCTCACCCTGGAGCGAAGGCTACGCTGCGGACCATAGCTGACAGATACGTCTGGCCCGGTATGTCTTCGGACGTGAAACAGTGGTCTCGCACGTGCCAACGTTGCCAGGCAACGAAAATACACTGACATACCAAAGCACCATCGTCGACCTTCGCGACACCAGATGGACGATTTACGCACATACACGCAGACTTAGTCGGTCCACTCGAAAAAATTAATGGACACGAGTACATTCTAACGATCATTGACCGCTTTACGCGATGGCCAGTTGCGATACCACTAACATCAATAACGGCAGAAACAGTGGCTAACGCAATTTTCAACAACTGGATTTCTATATTTGGATGCCCTGCAGTTATCACAACTGACAGAGGTCCCCAATTTCAATCAACGCTATTCAACGAATTTGTCAACATTTTAGGCATAAAACACATCTCTACCACCGCATACCACCCATGCAGCAACGGAATAGTGGAGAGATTCCATAGACAGCTCAAGTACGCATTAACAGCGTCTACCAGTGCTCGTACGTGGGTAGATAAGCTACCATTTGTGATGCTTGCGCTGCGAAATACAATAAAACTGGATCTCAAATGCACCAGTGCAGAATTAGTTTTTGGGAAAGCAACAACGCTGCCTGGACAGATATTTCACAACGAGACGACATCTACACCAACGAATTACTTTGTGGCAGACCTAAAAAAGAAGATGATGGACGTTATATATACACCCACGAGAGCGTATAAAAAACCTTTCTACGTGCCAGCAGATCTACATTCAGCAGAATATGTTTTCCTGAGGCGCGACACTGTACGGAAACCATTAACGCCCAACTACACAGGTCCACACCTGGTAATATCTAAAACACCCAAATTCTTCATAATTGATATCGCCGGTAAACAGAACACCGTCAGTATAGACCGTCTCAAACCAGCATATCTGCAATCCGACGACACAGATCGAACAATAACGAAACCGACGACAACAGAACAAACAGAAACGCAAACAACTACTGATACGACCGAATCAACACAGTCTACCCGTACAAAATCAGGAAGGAATGTTCACTGGCCAACCAAGTACCGAACCTACATTACATATTAATGCTCATTCACCAAGGCATTAATCTGGGGGAGGTATTGTGGACTCTTCTAATTTTCTAACCTTCTCCAACCTTAAAAAAGCATAATCCATATTATACGCCTACGCGCAGATAACGCTCAACCAATAAAAATGCAAAGAATCGAATCAAGCAATTCTATTGGTAGATCGCCTCCCAAAGCAAGAATTGCGCCAAAATATCTTGAGCCACTTTCGAAAACCCAAAAGGTTATAAAAGGAGAAAAGACAACCCCAGTCAGTCAGTCTAGCGAACTCGCCGATCGATTGCCTAATTAATCCACGACATTCAAAAACAGAATTTTACCGCGCATTTTTGACGAACTTCAACTGACTCACCTGAAACACTCAACGAACAACTATCGAAACTTTGAACAATATTTCTTATGCACATTGATTTATTCATTACTGAAAATAAGAAATACGAATCACGAAAAACAAACACAGACACGTTCAAAGGTAGACTACTTTAGCAAACTTTACCAAAAACTCTTATTATATATTTCAACACAAACACAAAATAACAAACATAACGACACAGAGACATCCAACATTTCAGCAACATATACAATTAACGCACGCAACAATACAAATATTAACCTTGTTTGTAAATATGTAATTGTATATAAATGTTTTATTTGTTTCGATCTATAAATGTCTCGTTTTTACTTTGTTTGAAATCTCATGTTTGTTATATATTTGTTTGGGACAAGGTTTAGACACACAACCGATCCGAACAAAATCCTTCTGATTAATTAAATGAACCAAAAGTCCCAACAAGCTGATACTGATACTGTCACTACACTTTTATTTAAACATGACACTCGTTAATTTGTTGCTTATTTATATAAATGAATGATTGACAAGTCTGTTTAAGAGTATTTTTACTGTTGAAATCAGTTAAAGCCTATTTCTGCTTTCATTCTGCTATTAGCTCTATTCACTAGAACTCTTATAAGTTTAGTTTTGTGAGTCATCAAAATGATTGTCCAGTGGAGTTTGCATTCATTCGCACCTAGTTTTTTTGGCATCACTATGTAAATAGATTTACCAGTATTTCACCGCTGTCGTATATATCATAGCTTATTATTTTGGTAAACTTATCAATCCCCAAATCATCTCAGGCCAATAGAAAATCTATTACAATCCCATCTGCCCCTGTTGATTTCTGTTCATGTTGGCCAATGCTGGTTTTACCTTAGATTTTAATATTGCGGGTCGTTCCATATTTTTATGCATTGTAAATTTCTCTCCTCTGCAGTTATAGAAGAGCTCGTCACATCTCTGTAGTATCTTTTCTTTTTCTGTTATGAGTGTTAACTTTGCAGATTTTACGCATCTTTTTGAATTTGTCCTACTAAACCAAATTTGAATTACATTGCAATAATAATAAAGATATAAGTGCTGTTACGGATTTCCTATTGATAATATAGTCTACTTCAGTTAACCAGCGAACCTGTCCATTTTCTCGGCATCATAATAATGGCAATTTAGAGAAACCCAATTTGAATCCCAAAGCTGCCTTATTATATTTATTGTAAATATTTGTATATTGAGACTCTTCAGCAAAGTTTAACAAAAATAAAAACCAAATACATGAAACTTGGATTTATGTTATCTTTTTTCTTGAGATTTTTAATTGGCATCTCTCCATGCAAGGTAGTATAGCCAATAAGACACAAGGGGTTACAGGGTGTGGAAGAATTAGAAACGGAAATGTTAATAGTGATCGGGAAGAGGAAAAAGTAATCAAGAAGAGAGTAGATTTAAATTTTCCAAGATTAAAGTTGGCTGGAAAGCATGGGTCTGGAAATGAATTCCACAAGTGAGAAAAAGAAACTAGACGGCTACATCTGGCCAGCTCAACCGTAAATTGATGAGATCTTGATGCCATGAAAGTATTTATAGAAAATACAGAGAAGGTCAACCTTACGGCAGTCGGAAAGTGACTGAAGCCGAGCCGCCAGATTGGGACCAGTAATATTGTTTATGCTTCTTTGGATTTTATCAAGAAGCTCAAGGTAAATAGCAGAGGCACCGCACCATATGGGAGGCAGCAATATTCTAAACATGGACAAACATATAAACTTATAGATATGTAAGATAGATTCTGGAGAGAAAATTGTCTCGCACGATATAGTGAACCAACTTTCTTGGTAACTTTTTGAGTTGACAAAAAAAATGTTAAAAACTATTTTACAAGATTGCTCTTGGGACTTATAACACAAGAACAATATTTTTTACAAGAAAATAGAATTTAATTTGTTCATAAGTTCACCTATCATCCAGCCCGCACTCCTTCCATGTTTATTGAACAGGAGTAGAGGTTCATCCCTTGTTCCCTGTTTAAGATATGGTTTACTGGTTCTTTCTTCTTCCATGCCTATAATGATTTAACTGTCTCAACTTTTTAGAGATGAGACTAATCAGTGGTTGCGACTTTCCATTATGAGAGCACCAGGTTGGCAGTTTGCTGGCTGAAGTGCATTTGGTGACCCTACATGTATTTCCTGTGGGCAACCCTGAGGCTACATTATACCCTACTCTCAGCCACGTTCCAGAAAGTTTGTATTGCCATTAACGACAGATATGGATAATTATTATTTTTTTTTATTTTTCTCCTCAAAACAAATCTCTTCATGGCAAATACAATGAAAAGAAATACGCAAAAAGAAGTAAACAAACCACTCAACTTCTCCAATGTTTGTGGTGTCCGTTCCAGCTTCTGCAGTATAGAATCTTTTCTCCTGGAATGATCACCGGATATCATTACACTTTGTTACCAATGAATTCTCTGTTCCAGGTTATTTTCCTCTTTGCCGAAGAAATCCCAGCATTCACATGCATGACTTTGGCGTTTACATATGATGTGGGTACAAAGTCGGGACCACGGAAGGAAAACACGGAACACGGTAAGAAAGATATATTAAACAGAAAGGTTACAAAGATAGTGTAAGTGTAAGCGGAGCTTACTATGTGCTAGTGTCCAATATTGGTAGTCGTACGCGGCTGATACTACGATATTAGAATACTCTCTCTCGCTCTCTCTCTCTCTCTCTTCCTCCTCCTCCTCCTCCTCTTCTTCTCCTAGAGTGTTATATCGCATACTTTATATAATCCTGGAGTCCATGTTGTAGGTATGTTACGGTCTCACAACACCCCCTTTCAAGAGTTTTCTTTTTTTTTTTTTACTTTTGAAAAGGATAAAAAAAAAAGCATAAAACTGTTAATACTTTTTTCTCTTGGGATTTACGTCGAGCGGTTGAGTAAATTTCCTTTTCCTTCCTGAGCGTCGCACTTCAGGAGAGACTTGGGGCGTGTCGAGATCGAAGTGATCGAAAATTACGTCGATCGGCTCTTCACAGCTATTTTGTAGTGATTCCTCAGATTCCTTCAAACGGCATTTTCTGAGCTGGTTCCAATGGCGTTTGTGAGTGTTTTTCAGTCCTTGGACAATATAGACCAGTTCGCCAATTCTTTGTTTTATGGTGCCTACTTCCCAGAATGTTATGTTGTTTTTGTAAGCCTTGAAAAGACTTTATCGCCAGGATTGAAATATTTCTTATGAGGCGATACGGTTTTTTTTAACTTTGCTTGCCGTGGAATAAGTTTGTCGAAGACAGACTTGATTTTCCTTGCGAACATTGTTTCTGCAGGCGAGCTTCCCATGGGCGTGTTCGGATTAGGGGTTATCCGATACACCTGCAGAAACTGTTGCAATGCTCTATCTGTCGGTGTGCCTAGTGCCTTTTTTTAAAGCCCTTTTTAAGTGTCCACGAACCTTTCGGCCTGGCCATTCGACCTAGGGTGGTACTGAGGCGTTGTAATGTGGTCCACCTAATATGAATTGCAGAAGTCTCTAAATTCACTTGATGTGAATTGAGAACCATTATCTGTAACTACACAATCTACCACGCCAAAACGCGCGAATAGCTCGTGTAGAAATCCGATCGTGCAGTTTGTGGTTGGTCTTTTTGCATTATGGGACCTCAGACCATTTTGAGTGGCTATCCACAACAATGAGGTAGTACATGTTGTCTATAGGCCCTGCAAAATCGACATGAATTCTTTGCCATGGATGGTCTGTGTTTGGCCATGGTTTGCACGTCGTGGTTGGAGCTTTTGCTGCAAGCGCGCATCCTTTGCATGATTCTATCATGTCTGCTATTTCCTTGTCCATGTTTGGCCAATAAACATAGCAGCGCATGAGGCTTTTCGTACGGTTCTTCCCCGGATGTCCATGAAAAATCCTGAGTATTTTTTCTTTGTAGGCTGTTTGGAATCACTACGCAGTCATTGTATAGTAGGACATCATCGCAGAGGAGAAAACTTCAGGCACATTGGGGTCTTTGTTTGCGAATTTTGCTTTTTATGGATTGAATGAATTCATCCTCTCGAGACTCCCTTTTTATGTCGGCCAAAGTAACTGGGAGCTCTCTTATGGTACTCGCGATCATGTTTTTGATTTCACAATTTGTCCTTACAGTAGCAATGATGGAGTCTTCAAAGATTTCTGTATTTTTTGGAATGAGTCTATCTAACTCTTTGTTGATTTGCTCTAGAGCAGCGAAAGGGACATTCCGTTTCTTTTTGAATACCGGTTGTGCACCGTCCTTCACCTTAAACTTAGCTTTCATTTTAGTACATTTCCTAAGGCCGGCAGAAAAAACCTGGGGAAATTGTTGTTTGAGTTCCTTTTTGAGATTTACCAAATTGGACGTTGTACTTTGTATCTTGCGACAAAATGTACTCATTGGGCAATCCCAAAGATTGAATTTTTCTATCCAATCTGTTCCAAATAAGTTATCTGAAGTTTTCAATACGTAGGCTTTGAGCTTTTTGGTAACTCCATTTAGTGTTACTGTAAGTATTACCTCGCCTAAAATGTTAATCTTTTCACCAGTTACGGATTTGCTGTTTTATCCGTTTTTAATAAGGTCGGCTTGTTTAATTTTCGCCAAGTACGCCAGTTAATGCTTGAAAGATCGGAACCCGAGTCAAGCTGGAATTTAATGGAATTATTGAAAATATCCACAGTTGCATATTTCCTTAAATTCCTATCGACAATATTGTCAGATTGAGCTTGCCTAATTTTATTTTTGGGTTTTCTCGTTCTGTTGGCGTACCAGCGCCGAGTTAAAGTATGCCCACTTTTATTGCAATTTTTGCAATATTTTTTGTTCTTAACTGGACAGAATTTCATCCAATGCCATTTACCACAATGGTAACATGGTCCGGGCAGTTTCTTTAACCTATTTGGGTTTTGGTTACTGCGGAATTTTGTCTTTTTGAGAGGAATAGGAGGTAGACTTGCTTCTGATTTTATTAATCTGAGCCACACCTGATTCCTCGATAGTGTTTGAGTCACACTTTACATATATTACTCTTTGACAGTCCTCTGCTAGTTTTTGGAGAGTCAATCCTTGTTCGTTCTCAAGCTTGGTCAGTACCCGTCGTCTCACTTCGACATCTTCTGTTGATACTAGACCTTGTGCGAAAATTAAGCTCTTGAAATCATCGGCAGTCACTTCGGCTAGTTTAAAATCATTACAGAGCTTGTTTACCGATGCTGCAAACGTTAGAAAATTTTGCTGGTTGTCTTTGACTGTGTTCAGGCATTTCCAACGTTTGTGGAACAAGGTTGTGTTAGGCCCGAATAGTTCCGATAGACTATTAAGTCTCTGAAAAATCCAAATCAGTGGTTTTCTTGGGTAGTATGAAGTCTACGAACCTACTATGTTCTGTAGTTTCCAGTTTTCTCAATAGTAGACGAACTTTTTTTTACTGGGCCATTGTTCACAGTCTACGTTGAAAATATCTTCGTAGCGCCTGTAAAAAGCCTCGAACGTTTTGTCGTCCTCTGGTACGTATTCAAAGGTTTCCATTGAATTGTAGATTATACTCTGGGAGAATATTGTATCTTTTTCAGAGTTTGAGCCTTTTAATGCATTTACGAGTAATTCTTTAAGTTGTTTCTGTTGTAGTTCAGCATTCTGAAGCGTAATTTGTTGGAATTCCATTTGTTGTTTATGTAATTCCAAAAATAGTTGTTGTCTTTCTTCTGATTTTTGTTGCTGAAAAGTACATTTGGACGATTACTTTTTGAAAATCTTCCATATTTAGACAAACAAAAATGACAGCGATTTTTTGTTGCTTTGAAACTCATGTACCAAGGGGAGGTACACAAAAAATCTTGATAGATTTTTTTTTTTTTTTTATGGACGGTTAAAAAAAAATATGGACAGACAATTAGTTAAAATAAACTAATTATGTGTTTAGCTTTTTTGAGACTCCGTGGTTTCGTTAATTTTAACGTAATTGTATAAATTTTCACTACACTTATTATGTATTTTTTTATATATATAGAGGTACATAAAAGAGAAAACTCGCCTCAGTGAATTTGAGGGGAGAATAATTTTATTCCACGAGATTCAACTCAGTTACATAAAAAAAATCTTATATAGTGTTTTTTCGAAAAACCTTAGTCGTAAGTAGTACTTCGGCTCTTGTGTTGTCAGTTTTGTTTTATGAACAAACTGTTTTGTGTGGGGGGGGTGTAAGAAATCGTTCTCGTAATGTTATTTGGACAAACTTTAATATTCCGTAGATGTCGAATCGCTAGTTCGTCACTTCTGTTTGGTATCGGAATATTTTTTTATATGTAGACGCTGGGTGTTGTGTTTAAATCGCTAATGTAGTAATACTAGCTTAATTTCTCGTTCAACACTGCTGTGGGAACGCGTGTAGTTTCTGTGTATTTTTCGAGTACTATGTTGCTATTGATATGGTGAGAACGAAATTCTCGAATCTTTCTGTCGCCACTAATGTGGGACTGGTAAGGTATTGAGGTTTTCGACGTGAATGTGTTTCTCGAATTCTTCGTCGACACAGATGTGGGACTGGTTCACAACACTTGGCTCTCTAAACACCATAAATGCTTTGCTGCCTTTTTCTACTTGCTGGAAATCCTATTCCAGTTTTTAAGAAATCAGGTGAAATGCCTAACCCTTCAAACTATCGGCAAAGTAGTCTTCTACCTTTTTTGGGAAACAACTAGAGGCCTTAATCAATGCCGAATTCGTTAAGCAGGGTTTCGGCGTGAGTGCGTTTCTCGAATTCTTCGTCGCCACTGATGTGGGCCCAAAGTCAGGACCACGGAAGGAAAAACACGTAACACGGATTAGAGGTAAGAAAGAAATATTAAACAAAAGGTTACAAAGATAGTGTAAAATAAAGCGGAGCTTACTATGTGCTAGTGTCCAATATTGGTAGTCGTACGCGGCTGATACTACGGTATTAGAATACTCTCTCTCTCTCTCTCTCTCTCTTTCCTCCTCTTCTCCTAGAGTGTTATATCGCATACTTTATATAGTCCTGGAAGAGTCCATGTTGTAGGTATGTTACGGTATCACAACAACAAACGAGATAACCATCCGATGGTGACTCGAGTCTCCAAACAACACTCTCATGTGCTTTCGATTATCACTGTTAGCTATTTCTTTTTCTTTTATTGCTACCCTCTTCTCGGGACTGTAGTATATTAGACTTAATCTTTGATAGTATAGAAAAAGCACTCTCTCTTCACACATCTGCGAAAATCTTTGTGTTCACAACACTTGGCTTAAACACTCTATAGTTTCTATTGGTATCTCGTACCAATCATATTTCATAAGACCGCTTTCCGTTAACAGCATGACCGTAAATTCTCCTTTAACTATGCACTCAACTCATCCGGAATATCCTTGTTTAAATTTCCCACTTAGAACTGAGTCTCTGTTGAATGATATGCATATAACCCCTTCTATGGTTTCTGCTATCATCTCCAATCTGGATCCCCACAAACCATGAGGACCTGTAATAGTTCTTAACCGTGCTCTCTAAACACCATAAATGCCTTGCTGCCTTTTTCTACTTGCTGGAAATCCTATTCCAGTTTTTAAGAAATCAGGTGAAATGCCTAACCCTTCAAACTATCGGCCAATTAGTCTTCTACCTTTTTTGGGAAACAACTAGAGGCCTTAATCAATGCCGAATTCGTTAAGCAGGGTCTGTTTTCAGACAAGCAATATGGCTTTCGTTTATCTAGATCAATTGCTGATGTTCTGATGCGAACTGTGGAAAGAATCTATCATGCTCTAGATAAGAATGGTGAGGCTCGGGCAGTTGCTTTGGCGATCTCAGAAGCTATTGACAGGGTTTGACATACAGCTCTTCTTCATAAGTTGAAAGGTTATGGTGTCTCTGGTCAAATTTTCGAACTGATCCGGTCTTTCTTATCAAATCGAGAAATGAAAGTTATCCTGAAAGGCCACTCTTCTAGATTCTTTTACACAAATGTTTCTATCCTTGGTCCTACTTTGTTTTTAATTTTCATTAACAACTTTCCTGATGGCATTCTCTCTCTTCTTTGTATTTATGCTGATGACACAACCATTTACTCCTGTATCGATACTAAGTGTGATTGGTCTAATATGGTCGAATTGGCGTCTGATGTAAAAACCGAGTTTCAATCTGTTGTTAACTGGGGCAAAGAATGGCTTGTTAATTTTAACGCCTCCAAAACTAAATTGCTCTCTATTAATCATCTGCCTTCTATCAACATGGCTGATGCTAACCCCCTGGAGAGTGACTCGTTGCACCTTCTCGGGTTAACTTTCTAGGCTGTCATAAGGTGGAAAGACTATAATGAATCGATTGCTAGATGAGCTGCTAAGAAAGATGGCTAGACTATTTTCTCTCCTGAATCTATCTTACATATCTATAAGTTTACTATTCGTCCATGCTTAGAATATTGCAGAATATTGTCTGGTACTCCCATATATCTAGAGCTCCTTGATAACATCCAAAGAAGAATCTGCAGTATTATTGGCCCTGATTTGGCGCCTGAGTTACATTCATTTTCCCACCACCGTAAAGTTGCCTTCTTGTGTCTTTTCCAGAAATACTTCCATGAAAAATGTTCAGATGAGCTCTTCACCAGGATACTTAGACTTCATGAATTTAAGAGCAGTACAAGACTGGCAAAAAAAAAAATTAAACGCAATGTCAATAGCTTTCTACTTTTCTAGTGATTACTCTTCTTTTGTTCTTGCACCTGAGTAAAATTTCTGTTTCTTTATTCTTCCACGCCCAATAAGCTCTTGCGTCTTAGTAGCTTTACTGCCTTGCTTGGGATGAAATCGATTAAAAAATATTGTAAATAAACAAGGAATAGTGTTTAACATTTTTGTTGTCGCTTCTCAAGAAAAAAATCTATATGGCAAGATCAAGGTTTAATTAGTGAATAACATTTCAGAGTTAAGTCAAAAGCATTAGAAGTACAGGGTGCGATGGGTAAATTGTCGCCATTATATTTTTAATTTTGTGGATGCATGTTGTCTGTTTTTCATTTTGTTGACTGCACACTATAGTAGGGTCAGCTGGGCACTCTTTGTAAAAAAAAGAGTACCATGATGCAATTCACTCTGCCAGAAATTTGGAAACGGCATGCCATACTGCTTGGCATTCATGCCAGAAGCTCCAATACAAAGATTTCAGAGTGTTTGGGTGTCAATCTGAGGACAGTATAGAGGTTTTGGAAAGAGTTGGATGATATACCCAGTCAACATTATGATGTTTGGGGTGATCACTAGTGATGGTGATGTTATACCTTCATTCATCTTCCCACAGGGCCTCAGACTCAACATGGAGGCCTACATCAAGTGCTTTGAGGAGTTAGTGCTGCCCTGGCTCAAGATGGTGGCTGCTGGAAACTCTATGTTTGGCAACAGAACTTTGCACTATGCCACATAAGCTGGAGAACCCAGTCATGGCTGTCAGACAATATCTGCGACTATATCACCCCTTATCTAACTCCCCAGACTGCAACCCACTTGATTATTATGCATGGAACAGTTAAGCAATAGACCAACAAAAATCCTTGTAACACCAAAGATGAAATGAAGGCAAGGATAATGGCAACATTAAACAAGGAGACTGCCTAGAAGGGATGCAGGAGATTCCAAAGTCATGGTTGAAGCCAATGACAATTTTATTAAATAAATTTACTCTTTAGTATTGCATTTTTGTGCAGTTTTCATAAATATATCTGTTAAAATGAGATGTTAGTATTATTTTTATTTTTGCATAATTTAGATGACAATTTAGCTATCGCATCCTGTATAGTGCGGCAGTAGACTTTAGAAGAAACCGAAAACCCAATCCTAAACAGGAAACCAGTGATAAACTTTTACTCTTGTTCAAAAGAGTAGAGAGGAGTGTAAAGCAGACAAGAGACAAACCTATTTACTTCTATTTGGAGTGAAAAAAAATAATTAGTGAATGAAATTTCAGAGATAACTTAAAGAAGTAAGCATAAATCCAATTCTAAACAGGAAACAGGCGATAAACTTCTACACCTGTTCAAAATACCTGGGAAAAGTGTTAATTGGATGATGGGGCAATAGTTTCCTTGTAGTTCTTATTTTCCTTAAAATTATAGTATCCTCAGAATTCATCAGTAGAATTGCATCTGTCACTTCAAGTCTCTTCTTCATCTGTGAAGAAATTGTTCCTCATTTGCATTCACTATCAATTAGGATAACCATTCTACTTTTTTTTTTTCTTTCTAACATGTTTTTCTGATGTCTTATTACTTTGCTTAGTTTCTGGAAGACATTGTTCTATCTTCTGATGCAACTTCGAATTTCTGTATCACATTTTCCATCATCATCTTTTGCTACACTAACCCAGATAGCTAAACAGTTAGATTAAGCTTACATTGGAAGATTTTTGCCATAAAGTTTTACATTCATTTTTACATTAAAGATGACATTCAAATTTTAGACTTCAAAACACATAAATTAAGAAATAAACAAATTTATTTGTCTAAAATTTTATTTTGCTTTTTAATAATATCTGAAGAAAATGCGAAATAATTCAGAAAAATGTTTTAAATCATACAGGTAAGTAAAAAAAAAAAATTTGAAAAATATGTTGTGTAGAAAAATACAAAAACATTTTACCTATTTTGGTACAAAGTACAAAAATATTTGTGATTTTTATTAGACAAAAATTTAATTCAAACTGATTGTTTTTTATGACAGTCACAAAAAATGGATCTTTATCTTATTATTTAAAACGTGTGGATATTGAAAAAAAAGATACAAAAATAATTATAAGCTTGAAATAGCAGGCTTTAAATTTCTTGTAAACATTTTCTATTTTAGATATTTCCTCTGATAAAGTTCCTTTTACCATGAGTGACTGCTTAAAAATAACTTTTAGAGATGAATATATGTTGAATCTTTAATGTTTTATTGCAATGATGAAAAGTTGGTAATGTTAAACAAAAAACAAAAACAGTCGGTCAAAAGGAGTTATTTTTTTCACTAATACTATGTGCACTTTTGACTGCCTTGGCAATGTTTATTTACAAGATTATAAAAATATGTGAATCACATGCAATGAGATATTTATTAGTTAACTGTTATAAAGATTGATTTATCATTTTATACAGAAATAAATTTAAAGAGAAATATTTTCATTCAAAAATTTATAAAAAATTAGAAAATTATCAAAATATATAAAGATTAACTACAATGGTATATTTATTACTTACTATTAAGTATAAAAATATCACTGAACGATAGAACCAGAAAATTTGAATAAACATGATTTTCTGGTCCTAATGAATTTTATTAGATTATTTTACATCTCAGATTACTTCTTGTTTTAATTTTCCAAAGTTTTTTTAATAAATAGAAATCCAAGGCCTAAAACTCCAGCAATTATAGGTTACCTCCCTTTCTACTCTTTCATTAAAAAAAATTTTGAAAATGTTTTAAATTGTTATTTAAAAAAAATACCTAGAAAATCTGCCAACAGATTAAATAAGCAATCTAATAAATAAATAAATAAATAGTGTTTAACATCTTTGCTGTCATTTCTCAAGAATAAAGAAAATGTATAAATCTACTTTCATGTTTAGCTTTTAAGATTCTAATCATTTCTTTTTTAAACAGATATTGCTGAGAGAGTCAAAAGTGTATACAGTAATAGCAGTGTCAACCTTCCATTTGATACACTGTTTATTGTAGGCACAAAGGTTAAACATTACCAACTTTACATCATTGCAATAAAAAAAAAATTAAAGACTCAAAATATTTGTATTTCTATCCAGGTTTGATTTTAGATTGAAAAAGAAAAAATTTTCTTTCCTAAGTGGCAGCTAGAAATCAGAATGGAAATTTTAGTTATCACATTCCATATGAGACTTGGTTAAGAAGAATTCACTGCATATATTATCTTTATTGAATATCAATAAAAAAAAAATTTAAATCAAATTAGAAAATATATATATGTGCCTGATTTATATCTTTAGGCGGTCTTAGACTTGAAGCAACAGAAAAAACAACTCCAGGAACTCTGTGATGCCTTTTCACCTGAAAATTTAAAAGAAAAATATATTTAAAATTAAAAACAGCTGTAATAAAAACCTTGCTTCTATGCCTAAATGCTTGAAAATATTTAACTACAATGCAGTAGCATGCAGAAGGGAGGTTAGAGAATGCAATGGTCCTGAGCATCCATATCAGTAGGGCATCCAATCAAAGAGTGAAATAAAAATTTAGTTTATATTTAATTTGAATAAAGTGTTTATTTTATGTTTCATCTGTTTTTACATATTTAAAATATCTATCTTTCTCACCTTTCTCAGTACTATGCCCCCACCACTTGAATCTTGGGGCATACAATGAAGGAGTTAGTCCCGGACATCACAAAACCTCTGCACGTCACTGCTACAATGTAATATTACTATGCAACAACAGAAAGGTAAAATGCTCTTTATGCATACAAATTAGGTTTGGTTCATAACATTGAATGTCATTTGAATAAACAATGGACTCACCAAAACCATTAAATCAAAAATTTCACTGAAAAATCCAAACATAGATAAATATCATTTATTGCCAGAGTGTATTTAGCTGAAACCTTATACTAATAACATCTATTTATGAGAACAATAATTTGAATAAATTAAGTTATAGATATTTTGAGATCAAAACATTTTCATCAAACTTTCTTTGAAAAGGATACATGGCACATTGAATTTAAGGCAAAGAGAGCTCAAAGTTTTATTAACAATTTACCCATTAAGACTTTCATTACTGTATTGTTATAGAATTGTTGCTTGGCTGTGCTGGCCTGTTTTGGAAAAAAATAGGAACAACTTGCCATTTGCTGCAAGTAAATAACTAAAAAGACATTGATGGAAATTTATCATGGCTGCTACCATTTTGGTTTTGATCATACTCTGCTGTACAGACTAAGCTAAATGCAACCTCTAAACCAACAATATAATAAAAAAATATCACAATACAGGTCGTATTGTATGCTACCATGTTTCTGCATTGGTTTGAAAACAACACTAGGTGATAGTTTTGTCTTAACACAAATGCTAGAAACTAACAATTCATAGTTTTTTGAAAATTATATATATGTGTGTGTGTGTGTGTGTGTGTGTGTCTACCAGGTAGATTATGATATCTGAAAATGCATCAATTTTAACCCCTTCAGAAAAAATTTACCTGTCTAACTAGTCACTGAAAATGCACATATATAATATTTATATATAAAATGAATAATATAATATATATGTATAAAATATATATTGATAAAATATTTATATATGTGTTTGTCTGAGCCTAAAATAAAAAAAAGAAAAAGAACAAGTTGTGATAGTTTATGGGTAAAACAAAAGAACACATTAAGTTTTGGGATGATGAAATCAATTCTAAAATAACTGTACCTCTGGAGATCAGAGATGTAGTCTCTTCTCCCTGTTCAAGATCATGATTGCAATCCTTCTCTATTGGATCAGAACTTGGTTTATCTGCATCAAAAGCAAAAAAATACTGATAACACATTAAAATTCTGCAACAGGATTTCTAGCAGTTAACTTAAGTTGAAACTGAGTTGAAAAAAAAAAAGAATAAAAAATAAAAACTTTTATCTAAAATTTAAAAAAAACCTAGAGTAATGTGCAAATATTACATTACTACAAAGCTACAAGTATTCGAGATCTAAGAAAAACATTTAATACCAACATTTTGAATGAATAAAGGAATGTATTTTTATGATACAGCATTCAGTACCAAATAAATGGTTCTAAAATTTTTACTCTTTCATCAAATATCTATGGTGCTGATTACAATAATGACTTTATAATATATCAATTCATTTACTATCAAGCAAAATGTTTTCCTTTTTACATTTTAACCAATATGATCACCATGTTTCTATTCAAGGAGGTGGTGAAAATTTTTGTGCTACCAATAAGCACTTGCCCCAAAAATTAAAAAAAAACATTTTGGTTATTTGGTCTAATTGTTGGTCTATACATCCAAATCAATCCTATAAAAAAAAAAAAAAAGTAATGTTGTAGCTGCATCAATTAAATTAAAAAATTTTAAAATAATTATAACAATGCGTTCATGTGTGTTTACAAAAATCACTATATACAATGATCACACTGAGAATTAGTTTGTCTTCACAATTCACCCCTGAAGATGATCTTAGAAGAGATCAAAAGTACTTGGTTTAACAAAAACTATGGCACCTTCCTTGATGAATTTCATCTTAACATCAATAAGATAATTAGAGAATTAAAAAAGATTGTTATAAAAATAAATAAACATAATATGTCTATATTATTCAATGAAACATGCTTGAATAAAGATATGTTGCCTGAAGATATGAATTAAAGATCAAATGCAGATCAAATATGGGTTCAGAATCTGACAGGATGATAAAATAAGGAACAAATAGGAAATGTATATCAACCTAACATGTTTCACTTTTATTAAAGTGTTGTAGTAAAGAAAAGACTGTCAACTGATAGTAGCAACTGCAATAGATTTCTTCTGTTGTAGCCAAATCACAGTTCACACGATAGTCCGACGTAACAGTCCAACACACAACGTAGAAACGACAAAATGGGGTCACACATCCAACCTTCACTTCTCACCAACAACAATGCATGTTCGTTTCTCAGCTCAAAAAAATCATCTCCTTTTATAAGCGAAAAACAACGACTTCTGTTCACCAAAAGAATTTTCTGATTGATCACGCCATTGAGGAGAGGGAAAAACATTAGCATAGCTTCTAGTCATTGATGTAGATTTTTGCTGACTACTTTTTGGTAATTTTTCTTCAGCAGATCGCACACAAAACACAAACTTTTTTCGAGGTAACTGATTATCTCTTTCACTACACTCCCCCCTGTCACATACGTGACACTCATGGGCGGACCTCTTTATTCTTAAGCTTCTCCGGAGTGGGGCGACTGTTGGAAGAGATTGTGTGTTATCTTCTGAGGATTCTTCTGATCTGACAACCCCACGCACAGAGTCTTCGTCATCTGAAGAATGTTCTGAAGATTCTTCTTCTGAGGATTCTTCTAGTCTGACAACCTCACGCATAGAGTCTTCGCCATCTGAAGAGGTACTAGCCCTACCTCCGATGGTAATTATTCGTTCATTTTCTGAGCACTCACTGCTAGTGTCACTTGTTGAAGTATCTGTACCTACATAGCGACGCAAGTCCTTTATGTGTCTTGGTATGACATCAACCAGCACAGAGCGCGAGTTATTTACTCTAGTAACATGCCCCACCCAGTACTGAGTTGTACACCGGCTACGTGGAGCTTTTACCCACACACGATCACCCAAGGCATACGGCGCACGTTCCTTTATCCGTTCAGTTGAACGCGTCGTGTCAATGCCTCGTAGCTGGACTTTGTACTGATAAATCATGTTGGCTGGCGCAGTTGAGGGTGATACATTATTGTCTCTTGGAGTAACATTGTACCAATACACTGCCTCCATTATGGAACACTGCTTCCTAGCAGCGATTCTTTTGATGCTCTGATGACATCGCTCAATTATGCCATTTCCTGATGGGACATACGCGCAGTGAAATCTGAGGTGTACTACCCACGAATCCAAAAAATCTTTGAATAGTCCACTGCGGAATGCAGTGTCGTTGTCAGTGAGGAGTTCCATCGGAGGTCCACCTTCAAAGAACAATGACCCCAAGTGGTCAATGATGCTTGCGGAATCCTATCAACGCAGACGTTGCCAAATAGTGAACCGGGTTGGGCCACAGTCAATTATGGTTAAATAATGATGTCCGTTATAATGGGTGATGTCCATTCCAACACAGTGCCACACCTTGCTCACACTCACTTGTCCTTTTTGCTATTGCACAGGTGCTGGGTCAATGAACTGACACTCCTTGCATTCCCTGACCACTGCCCTGACAGCAACTTTGGATACGGAGGGATAAATCTGCCTCACGAAATATAGGGTCCGTTTTACACCAGGATGTCCGCTTTGGCAATGTACAGATTTTAGTAAATCTGAGTTACAGTTGCTTGCTGATGTTACACAGACATGTCCTACCGGCTCTACCTCTTTCTTAATAGCATCAAGCCATTTTGGGGGTACCCTTGTTAAAGTATCGGCCTTGTTCTGCTGTGATCTGACCAGCTGTATGTCTACGGATAAGTGGTATTCACTTACCAACTTTCCCAGTGTGTCTAGCCGCCTTCGAATGAGCATCTCGCTCGCAGCCTTTGTACGTATCATAGCCTTCCCTGTAAGAGTGTCTGCTATCCACTTATACACGCATGCGGAATCCGTGAATAAATGCAATACCTTTGCATTCCATTGAAGGGCCACGGTTACTCCCCTGATAATGGCATCTAATCCCGACAGGTTGATATATTGTGTATCCTTCTCGGGACGCAACCAACATGCATCTTCCACGGCAGTTTCACCTACTTCAAGAGACACTCCTGTTGCAAGGGAGCTCACGTCGACCCAGACGTTAAATTCACATCCGTCAACGCACCATTTACCACGTACAGAGTCATCTTGACGCACCCTAGTAATGACTTTCGCTATCATGTGTCTAAGGGGAGCATCATTTGTTGTGTCATCCCAGCCAGAAGTGACACCAGTCACCCTACGTTTGATAAATGCAGTTGCAATGCGGATCCACCCGCCCACGGGAAAATGTCCCACCAGCTTTCCACATAACGAAAACATGCTGCATCGTGTCACGTGTCTGGGAATGTCCTGGAGGTCGTTTCCACGTTTCCAGTAAAGCAAATTGTGCTCCCACCAGACCTGCAAGCCGAGCACACGAACACCATCCTCCAGTCGTTCTGGGTTCTTACATTCGAGCCCAAGGTCAGCAAAATGCTTTCTCACCTGTGCAGTGGGCACTAAGGTTTCGTTGATGTAGATGTCATCAATGTAATCAACGTCGCTTGACGAATTGTCTCATCCTTGGATAGCCAGCATCCACAATGGCTTTCATGATGGCTGGTGCCACATTGAGTCCGAATCCCATTCGGGTTAAGCAGTACCTCGTCCCATTAAGGATCACCGTCTGAAATGGCCACAGTGACCGGTGCACGCGTACCTGCAAGTAGGCCTTTTGAAGGTCAATCACAGAGACATTGGATCCCTTCGTTTGCCATTCTCTCAATTTTTGTGCACACACATCAGCATGAGCTGTGTATGTATCTACATGTTCGTTCAGTTCTCTATAATCTAGTACAGGGCGCACCTTTCCCTTGTTCTTTTGTACCACAGCCATCAACGGGATGAGGCTTCTTGGAGGACCAAGCTCTTCCTCGGGATACGGAGTCAGCCATCCATTGTCCAGCCACACCTGCAATTCGCAATGGTATTCTTCCTTGACGTGTTCGGGCACCGAATATTCTGACACACGGTTCTGAAGCTTTTCTGGTGGGTTATTTTCCGACCATTTCCAAAATGCTGTCCATGTCTTCATCCTTTGGTCGAACGCTGTGCTAAAGTCGGGCTCGTTGGTCTTCAAAGTAGCACAGATGGGCGGATCAGAAAACTTGACTTCGCCCGCCTCTGTAATGCGTACGCCGCCCAGCTCTTTAATAATGTCCATCCCAAGGAGCAGATCAAAACCTAATAACACGCTGTCCACGACCAACACACTGATTGTGACGGGGTCACCGTTGTTGATACTGAGTTTGATGTTTCCAACTCCCCGGCTTCTGAGAACCTTTCCATCGGTCGTTAGTACGTCCATCTTTTGTCTGCTCCACTGTCGACAAATCGAACCGTTCGTGAGTGTCCGAGTGCAGCCTGAATATATTAAAGCGGTATGTGTTATGCCGTTGATGCACACCTTAATCACAGGGAGCGCCTTTTTCATACTCGGTGCAGGGAAGAGACCGGCGCTGACGTCACGTCCCCCCATTCCATTTCCCAGACACTTAGAGGCAATATGACCTACATTGGAAGCATCGTAGATCGAGACATGCCTTTCGCGCCGACCGCTACTCATTTCTTCACGTTGATAGCGGCAGTCTCTGGCAAATGATTTGGCCCAGAGCACCGATAGCAGGTGACATCACCATGGCGACGGATGGCTGGGGTCGGACCTTCTTTGACTTCAAATGGATGAACGACTACGGCCACTGGTTCATCAGCCTCTTTTTCGTCGATCATGATAGCACGGGCTCTGGTCAACAATTGATTGAGCATCAGGTCTTCCATTCTGGATGATGCGCAGAGTATCTGCTTAACATGACTAGGCAATCCAGAAACGAAGGCACATGTCATCCATTCTACAGGAAGCGGTGCAATTGGAACGGTGAGCTTCTTTAATACTGTCTCGTCAGGTCACAGACGCCCCGCCTGGAATTGGTCGTAGGCCACAAACCGGTCAGTTCCAAATGCGGTTAGTAGAGCGTGCTTTATTTGCTCAATGTCACTTTTCTGTTCTTTGCTCAGATGCCTATACACAGCAAGGGCACTGCCTTTCAATCGCAGTGGAAGAATCCGTTCAATCTTCATGATCTCGCATAATTCGCAGACCAGTTCCATTTTTTCGATCCATTCAACCACAGATTGTCCACTTGTATCGCCACTGAATTCGAGGATCAGTTTTATGTCGAACGGTCTTTCCGCCATCTTGCTAGAGACAAAGTAAATGCCAAAATAGCTTGTTGTAGTAAAGAAAAGACTGTCAACTGATAGTAGCAACTGCAACAGATTTCTTGTTTTTCGGCCGCAACACTTATAGCCAAATCGCAGTTCAAACGATAGTCCGACATAACAGTCCAACACCAATGTAGAAACAACAAAATGGGGTCACAAATCCAACCTTCACTTCTCACCAACAAAAACGCGTGTTTGTTTCACAGCTCAAAAAATCAAAATCTCTCTTTTATAAGCGAAAAACAACGACTTCTGTTCACCAAAAGAATTTTCTGATTGGTCACACCATTCAGGGGAGGGAAGAACATTAGCATAGCTTCTAGTCATTGATGTAGATTTTTGCTGACTACTTTTTTGGTAATTTTTCTTCAGCAGATCGCACACAAAAAACACAAACTTTTTTTCAGGGTAACTGATTATCTCTTTCAGGAGAAAGAAAAAAAAAAAAAAAAAAGAACACAAGGAGCTAGAGACAAATGACAACGAGCTCCAACAAACACTCACGCTGTTTACACAGGGACGGCATGCGGGACCCGATATAAAGTGTCTCCAGCTCCCTGAGATGAAATATCGAATGTGACCGGGACAGAACAGTGAACCAGTCAGCACTAAAATTAGCTGCACACCCTCTGCTATTTAAGAGGTGCTCACATATGGCAGAACCATAGGTATTTGGGACACGTCCATTCAAAGATAAGGTGTGATTCCTGATCTTTATGGGAATATGCTGTTTAATTCTCATGTCCAGACATTAAGTAGTTATCCCTATGTAATCAGCACCACAACTACAAATATATTTGTAAACAATAGAATTAATTTGATGGGGAGGGAGAGTATCCATGCACCCAGAACAAAACATAGGCCGGGTTTGGAAAACTATATGGAACTCAGCCGAGAAAAAAACAACGCCGAACTATAGCTGAAATATTGAAATTGAGTATATTAAAAAGAGAGAAACGGCAAATGTTTTTGGTTATAATCTGGATTTTAAAAAAAAAAATACATTATGCTTTATTTTCCATAATAAATCATATTTTTTTTTTAAATCCACATTGCAACCAAAAACATTTGCGGTTTGTCTCTTCTTTTTAATAGTGTTATGGTCCGGTTCCTTGTACCACGGTGATAGTCCAAGGTAGAACCAATAAAGAACTCAAACATGGATATGGAATAACACAGATAAATTACAAACAGGAATATATACAGAGAAGTAGAAAGTGTTAGTACTAACAATCAGGTTTAGTAGGGAGAACAATGTAGTCTCGACCAGTATCACTATTCCAATGTCTTGTAGTAATTGTCTGAACGCGACTCTGTTTCGGACTGCCTCTGACTCGACTGACTGACTTGCTTGCTCTGACTGACTGACAGACTCCTGACGGTTCTCACTCCAGACTTCAGACTGAACGGTTTTTAGTCACCCCCCCCCATGAGGGCATCATGTGGCACAGGGCCGGTTTAACGTGGGCTCAGCCAAAAATATGCCCCTTGAACCCGTATAAACGGGTTCAGGGTTGGTTTACCGCCCCGAAAGAGACTCCGCCCTTTGGCGTAGCCTCGTTCGAGTTTCTCCCCGCCTGAAGGCAAAGAGTTCAACCAATCA
>CAHIKZ030000536.1:372500-615000 GCA_903632075.3 Acanthosepion pharaonis | reverse complement strand
AGTTTGTTTACATTGTGCAGATCAGTACAAAAATTTCAGTGATTGCGCAAGTCAATGTTGCCAACAGTGTGTGAAAATTTTGTGTAAATTGATTGGACAGTTTTTGAAATATTAGAAAAAAGTTATCTCGATAATAATTTGGCACGCAGTGTATGTTTGTGAAAATGATTTGTCTGATGAGTTAAAACCTTAGTATCAGTTTTTAATGAAATAAAATATTAGCCTGATCTTTTAAAGTCTCTGGTTTCATAATAATTATATATTTCCAACATAAAAGAAAAAATCCCATAATGGATAAAATATTCATGTTCTAACTTTCCTCTTCTTATGAATCTGGATAATTTTGAATATACTTCTGTATTTCTCTTGCCTTTCTTTTTTGTCTTCAACTGAATTGCATTGATTTATTTTGTATCAACATCTTTCTATTTCTTATCTTCTTGACTTTCCTCTTCTTATGAATCTGGGTAATTTTGAATATACTTCTCTATTTCTCTTGTCTTTCTTTTTGTCTTTTCTAATATCATTAATTTCCTACTCTTTCTTTTTCTTTTCTCTTTCATATATAGCTGTATACATATATATATATATATACTACAGTTCAAAAAGTTTGAGGCCACCCTCAGAATTAGCATGTGATGACAGAAGGGTGAAAAAAAAAATAAAAGTGCTCTTAGATTCATTGAAGAAAGAATGGAATCAATTACTAAACTTATACTTTGAGAAACTTTAACAAATGCCAAAAATAAACAAACTTTATGCTGCAGTAATCAAGGCCAAAGGAGGATATTTTGGCAAGAGCAAAATTTAATTATTAAATGTTTTTTTTTTCTTTTTGTCATAATAAAATTTCAAATTAAAAAAAAATCACTTTTTTAATCATGTATAATAATTTTCTTTTATTTAAAATACAAAACAATTACTTTTCAGGCTAATTTAAAAATGACCAGGGGTGGCCTCAAATTTTGAACTGTAGTATATATATATATATATATATATATATATATATATATGAGACAATGGGGCAAAGTAGAAAATTCTATTAAAAACAGATTTTGCCAGAGAAGTATATGCTCTTTTGGACTTCCTCAGGTTAAAATGAAAGATAAACAAAATTGTGTATGAGGAAAACATTATGCGGTCTCTGAGGATAAGTAGGTATTATAGATCTAATTAATTACCATGCTTATTACCTCTTAATTTTCCTACTTGGATAGTTTCTGTCTGTCTGTGTGTTTTCTTTATTTATATCTGTATTAAAGCCATTTGGTAAGCCTAGCCTAGGGTAATTAATTTTATTTATGATATCCACTTATCCTCAGAGATCCCAAGACATTTTCTCACATACAGTTTTGTCTTTTTCATTCTTCTCCAGTGAAACATGTCTGCAATATAATTTTCCACTTTGTCTCAGTCTTCATTTTTGTTTTGGATACACACACACACACACACACACACACATATATATATACATATATATATATATTACATACATACATACATACATATGTAGCAATTTTTTTATATTAGAATTAAAAAATAAATAACACAGGTGAAATATCTATTAATATAAGCTTTTAAAAATTATTATGCAAATTAAATGTTACCACAATTTATATAGTAATATATATAAAGAGCCAATAGTAAATGTGGGATTATTTTCTTTTTTACTGACGTAAGGTGGGAAAACACATAAAATTTTATGTGAATTTATAAGTGATGAAATGCTTACTTTTTTGTGGGGTGTTGGGAGGGGGGGGTAAATAGTAAGTACCATATATACTCATATATCATATGACTTTCCAAGACCTGATTTTGAAGCTAATTTTAAGGGGTTGCATCATACACTAGATATAAAATTAGCGTATGTACTGCTGGCCTTGGATATGCCATTGACTAAACAATATATCCATTTACTGTGATTAAATTAGTTTCAAAATTAGGTCTTCAAATGTCACATGATACATAAGTATATATGGTATAATAGCTGGTAATGCTAGAATTTAAGGCAAACATAAGGGATACGTCTTTTCATTTTTACTGCTATTTTGGAAATATGCTATACAGGAAATTAATCATCTGTGTTCATGCAATTGTAGGTGTACACACACACACACACAAGATTAATACATATGATACCCATATTCTGAGACCTGCCGGAGAGCATGTATTTTTCTTTAATAAGATTTCTCAAATATTCAGTCTGGTAGACAAAAAAAAATGAACATACTATATAATAAATAAATAAATGGAGCATCTAATCAAATAGAGGTACTCACTAAAAATAACCTTTAATATATATATATATATATATATATATATATATACACACACACACACACACACACTTCCTTATATCTTTTAGCAACAAGGGATTTTCAAACACAGAGTTACTGCTAATTGAATTTTTTCTTTTCCTAGCAATTCCCTGTAAACCCCAGATATGGTTGTGTGTGAAAATACTAGTAGATCAGTATTTTTTTTTAAATACTGAAGACTCACCCATCTGGCACTAATGATCATGCCATATTCTAAGTCACTGAAATCATAGTGATGTGTGAAATGAAATTCAGCAGATCACCATGATACTAACAAGGAGAGATCAAGGAATACAGGATCCTGAGTTTTCCAAATTGCATCAGTAGTGTAAAATGGAATTTGGACTTAATTCTGTGATCCTGTTTTACAAATTGCAATTCTTTAATGTCCTAAACATACATTTATTTCTACCCTTAATATTACTCTCAGGATTATATACTTCAAGCCATTAATCAGAATTGGAGTTATATGTCAAGTTTGTGCTTGATATTTTTTTGCCAAAACTGCAATAGATTAAAGAAAAGTCAAGTCATATTAACTGTATCTAATTATTTTTTATTTTTACAAAAAGGAAGCATTTCCTGGGGCTTTGTTACAAAATATTTAAAATAAACAAGTTTTCAAACAACAATTCAATGAAGATATAATGGTATGTGTATGCATGTATGTGTTTGCTGTCCTTTTAAAATCTGAGAAATTAACAAGTTATCAAGAGAAATAAAATGAGAAAGATAGAAATGTGCCTTTATTTACTGAAAAGCAAGACATGATATTAATGTAACATTTTATAAAAGATATAATCATGTTCAGTTAATATAAACCATTTACAATGTATATTTATAAACCTTTGTAATGTTTGTTCTTATTTAGTAATCAGTTATTCCTCACTTTGATTTCACTGTTTCTAAGTCTGTATTACCCAGTTTAAGAATTACAGCATTACTAAATAAGAACAAGATGAGATACCATTACACATGTACAGCAGAATGAAGACAACTGTTTCAATAAATTGAATAAAGAGTTCAGTTTGAAATTCACTGAAGGTTAACCTTCATATTAACAATGGAGTAAAAAGCGTATACAGTAATGTCTAATGAAATAAGTTGAACACAATTAACATTTTAATCTGCCAGGCACTATTACAAACAGGGAGATAAGTGACTTGCAGTGAATCTTTATTGTAATTCTGATTGGTTAATAAAGGAATGAGCTAAGGGAGATAATATAGTGTGTATTTATTCAATACATCAGTCCTTTTCATACACCATTTTTCTGAAGGCACAAAGGTTAAACAGTACCACAGTAAGTCTATACAATATGGATATATACCCTATAGGCTTTCACACATTTAGAAATACCAAGTACCTCAAAACATGAAGATATGTCTTTGCTATGAATTGCCAGGTATGGAAGAGTGGTTTAAAGTCTTAGAATTAGAAAAATTAATTAAGATGCCTAAATTAGCAACTTAACATACTCAGCACTCAAAAACTGAACCTAAGTTGTATCTAAAACAAAGTAATTAGTTTTTTAGACAAGATCTTGTCCTCTTAGGAAATCTGCGATTATGGCTCTCCACAACTTCCTATTTCTTCTAGTACAAGGCAATGTTTGTTTCTTTACTATCCTTCTCACTCCCTGCTCTGCCATCCATTTATACAAGACCTTTAGATATATTACTCACTGTTTCCCCCTGTTCTCTCATGTCATCAATATGCCCTTTGAGTATCAAATTCTCTAAGGTCTCTTTCCTTCTATATAATAAATGTGAACGTCAGTGTGTCACTATGTCATACTTTACTTCTAGAGGCCATAACCCAACATATCACACCATTTTGGAATCAGGCCAACTCTGTGAGCAAATTAAAAACATTCTGGGCTGAATCCTGACCCACAATCATGTCTTTAAATTAAGTGATGGCAGAAGAATTATTGTTTAACTTTTAAAAGATAAGATTAAATATTAATGCAATACTTAAATGCAGCAATCAATTTTGAGTTCTTCTGTACTTTATTGTTGCCTATTGCATCTACTTCTCTATGCCCATTGTGATGAAGGCCCAATCAAGCACCCTCCACAAGAGCTAGCATAAATGCTGCCCAATAGGGCAACTTTTAAGCTAGTATTATATATTCCAGAAATTTCAAAACTGACTAAAATACTTAAATTACTCATAGATACACTTCATAGGCTTTTATTTTTTTATGTTTTTAAATTTACAAAGAAAATATATTTTTTCCAGCTGCTAGAAAAACATACAATCTAGATTTCAATACAGGTTTAGCATCACTAATCTAGCACCATAGGGTACCAGATAAGTGATTCTCCTATATTACTAACGGCTACATTAGAATACATCAATTTTTCTGTTTCTTTATGCCATAAACTGTAGATAAAACAATGCTGCATAGACCACAAAATCTTTGCTCAGAGACACTATTGACATTCTAACTTATCTGTTAATAGATATATATAGTATTTATATCAGTTATGGATAATGTATAGCATTTGCACTTCACACTATAAGAAGCAGTTCTTGTATTCATTGGTACCATAACTGGGTCTAAATTATAGTATGTTGTAATAAAAATACACATAAGACAAGTAGAAATGCTTTTCCAGTGTTTGAAAGTGCTAAAGAAGAGCTGACACAATAGCTAACACTACCAACTAGTAATGGCAAGCTCATGCAATGATCTGAGATGTCTGAAATTTGTGATGCATTAAACTGACATTAAAGATTCTTTATTACATTTCTATAAAAAGCAGATACATTTAACAATTGACTAAGTGACTAAACATCACCACTGAATGTCTTAACTTTTATCATGCTGTATGTAACTTCATTTGCTGTACAAAAAGTTTATCCTGCTACTGAAGGTGACACTGATTCCAAACAATAGTGTGTCTGAATTTCATAGATGTATTGTCATATCCTGCTATGGCAAAACTTTGAGTGAAATTAACAATAAGGATATTGTAACCGAGACCTTTTGAAAAGAACACAGTGGAAAGTAAGTAATATTAATAATGCAGAGTGCTAAAGATTTTATGAAGTAGTCCAGTTCAAGTAACTGTACTCAACTTCAAAAAACAAAGTTCTAAGTGGAAAACACCTATTCTAGCCATTCTTTTCAAACAACCTTTGTGATCCAACCTTCTTCATCTTTTCTTTGTGATAACACAAGCCTGTAAAATCAACAGTGATTCACATACAGGCAATTTGTGTTATACAAATATAAACTTAATACTGTGCTTTATTTTTAACAGCTTTATTCAAAGTATTTATCAAAACACAAATCCAAATTAACAGAAATACATATGAATTCAAAATTTCTAATATAGGTATAAAATAGATTTTTTTAAATATCTGCACTAATGTACATGTGCAGGATATAATATATCTACATTGATGAATAAAAAAATTATCAATACAAAAATGTGTTGGATATTGTTGAAATCAGACTGTCATTAACAATAGTCAGTTTATAGACTACATCACGCTTAAATAAAAAAGAAACAATTTTCATTTATATAAACAAAATATTAAATATTTTCAGCTGCTAGAACAACTACAAACAAGACATTAAACATGCCTACTAGTACATATTTTCAATTAATTTTTGTTTTCAATATATACAAACTAAAATTACTCAACAAAATGTCATTTTATAGGTTCTTTTGACCAGAAAAATTCAAAGAAATATTTATAGTCAAATATTATAAGTATTTATAATATGCAAGTGCTGGCAAACTTGGACTTTTGTGCCCACAAAAAAATTGAATAACAAAAGGACAGTTTTTCTAAGGGTAAACTAAAATTACTCAACTAAAAGTCATCTTTGAGGTAATTTTGACCAGTAAAATTTTAAAAATATATTGATATTAAAAGTATCTATAATATTCAAATGTTTATTACATTTTGTTACTTCCTCTGCATTGTGCAATATCTATCATTTATGTATATTGACTGAATTTGTTTAAATACAATTGAATTAGTTTTTAAAATGTAAATATAAAATTATTCTTATGAATAAAGAATCTAATAATGCTTCATATTTTTGTTAAAAAATTCACAGAAGAAAAAAAGTATAAATTCACTTTCATCATATGCTTAGGTTTTATTTAAATTCTAATGATCACTTTTTAAAACAATTAACACTGCCGAGGAGTGCAAGCAGTTAAAATAATAGCATTAGTTTTAAGAATGTTGTGAATAAAATAAAGGATGTTGTAAGTATAAAATCATTTGTGTAAATAAACAATCTCACAAATGAAAAACTGCTGAGGAGTGAAGGTAGTTAAAATAATAATAGTGGTGGCAATGAAAAAAACATCCTTTTAACAAAACCTTTTTTAGCAGGCATGAAGGTAAAAATTTTCCCAAATACTTATTACATTTCATTAATTCCTCTGTATTGTACAATATTTATGGTTTACGTATCATATTTTGGACACTAATTCAAGAATTGCTTCCAAACAAATTGCTGAAAAGATTTATTATATTCATGATGGTTCTCTGAAAAAATGTTACGAATGAATTACCATATGAATTCATATTAGTATTGACTATCATGTTGTGTACAACAGAATATGTATAGCTATATACAATATTAAAAATAAAGGTAATGAATGTACTTTCATCTGTCAAAGTATTTTCTGAAGAATGGAAACTGGACGAACCATTGATAATTTCTTGTTCACTTTCGTCTCTATTTTCAGTGGCACCTTCCTCTGGAGACTCTGGAAGGAAAAATAAGTGAAACAGATAATAATAATAATAATAATAATAATAAGGAAGCATCATAATTCACTTTATCATGAAACAATTTCTTGAAGTATTTGAGGAAGCTCATTGCTATTCATAAGTTCATGCAAGCATACAGACACAGTTTGTCAGTTCATGTTTTCTTTCTCAAAATGAAATCTAACATTAGAGGAAGATAATATATTTGTTTTTATCATTTTACCTCAAGCAAGCTGATGATGCCAATAAGATGCAAGGGCTTACTAGGTGTGAAAGAGAATGAGAAAACTTTAATGAGGAATAAGGACAATAAAAGAACAGATTTCAGAAAGGCAGAAAATGATGATTGATATTACATTTAATTTTTAAATATTGTAAGTAGCAGGGAAGCAATAAACTGAAAGAGAGTTCCACAGCCAAGAAGTATGAGAAAATAAAGTATTAAAATAGAACTTACAGTTACTTTGTGCTAACTCAACAGTAAAAAGATGAGACCTAGATGCCAATATATCTGTATGCTTAAATTCATGTGGTCATGGTTTCAAAGAAGAAACCTCATTAGAACAATTACCAGGAAAATATTTATAGAAAATGCCCAAGAAAGCACAACACTGTGAATCAACATTCCTAGAAGCAGACCTAGCAATTGATTCAATATAATCGTTCCACTTTATGTCAGGAGAAGACATGAGACTGAGAAGGCGAATTGTGTTACTCTTCTGGAAGTTGGCATGAGGCATGCTGATGGAAAGTAAAAATGCTTCTGTAAGATGACTAAAACAGAGCAGTTTCATTTGGTGTCATTAAAATTTCCAAGCCATTTTTAGCCCCAGTTAACAACAGATTGAAGCTCATTCTCAAGATCAGCTGCCAGTTTTATTCTATCAAACCAATTGAACTTGCTATTAAGACAGGAGTAAATAGATGTGTTATCAGCATAGATGCTGAGTTGAGAAATGATGACATCAGGATGGTTATTGATGAAGATAAGAAACAAAGTAGGTCCAAGGATAGAGCCTTGGAAGACACCTGCATTAATGTGAAAGGATCTAAAAGAGTGGCCATTCAACATGATTTTCATTACATGATTCTTTCAGATTGAATGGATCAAATCAAAAATTCATCTGGAAACAGCCCTTCAGCTTGTGAAGAAGACCAGCATGCCAAACTCTGTCAAATTCATTAGAGATATTTAAATCTGCTTCGTTATTATCTAAATCTTTACAGACTTTTTTATTAATAACCATTGACACATCAGCGGGTGACTTAGAGAAGTAAAAGCCATATTGTTTATATGAAAGAAAACCCAACAAAGTGAGATACTTAACTAATTGAGAGTTGATAAGAGCCTTTTCCAAAAGGAGGTAGAGTACTAATATGTTGATAATTCAAAGGATCAGACAATTCACCCAAGTTCAGAAAAACAGGAAATACAGAAAATTCCCAATAAGTTGGAAAGCAAGAAGCAGCAAGGTATTTGCTGTAGTGTTAAGAAAGAATAGGAACTAGTTCAGGAATATATTTCTTTTGAACAACATCAGTTCTACATGCCTTGTAGAGATCTAGTTTGGAGATGATAGTGGAAACCATGGACAGAGTTATATGTATATCACATATACCTAACAAGATGCTGCGGTTTGGAAGATGCAGCCTAATATTGAAAAGAAATTTCTAAGAAAAAAAAGCTCATTCTCATATAACAGCACATTCACTATGTGTCCCTCACATACTGGCACAACGAATTGCTTACATCAATCACTCATACGATTTTGTTTGTATGTTGTATGGCAACGACATAAGAGCTGGTGGTTAGTAAATATACTATACATCTTTCATTGTCCAAGGATGGATTATTTTCATAAAAATGAATTAAAAATTTTAAAAATATGCATGTAAAAATATAAAACAAAGAAATTTTATTCATCCTCAAATCCCAAGAACTCATCACTGCTGGATTCATGTAAAAGCTCTAAACTCTGCAGTTATCACTACTGTCAGCCATGTACAATAAATGATCCTCACTACCATCCATATTATTACTTATACCACAATTTTGAAAGACTTTACAACAATTTTAGTATTAATAGCATTCCAAGATTTCAAAACCCTTGAGCTATTGATGGGCATTTCATCCTTCCAGTGTCATTTCACATCTTCCCTGTGCCATCCATTTAGACCATTCTTCATGCATGTTATTCTTGAATAGTTTCTTGATGCTCACAAATATTGGCTACAGATGGAAAGTAAGGCTACCAGGAATTACAGCTAATGTTTTGTTCATTTCTCTTGCTAGTTTTTTTTTAGTGTTGTCTGTCCTGTGTGCACTGAACTGATTCCATAGTAGCAATACATTTTTTCGTAGCAGGCCACCTGGCCGATTGGACTACACTTTTTCCATCTACACTTTAACTCCCACTTCAGCCTTTGTGCAGCACAATAACATGAATTCCATCTGGCAATTTTTATTTGTGCAATGTTTTCCTTTTGAAAATCAACAATGGTGATAGTTTGGTGCCATCAGCGCAGCAAGCTAAAACTGCAGTGTAGTGAGTCTTTTCATGAGTGGTGGTTTTAATAGCCACTGTTTTGGTACCTTTCACATCAATGCTTTTATTAGTATTAAAAGGTACGTCAAATGTTAAAGGAACTTCATCCATATTCCTGCTCTTGTTAAGTCTAAACGAGTTCTTCATTCTGGGATTAATGATAGATTCATGGAAAGTATTTTTTATTCATTGTCACATGGAATTTTTTGAGATACTTTAATTCTTGTTAGTAAGCATAACTTGTTTTGCTTCATGAACCGAAAACACCAAGGCATAGTGCCTTTGAAGTCTTTTACTCCCATGTTCACTGTGAGTTTTCTTCCTTCCAAGATTATCATTTTCATACTAACTGCAACCCCCAAGATTCTGTGTTCCATTATCCATGTACTCAAGTCTCTCTCTAACTGTGGCCATTTTATCTCAACCATGTCTTATTGCCATTTGTTGTTTTGTCAGTTCCTCTTGTCTTCGTATGGCCTGAGATTTTATTTTTGTTTTTTTTTTTATGTTCATGCTGTACCATCATATTATCAGTTTTCAATTCCCTTCAAATAAAATAACAAATAAAAGTCTTCCCATTGAAATGCCATAAATTATTATATATAGTAATGGTCTTGTATTTTTGAACTAGTAGATCTACATTTTCATGTGTATCAGATGTTTAGATAGTAGTGTAATTTTAATACCTTGCTATAGGCACACTTTCCATAGATATACCTCAGTACTGTCACTATGGCGGCATAGCCAAGGCATGGCCTGCTGTCTTTAGTCAGGATCGATCCTGGTATCAGAGAACAAGCCGTCAGCCCACACATGTTGGTCACTGATGGTGTTTGACACAGCAAACCTCTTCAACTATGACCTTTCTTACCCACATTGTGATTTTTGATCTTAAGAGGGTCAAGCCGAATTATCACTGAGGTATTTCAACCAAGCTAAACCAAGGAGTTGAATATGCACACACAAAAGTGAATATAAAATAGACGATGGCTAAATAAGTCACTATATGATGTTTATATCAAAATAAAAAAAAATATTTACAGTTCTTTTTTTTCTTTTTCTTCCCAACCCGTTTATTTCGGCTAACTTCCTTAAGGGTGGCCAGACTTGACAACTGGATTTAACTTCAAGTATTGTTGTTTGTATTTTCTAGAATGGCACAAGGTTATCATTGGAGTATTTCTTCGGTGACAACTGGATTTAACTTCAAGTATTGTTGTTTCTACTTTCCAGAATGGCACAAGGTTATCATTGGAGTATTTCTTCGGTGACAACTGGATTTAACTTCAAGTATTGTTGTTTGTACTTTCCAGAATGGCACAAGGTTATCATTGGAGTATTTCTTCGGTGACAACTGGATTTAACTTCAAGTATTGTTGTTTGTACTTTCCAGAATGGCACAAGGTTATCATTGGAGTATTTCTTCGGTGACAACTGGATTTAACTTCAAGTATTGTTGTTTGTACTTTCCAGAATGGCACAAGGTTATCATCATAGTTTTTCTTCTTCAGCAGATAATTATTATTATTATTATTATCATATAACTCCCCATCTGCAATTTCAACTACTCCAATTTACTCCAACTCACTCCAACTAACTTTAGCCCCTGTGAGCACTTGCATTTATGGGTGTCCCTTCCAACTGGTGTTGTGCGAGCAAATAGGTGGGTTTTATGCAAATCTCCTAAAATTCAACCAGTCTTCTTCTTTTGTTTTCTGTTTCACACTTCCAAATGTCATCTTCTACCTTTACAATTGCTCATTCTGTTTTCACAATTATAATTTTTTCTCAGAGAAATTTTGGCTGACAATTTTCTCAGCATGTATACATCAGACACCTTTCAACAGATGACTTTACCCTCTGGTCTCTGACCCTGCACCTGTTCGATGTCTCTCACCAGGTAGTGACAATAGCATTCCGTATATTTTTTTCAACAAAATTCATACATCTGTTCCCATGGGAAAATAAGTTTCTTTCTGATAAAAAATAAAATCATATTCTTTAACCCTTTTCTTCCGTATGCCATATTAAATATTGTTACATCACAAGCAATACATAATAGAAACCTCATGGTATTTAAATAAAAGTTCATATGAACACAAAAGTGATCTTTACAAAAGAACACAGTCAGTGTATTGGTTGCTCACCATGAATCTCACCATGATTTTGATTTGAAAAAATTCTAATCTAATTAAAAATAAAAACAATTTACTAAGATGAAAATATATAGAAAGTGCTTTAATTGCTAGTTCATCCACAGTAAATTTATGTCCAAGTTCTTATCACCTTTCTTAGCAGATCTTCTATTATTACAATGTTGGTTATTTCATGACAAAAGTGATGGAAACATGAACAAAAACAAACTAAATGAAATCTCCTAGACTCTATACCCAAAACATATATTAAAAACAAAATTTACTATATATACCTTTGTAATGTGCAATCTCACATATTGTGCAACCCCCAAAATTTCACTTATAAGAAATAATTTTATCATGTATCTCATCTATCATGCAAGTTTCTTTTTTGAGAAATCAAATTACTATAGACTAAGCTTTTTTCTTCTATCTCTTTATCTGATCTTTTAGTTCAATAAGTTAAAAATGTAAAAGAGAATGATAGAAGTATTGTTAGTAATGCTATACTTGTTGTATAAATGCATACAGGCATAAACAACTGAACAAGAAACAGCTAAACATCTAATAAACGTAAACAATGGAAAAGATACATATTCATTATGTTTGTATTTTAAAATATGATACTAATATATAAATATTATATGCATTATTATTGAATACAATTAAGACATCAGTTTTATCAAAATCATGTTCATTTTAAATACAGTTGCACTCTTTGACTACAGTAAATGGATATATAGTTTGATCAATGGTGCAGCCAGGGCCAGCAGTACATACACTAAATTTATATCTGGTGTATGCAACCCCCTTAAAATTATCTTCAAAATTATCTTCAAAATTATACTTTCAAAAGTCACATGGTACATGAGTATATATGGTAATTTAAATTTAACTATATCTTTCCTGCATCCAATGAAATCCTAAAGGATAAAATGCATCACATGAAAACTTTTTCACTTTGTCATAGTTTTTCCTAAAATTGTTCTTGATATAAAAATTTATATATTGTTTTCCTCATATATAGTATATTAGGAAAGCAAAAACCTTACAAAAAACACTTCACAAGGCTTTATTTAGCTTATTCTCTGCTATAGTCTGAAGAGTCAATTCAAGGGGAACAACTCATGCATACAGGCACATATATCTATAATAACAACTCATGCACACATACAACATATATCTATAATATTCCAACAAAAATAAGTTCTTTACCATTGATAATGAGTTGAAGACTTTTCTGTAGCAGAGAAGCCAATCTCAAGTGTAAAAGCAGCTCAAAATAAAAACAATTATGACTTACCAGTATGAACATTCTTCATGGGAAAATATTTCAATAGTTTTTCCTTATAAAACTTAACATCTTTATCCAAAAACAGACAAAATATCACTCGATCAACCTATAGCAAGAACAAGAAAGGCTTAAAATTATGAACATTAGAAAATGCATGGTAGTGACAAGTAAACATTGCAATGTCAAATGTAATTAATATTCATAGTAAAAGATATACAAGATAAAACCTCATGATGAAAAGTTGAGGGTGAGAGAGAGTGAAAAGGATAGAGCAGAGAAATTTACATATAAGAACTCCAGAAATGAGATTTAGAAAATATATATAGATAAATGAAGATGATTATTAATTTTTCAATTCATATTTCTTTTATCTTTTTTTCATTTGTTTTTCATCACAATTCTCATATTGTTATTCTATGGTTGTTACTAAGCAATTTCGATTGGATCAGCATTGATTATTAATGAATGCAGAATTATACTTTCAGAGTTGCAATAAAAAGAAACTGAAATTAAGATTAAAGAAATAGGCATGGTGGAGTAATGCTCTGATTGTAGAATTAGATAGCCAAGTTTTAATTGTAGTCATTATATTCACTTATGTGCTAATACACTTATGAAAGGTATGAATCCGTCTATTCTCCCCCCAGCTATGGGTAAAATAGCAGGACAGACTGCATCCTATAGCACTGGATAGCAACCAGTCTAGGAAAAGAAAGCTCTGAATTCAAACCTCTTGCTGCTTTGTAGGTCCCTGCCACTTTAGACAAAAGCTAGAAGATAACTTTAAAAACCAAAAAGGACAATCCAGTCAGTATTATAATATAAATAAGGCTACAGATGGAGGCATAGTGGAATAATGGTTAATGGCTTGGATTAAGGAATCCAAAGGCTGAGTTTGTATTCCAGTCAAGTTCATTAGATTCACTTATGTGCTGATTCCCTTGGGAAAGGTGTGAATCCATCTCTTCTCCTCACCAGCTATGGGTAAAATAGCAGGACAGACTGCATCCTATAGCCTTGGGTAGCAACCAGTCTAGGAGAAGAAAACTCTGAATACAAATCCATGTTGCTTTGTAGGTCCCTGCCTCTTTAGACAAGAGCTAAAAGAAAGTAACTTCAGAAACAAAACACTTCTGAGAGGAGGGACAGGGTAGCCTTAACATCCCTTGTGGAAATGGAACCAGCAAGCCATTGTAGAATTCTGCCTTGAATGTCATCATGAACCACATGGGAGATGGAGGTAAGTGATAACCACAGTGACACAAAATGTGCTAAATGAATGAATGATGATGAATGAATAAAATCAACTGACAATATTTAGGTAGCATTTTTGTTGAGGCAGGACCAGGATTAATCCCACACAAAGTTAGGTAGGTCCTGCCTTACAAAGGATTTGTCATAATTATTTGAGGCAAGGTTTTACAAGTACAGATGCTCTTCCTGACAACCAACTCAGACACTCATGGTAATCCAAATTAACTGAGTGTTTTATTGAGACACACTCCCTAAGAAAGTTGTCATTTAAGGCTTGAGACCCAATTCTAGCCTTATATATATATATATATATATATATATATATATATATACACATACAATATATATATATCCTATATATATATATATATATATATATATATATATAGGGAAAACATATGATAAAATGGAAAAGTTCTCACACATCTCATATATATATATATATATATATATATATATATATATATATATATATATATATATGTTTGGTCATTGGGTCCTAAAGAAGCCCATCTGCCATTTGACAGGTCTTGTTTTTGTCTTGTTGGGTGACCAGCCACCCTCCTCATCAGCAGGTTATTTAAAGCCAGAAAATAATTTTAGAGTGTAAGAATCTTTTTTAGAGATAATAATGTTTTAATGATACAATTCCTACTAATTAACCCATAGTTGGGGGAGAGAAGTGAATTCATACCTTTCTCAAGGGTACTTGCACATAAGTGAATATTACAAACCAGACTAGAATTGTAAATTGGCTCTCTGATTTCTCATTCTAAGCTGTTATCCACTACACCACCCACATATCCAAACTTACAGCACCTGGTATTCCCAAAAGATCACCCATCTAGTTACTGACCAGGCACAACATTGCTTAACTTTGGTGATATGAGAATTAATGTTTCAATTGAAATAGCTGTAAGCCTTTCTGGATTTGAAAATGTTGTTTACTACAAGCAAAATTGATCAAAAGCAGCTACCATTTTATTTCTGACAATTATTTCTCAGTTTTTCAGTGTTTTTTTTTATACTTTGCTTTATTATTCAACACCAAAGTGAAGGAGATAAATACAATGAACAAGTGAGATTAAACAAGTTTATGATTATTTAGACTATTTATATTCAGACTATTGTCCTCATCTTTGTTGTTGTTTTGGCCATTGCACTTTCTCCAGTGTATATTGATCTGGGAAACCTACAGGAAATTCTGAAGTGAACCCTTTAATGGTAGACTTAGGCCTTACTAAAGTAGATTGCTCGCCTTGATAAAGTTGGAAGATGAAACACACCAACAAGAACTAAGAATTTTTTCCAACTGTCAATTTTAAACCAATTTGTCTTATTTTCAGAATTATTTCTGGGAAATTTAACTATATATATATATATATATATATATATATATATTTTTTTTTTTTTTTTTAAAGCGTTTCACCCCAAGCAAGGCGGGAAGCCACTAGGACGCAAGGGGTTACAGAAAATTTGGATATATACATGGAAGTTAAAGGTTGAATGTTTGTGTGTATTTTAGGTGTGTGCATGTTCACATATGATAAACAAAGAAGCAAGTAAAAGCTTGGGTTTCTACAATTCACTGTTTATTCTTTTTTTATGGTAACTGTAGTAAAACAAAGTTCTCAATGTCGCTTGGCTATATAAGTTTTCTTTTATGGTTCAGAAGAAAGTTATGGTAAGTAAGGATAAGAATAATTAAAATGGTTGAGCTGAACTCAGCTTTGTACTGAGTTGGAACAACCAAATTACTTACTTCATGAGTAGGGCCACAAGGCACATCTGAACGCTATTGCTGGAAAGTGGAAAGACAAGGATTCTGCAGATGATCAAAAGTCCTTTTTGGTTCCTTTATTACTTGTCTCATGGGAAAATGTATTTAATTTTTTTATTCTTTATTATTATTTTATTTATTGATTTTATTTCATTTTCCCACATATATATTTGTTACCATTTCATTATTAGAATATACATCTGAATACGTTTTATTTTGTTGAGGTTTATAACTACATATTCATTAATTTTTCATATGCAATGTCAAGTGGAAAATAAGCAAAATGTTTGAAGTAGTAAAAACAATGAAATAAAATAAAACAATCTTACTTTTTCATGATTATTGTCTAACCACTTTCGTACAGTCTTCAAGACAACATCAGCAGCCTTATCATTAGGATAACCTGAATTGGGGAAAAAAAGCAAACAAAAATTAAAAGGTTAAAAATGAATACAATAATTAGTGTCTTTCCAAAAATTTAACCAGCAAATTGTTTACATTCTGGTTCACATTACTGAGGTCATTTTCATGCAAATATTTGATGAACTTTTCCTACATAATATCCCATGATCAGTTAGCTTGATAATGCGTATGCCATCAGCATTGAAAAGGAAATGAGAGAATGAAGGTTGGACTGGTCATGACTCTTTTTAATCAAAAGAAGGGCTTCATTTCAGTTCATATAAGCATGAATTCGTTATTTGTAAACACTTTTCATTACACACTTCAGTCAACAAAATAATGATAGCCATAGAAAGAAACAAGGAAAAAGCTAGCATAACACACACACAGTGACATATAAAAACTTCAAAATGTTTATTTATTTAGTATATTCACATCAGTATTAGAATGATAGTGCTTTGCAGTCTTTTGTTTTTATACATTGATTCTTTCTATCTTTCATTTTTGTTGTCTATCCTGTGTAACCTTTAGCCTTATTTAAATATCTTCCTGAAGATATTTAATATTAATTCCCTGGAATTAATATCAAATGGACAGGTATAGTGATGAGAACATTACAATGGACAAAGAGTTCTGTTTGATATTCTCACATCAAGAAGCACCTGAGGATAAATGACTGAAGCATGATAAAGGCAACAAAAATAAATATGAAGAAAACAGTAAAGTTTAAATTCTGGTTCACATTGCCGAAGTCGCTATCATGGAACTTCACAATGAACATTCACCCAATTTTCCTCTTGAACATTTTTTGAATCATTTCGCTACAAAAGTAAAAAGTCTATAAAGTCTATGTACTATAGAGAAAAGTTCATCAGAACAATTAACATGAAAATATTTATACAAAAGGCACAGAGAAGGTACATTATGGTGATGGAAAAGTGACTGAAGCCAAAAACATATTTTCTTTTCCTTATCTGCCTTGACTTTCTTTTGATAACCTCCCTTGGCTGTCACTCTCCTGATGGGTAAAATGTAGCCATCTTGCTTGTACATTAAAGCCTTTGTAAAGGTCTCACATCTTCCTCTTATCAGTTCAAACAGCATCAAACATTTCCTACACAATGTCCCATGAATAGTTAGCTTGATAATGTGTATGTCACCAGAAAAAGAATGAAGATGAAAGCCATCTTCAATTATAAGAAGGGCTTCAGTTCGATTCATATAATCACAAATTCATTACATGTAAACATAAAAACTAACTTCAAACATCAAAATCCTTTCAATCTTTACTAAATGTTCACGGAATACAAGGCCCAAGAGCCACTTAGGTGGAGGGTTACAAAATGAGGTTGTTGTATGAACATAGGAGAGGGAAGTAAGTGCATATTATGAGGATATGTAGGATAGATAACAGTAAACTCAAAGAGGTTAAGATTATAGTGTTGAAGGAAGTGTCCTCTCAGGAGTCTGTTCCATAAAGCAGTGGCTCTTGGGAAGAAGCTATCTGAATAGAAATTCCTTCTTAACATGGAATAAAAAAGGGAATGAGGATGATTCAACACAGTGTATGTGGCATGGCAGGTCTTAGCTGTATATGTTTAAACTGGTGGAAATAAAGAATGTATCTTGCCATTTTCCATTTATTACTTTCATGAAAAGGTATAGATATATTTCCAACAAGAATTTTCCTAAATTGCAAATGTGGACAGGCATGCTGTTGTAAATGTTTGATGCATCACTTAAATGAAAACTCAACTGTCTAGACAGCATAGTAGTAGTATAACCAACATATGTATTTTTTTCCGCAATTTAGGAGAATTCTTGTTGAAAATAAATCTATACTTTTTCTACTTATTTTCAATAAGATCCTCTCATATTTATGGACAAACCTCCTTATTAAAGGAGGAGAGATAATTACCATGTTGATACATATTCATTTATTCTGAATACTTTCGACATTAGCAAAATGTCATCACCAGGGTGTTGTTTTTTTTTATAAGACAAAATTGTTGTGTTCATCTGAAAGTTAGATTTTTTTAACTGTGAAGTGAAAAACACAAAGGCTATGTACTGTGCTGTTTAAATTTCATGATGTAAACATTAGGGGAAGTAACTACGATTAAAATGTCCATATGTTTTTTTTTTTTAAAAAAAAACAAACAAACTATTAGTTAAAAACTAGATATTTTAAATTATCTACTGTAAACAGTTTAAAACATTTGTGCAGTATTCATAATTAAATTTATTAAGGGTTGGTTTCAATTTTTTAATATAGATAGCTTCAAGAATTTTTAGTTTATGTCTATTATTTAAGTTCTTGAAAACACCACCCAGCAATGACCTCCTCATTGAATTTGAAAAGGATTTATTCTCTGTAATTGATAAAATTAAATATGTTACCAAACGCAATAACCTACAGAAGACTATGATGAAAGACATAACTGAAATACGTAATACTGATAAAATCATCATTAAATCAGATAAAACTCAGAACCTGTTCTATTACAATGTCACCGACTACCATAAATCTATCTGAAAGGAAATTAACAGAGTACATAAGAAAGCCCCCACTGAATGGGGAAATGATATCAACAGCAATGCATGAGCCACAGCTACTAAGTTTAAGATCGATGATAGGGTATATAAGCTTCACAAACAACAGGCTTTTATTACTGCTAAGGACCACAAGAACAATTTCTCCAGTAAACTAACAGTTCCAATTAATTAACCCTTCTAAAAGTAATATAAGCAAAATTAGCAAGGTTATAATCAAACAAGCCTGTAATTACATCAGGAATACCACAGGGTTCAATCAATGAAAAAATACTAAAGATGCTATCAATCAGTTCGATAATACAAAAGATAAGAGTAAGTGCACCTTTATGCAATTTGACATCTCCAACATTTACCCATCACCGAAGATCTATTAACGGCTGCTATAACCCTGGCCAAGAATTATTGCACCATCTCCAACAAGGATATCAGTATTGTTATGCAAGCCCAAAATCCCATCCTATACCATGATGGTTCTTTGTGGACCAAAAAAGACAGCCCAAACTTCTCTATAGCAATGGGAACATTTGACTATGCGGAAGCTTGTGAATTAATCAGGATACTACTGTTATGGAGGCTCAGGTATACTTTCAACAGTGAGGGCACTGGCCTGTACAGAGATGACAGAGTTATACTTCTACGCAACACCAATCAACAGCAAACTGACCGGCTCAGGAAACAACTAATCAAATTCTTTAAGGATCACAGACTTAATATCACCACTATCACCAATGTCAATGTGATCAACTTTCTTGATACTACTTTCAATCTATCCAGAGGAGGACACATGCCTTATAATAAGGAACTTTATAACCACATATACATTAATAAAGAATCTAGCCACCCACTGGGTATCCATAATAGCCTGCATATATCTGTCCAACATAGACTCTCTACTAAATCCAATAATAAATACATCTTTGACAAATTCAAAACCAAATATGTCGATGCCCTAAATAAAAATAAGCACAATATTAAACTAGAATTCGTCCCAAACACTAGAGAGAATATTAGTAGTAAAAATAGGAATAGAAAATGTAACATAATTTGGATCAACCCACCTTTCAATAGTATTGACAGAACCTTCCTTAAATTAGAACACAAACACTTTAACCATAACCATTTTCTCAAAAAAAATCTTCAACAACAATATTAAAGTTAGTTTCAGCTGCACTAGAAACCTTGACCAATATATAGCCCAACATAATAGTGTAACTCTTAATAAATACTTAAGCAAAAATAATTACAATGGTAGCTATGATGATCAAGAATGCAATTGCCAAAAAGAGAACATCTGTCCTTTGAATGGCAAATGTATGTATAAAGGAGTTATTTATAAGGCCAGCATCAAACATAATGACCAAATTAAATTTTATTTCGGGTCAACTGCTAATAATTGGAAAAAACTTTTTTTATCATCATAAAATGACCTTTAACAACAAAAAATACACAAATGCCACAGCACTCTGTAAGTTTTACTCGGGTACCAAAACAGATAGCTACACACCCACAGTGAATTTGGAATTGGTCGCTAAAATCAGTCCATTCCCAGGCAGTGGGGACAGGTGCAATCTATGTTTACACAAAAAATTATTCATCCTAAAAAATATTAATAATCTAAAGCTACTAAATAAACGGAATGATCTTATGTCTAGTTGTATGCACAGAAAATCATTTTTCTTAAAATATTATAATCCTGGATAACCCACTTCCTGTCTAAATTTAATTTTAAATTTTAATTTTCCACCCACTTTTACTTTGGGTCACACATCCATTACCTTCCTCTAACCATTCAAATATATTTTATGAACAGCATCCAGCATTCAAATTTTAAATCTTAAGTGTACTTCAATTTTCCCTTTTTTTTCTTTTTTTCTATTATTGACTCTGCATTTCCTGCACTTAAACCCCAGTATTTCTTTAGTACTATTTTTGTGCTATTTTAATTTTGAACTATGAATCAGCATCCATCCCATGAGCATCTGTATACTTTTCTGAAAAAAAAAAACAAAAGCAATATGCAATATCTTGTGCTCGATAAATTGGGTAACCAGCGAAACTAGAGTTGCACATCAAATGTAGGTATATGTGTATTTATTAACATATATTTCTTAGGTCTGTCTAATCACATTGAGCACCATTATGTCTACACCTCCTGGTTAAATTTGGTAATTATTTCCTTACCAGCGTATGCACGTTAGCACACACATATATGGTCACTATATGTATATGTTGAAATAATAAATGTTGTATTGAATCAGTAGTTTATCAATGCAATATCTCATCTATTGAAGATCCAGACATGGTTAAATTCTACATTGGATGAACAAGATATGATTCAAAAGAAGGTGGAACCAACATCAAACATACTTTAATAATAATAAATACCAAAATCAAACATCCCTATCTAAATATTTTTGGCACTTAAAAGAAACCAATAAAACATCAACAGTAAAATGGAAATTAATAAGAAAACAAGACCTTGTAGGTCATTAAATGACCCATGTCCTTTGTGCATACATGAAAAATTATACATTATTGTTTCTGAAAAATAAAAATTTACAAAATCAAAGAAATCAAATATCCATTTTTTGCAGGCATTGTTAAATATTTTTTTAAATAATAATTTTGGCAAAAAAAATAAAAAAAATAAAAAAGAAGAGAGATGAAACATACATATTTATATTTGATCATTAATTCATAAATTTTTTTTTTAAGTATGAAATTAAATTCTAATATATTTATTTGTAAAAATACTGTATAGTCTATTAGTTATTAGAAGCAGAAATAGTACTTTAAAACTGTAGGAATAAAATTTAAATATTAAAAATATGACTTACTCATATTTAAATGACCCTTTTAGAAAATCTTTGAGTATAAAAATATGAATTAAGCAGATAAATAAAAATGCCAAAATTTTTTGTCATTGAAAACCCAGACAACAAATTGAGTAACAGATGTCTATGTTTGCAAGCACCTCCACCTAAACTTAACCGGACTTTGTAAGTAACATTTATTTGACACATAAGTTGCCTAAGGAAATTAAAACCCAACCATCCCTAATCAAAATGATTGAATTTTCCTTCACCTTAACAACTCAAAATATTAAGATTGTCTGCGCTTATAGATTAAGTAAATTTCTTAGAAAGTTATTCCTAACATTGCTTGACAATGAAACAAAACTCTGGATTTTAAGTTTAATTTTTGTAATTAAATTTACAAGTTTAGTTTCAGTTTTGAAACATAGAAATTTCTGTCACAATGGAATCATATTTTTAAAAAAGAAAATAATTATAAGGCCTGAAGACCTTCCTTCTAACACCATACATTGCCTTGGAGTCTTTACAATTGTAGGCATCCTGAATTTGTTTGGAAATATCATGCCACCATTGGTTCTTTAATTGGCATAATCTACATTGAAGAGAGGACCTACAGGCCTTAAAGGACTGGCAAAATGATTGATGATCACTGTCAGATGCACGCAACATCTTCTGATAAAGATCAATTTTGGTTTGAAGAAGCTGGTTGATTTTGCGGTTATTCTCATCAAACCAATCTTAATGTTTCTTTTTTTCTTAAAGCCAAGGCATCAACACTGATGTTGTGTATGGTCTTTTTAAAATCTTCCAAGAGACCATCAAACTGAGAACCTTCCACAGCTTTTTGAAGCCCTTCCTGTACCACTGAATCCTTCAACTTATTTACATCAACCTGTTTGGGGATTTTTGTCCCTCCAGAACAAACTTTCCGCCTTATACGCAATTTTAGTTTTCCTCTTACAAGATAGTGATCAGTACCACATTCTGCCCCCTTCATTACTCATACACTGCAAACATCTTGAAGGTCACATTGACGAAAAATTATATAATCAATGACCTTGGGCGAATCCAGGTTACCTTATGGATCTCTTTTTGTTGAAAGAAAGTATTGCATATGGCAAGATTGAGGTTCATGCAGAGCTGGAGAAGATTTGCAACAAGATCAGATTTTATTGCAAACACCTGCCCACACACACACGCACACACACTAGAGCTCAAAAGCTTGAGGTCACCTTGGTAATTTTTTAAATTGGCCCCAAAAGTAGGTGTTTTGTTAAAAATATTATACATGGTTAAAAAAATGTGAGACATGATTTTTTTTATTAGAAATTTCATTTTTTAAAAAAAAAGCATTTTATGATTAAATTTTGCTCTCATCAAAATATCCTCTTTTAGCCTAGATTACTGCAGCACAAATTCTTGGCATTTGTTGCATAAGTTTCTCAAAGTATAATTTTGATAATTGATTCCATTCTTTTCTCAATAACTCTGAGTGCTCTTTTTAATTTTTTTTCACTCTTCTGTCAAGTTCATCCCATGCTAATTCTTAGGGTCACTTTAAAATTTTGAACTTTAGTGTGTATGCATATATATATATATATATATATATATATATATATATATATATATATATATATATATATTGGGTAAAAAGAGAAAAATGTATAGAAAGTGTTTTAATTGCTACTTCACCCACAGTAAATTTACATCCAGGTTCTTATAACATTAGAGTTCTTCTATTATCACAATGTGGGATATTTAATAACAAAAGTGATAAAAACATAAAGAAAAAGAAAAATAATAAATGAAATTGGCAAAACTATATACCAAAAACATACTTAAAAAACAAAAAGTTTTTCATTTAAATTTAAAATTCTCAATGTCCCCACTTTGTGTGTATCTGTGGTCACATGCTTCACTGATTTTAATGTATAGGCCACTTGTACATACTTGAATGGATTTATTTTATTCAAATTTTTTACTCTCTAATATAATGATTTATATTTATCTTTAATTTTGTAGCATAATATCTAAATTTATACATAGTAATTTCTTTTGTATTAATGTTAATCAAATAAATATATAATCTTTATGATGTACATGTATGATTTAGAGTAAAATTAGTGTAACTGTAAATGAAATAGAGGTCTTGATATGATAGTCATACTCAAGTAACAGATAAAGAACCATCATAATAATGATAATTCCTCATGTACAAAATTCCTATTTTTTTTTAAAGCTTCAAGCAATAAAGTATCTAAAAAAAAAATTATGGAGGTAAAAACAGGGAAAAATTATGGTGTTACTTTCTCTTTTCCTACCCATAATCCTCTTTCAAAATGGCTGCCATTTTGGACATACAGAAAGCAAAGAACTATCACAGAATGTCTTTAGAATTGTCAAGCTCCATCTACCCAAAGCAGCTGGTTATAAGGTGCCAGTTTTCCGCATTTGCCTATTCCCCAGCTTGGAGCTGAATTAGTTGTCAGAGGCTATTTGAGAGGCATGCCACAGAAGCATTTTATAGACAGTGGGAGCTTGTTCCTACTATCACTCCTGGCTAATAGACATAATGGCACTGTTATTAATTCTGACATAAGCACACTGTCAAATCTCAGAGTAAGGTTTCTTTTTCTAACTAGGCCAAATTTGAAGTTGAGAGATTTTGCTTTTGTAGCATGACAATGTAAGGCCTCCACATACGAGCTTAAAGGCCAGACAAGCAATTACAGAGTATATTTGCGGATATACTTCCTTTACTCTGCTGACCTGGCACTCTATGGGTCTATGAAGGAGATACTCAGACAAGAGCAGTTTTCCAATAATTAATATGTGAAAAAAGCAAATCCCACTTGGTTAAAATTACAGTTAAAAACCTATGAGTTAGGTAGGCAAAATGTGACAATTTATCATTAAAAGAAATGTCCTCCCGGCATAAGTTTAAATTGATGCCTTCTTTTCTTCCATATATCTTAACTATAATTATAAAATTTAATTTTGAAAAGTATAAAATGTTACCAAAGTATATTAAAAAATTTTTCAACTTTTTATCTAAAATCAAGAACAAATAAACTTTAAGCAAAAATGGTCACAATATGTAAAAAAAAAAAAAAGCTGTCAGTTTAAACTGACACCAAGAATATATAGGTAAGAAGAAACCATCTTGACAGTAGGTTTTTGTGAATTGCTTAATATGCAAATGATAAAAAAGTAAAGTAATGAAATATTTACCAAAGATTCCAGTTGATATGCAAGGAAAAGCCTGAAAAGTATAAAAAGAAAACAAGACATTATTTTTTAATTATAATAGTGTTAATGACAATAAGTATATTAATTATTAAATAAAAAAAATCAATGTTTCCTGGTCATCATAAAGGTAAAGAAAACTTTATACTGAAATTTAAAAAACAAAAAATAAAGCAAAATTAAATGATTTTTTTTAAAATTCAAATATCTTTTAACTAATAAGAAATAATTTTAAAAATTAACCTTCAAATAAAAAAGTGAAATTTATATTCCAAAAAACTTTGAATCTTATACTGTTTTGGATTCAGGTAAGAAGTTCCACTTTATTTTAATTTTGATAATGAATGCTACATTGGCATTGTACAAGGATTACAGGTTATTGTATCTTCCTCTGAAAATCTTGTTATAATTCTTGAATTGAACCGTGACACTGAATAAAAAATAAGAACACTTTATACTGAAACTAGCAGCATGGCCTGGCGTTGCCCGTGCTTGATTCAAAAATCGTACGACTCATACAGCAATCAGTATCACTTGACTTAAAATATTTCTGCCCTTCCTTGCATTTAAAGGAGTGCCCTTAGCCATGCTGATGTTGCTACATGCCTTATTTCTGGCCTATCTTACACTGTGAATTTTTTCTAAGCTCTATACTAAACATTAAATCTGTTACAAAAAAAGTACTAAACAAAATGAACACAAAACGATCAGCTTTAAAAAAGGACTCGTAACTGGAAAAACTGAATGAAAAAAGAATGTTGACAACAAATACTTTTTCACACCCAACCCAGTTCTGCGGAATCAGAATCAATGTTGAGTTTAAGCAAGTGAATGAGCCAATGCAGATTTAAATTTTTCCCACTTGTGACGAATGCAGCTATTGATTTTTTTTGCATGCTAGCATGCTAGTTAACACTCGTGTCAGTTGGCTGTTGGCTCTCACGCTTCCTGCCTATTCATGGCAGCCAGCTATAAACTCTCAGTGGCCAGTAGAAAATGGCTGTAAACTACATGAAAACTGCCATAGAAGCATGAAAAAAATCAATTATTTCTACTATCGATGGGAGTTGGGAAATGCAAAGTCAGTTTTGGCCTTCCTGCTAACTTGGAGCATGTGCATGTAAATTTTGGTGCAAATCCATCAAAAATTGCGGCTGTGCATTCATTACACACACACACACACACACACACACACACACACACACACACACTACCTTTAATAGATAGCAATTTAAAAAACAAAAATGAATAAATAAAGCATAATTAAATGATTTTTTTTAAATTCAAAGAAACAAAATTTAAAGAAATATTTTTTAACTAATAAAAAAAAAATAATTTAAAAAATTAACATTCCAAAAAGCCTTAAATCTGTTTTGGATTCAGCAAAGAAGTTCTACTTTATTTTAATTCTGATACTGAACACAACATTGGCATTGTACAAGGATTACAGGTTATTGTATCTTCCTATAAATCTTGAATTGAACCGTGACACTGACAAATAATGACAATGTTTGAAGTTACTGAACACTTCTGCTGTTGTGAACATACTTATATGTCTTGATGAAGCTTATATTTTCTGCTGTTGACATATATATATTTTTCAAAATACCATGAAATATCAGTCCCTTGTGTTTGTGTTATAAACTAACCATCACTTAGTGCTAGTTTCAAACCAGTGTAGACATTTCAGTAGGCACCCGTTTATCTTGAGAGATAAAGGTAGCATCCTGTTTGGTTAAAATTCAGTCAATTGGTGGTGGGACTGGAGTCACCTCTCTAGGGTGCAGGTCTGGTCAATAATTTATGAAGGCCTTGTGCTGCCCAAACCACATGCCCCTTCCCCACTCTTGGCTGTACCGATAAGATGCAAAAGAATACAAGGCATTACATTTGGGACCCGCTTTGCTGCAGAAGTTGCTGGAAGGTTACCAGTATTGACGGTCAACTGCATTCGTCTTCTGTTTGAATTTACTTCTATAGGTTTTTCCATGTTTGGATATGACTGCAAGACAGCAAAGGTTTAAAATTAGGGTTTCCCTTGCCCTAGATGAACTGCATTCCTGCTCTGTCGAGCTCCATCTACCCAAAGAAGCTGGTTATGAGGTGCCAGTTGTCTGCCTTTGACCATTCTTCAACTTCATGCTGGACTTAGAGGCTATTTGAGACACATATCACAAAAGTATTTTATAGACAGTGAGAGATTATTCCTACAATCACATCTAGCTAATAGACATACACAAAACAATCTGTTTTGCTATGTATTTTCATTACTTTGTGTGTTAGGGGTGCTGTTTAGTTTAGTCTACAAGGCAGAGTATCTGATCAAAAAGAAAAATTGCAAAACATTTGAAAATCATGTCTTGACCTATATCTTCCTGGCATCAATTTAAACTAAGTTTTTTTTTTATTTTACTTTGGCAAACATGCATAATTAGGCTTTTTGTTTTTTTGCTTTTTTTGGAGATATGTGAAAAAAAAAAAAAATGCAAATAACAAAAAGCTTAATTATGCATGTTTGCCAAACTAAAATAAAAAAGTAAAATATTATTATTTAGATTATTTAGAGGCCTTAACCTTTTACTAATACCAGTAACAAACATTACTGATGAATTTGTGCCGGGACGATTCACCAGTAATGTTTGTTACTGGTGTCAGTAAAAGGTTAAGGCCTCTAAATAATCAGACACTATCTCCTAGGCAAACCAACCAGGAGTGACCACCACCTGATCAGCTTCCCAGCTTCTTTTTAGTATTTTTATTGTTATTTATTTACATTTGTTCTTTATTTAAAAGTAATCTTTTTTGTAAAAAAAAAAAAAAAAAAAAAAAAGTCTGTTTTTGTACACAAAACAGCTATGTCCACTCAGTAAAAAGTCAGGGATCAATTCTACACTGTATCAATATTATAACCAGGATCACTTTCTAAAAATATAAAAAAACAATATTTTTTTTTATTCTGGCAAATGTTGTGCCTTGAGGAAGTTCTAAGGAAGACTAAGCTACAAATAGTATTCCCAGAAAAATTATTCCCTATTTTTTAAAAGTGGACCATTATATTTAAGTAGTTCCTTAGTCAGTTACTCAAGGACAATCATTAGTTTTATGATTTAATCTGGAATTTTTAACAGATTCCCTACCAGAACAAGAAAACCCAAGGTATCATGTTAGCCACTACCAAATGATTCACTTGCTTTTGTTCATCTAACAGAAAATTTGCAAATGCTTAGAGAAATATGTGGAAAGCTTTGCAGTTCATGAAAATTTACAATAAACTATTATCTTACTGTTTCTCCTTTCTCAGATCAATTAAAAATGGTTGGTTGGTTGGTTGGTTGGGTTTTATGGAGACAGAAGGGAATTCCACAAGCGAGAAGTGCGAGAAAAGAAACTGTTAACGTAGACCTTAAACAAAATGTTATGGCGGAAGCCCCCATCAATACTGGAAATAATGATAACAGCAGACTTGAGAAATCTATTTTCTGAAAATTTGTTTGAAGATAAAGATTTAAAAATTTTAAACTGACAGACATTTCCACATAAGGTAATGTCTAATAATGCTATTAACATTTTCATACGTGAAAGATAGATAATACTTACAATTGTCCTTTGATTTTCATCAATTAAAAGTTGAAGTGAACTCATATAACAATCCTTCAGTTTGTCTGGATACTCTCCCCGGGGTCCGACAGTGTGGATCACATCTGCAGAGAGAATTTCTTAGTGAGCAATACTTCAGAATATATTCTTTAAAGCTCTGTAGAAACTACAATCATCATATAATAATTCTACTTGTCCCTTCCTTCATTAGTTAGTTAGTCCCTTAGCTAGTTTACACCCTGCCAATACCTCATAAATAATGGACTATTCTGATTTGACCCATGAAAAGATGGAAATGACATATTGGAGATGCTATTTGGTTTCAGTGAGAAAATGAAAGAAAGAAAGAGGGGAAAATAGAAGTGTTTAAAATCTCCTGCCAATACCTCATAAATAATGGACTATTCCATTTTGATTTTGTGGAAAGAAATATCAAAGATGCTACTTGGTTTCAGTAAGAAAGAAAGAGGGGAAGATAGAAGTGTTGGTCAATCGATATTGGGCTTTGTTTCAGCAAGACAATATGAGGCTACACATTGCCAAGTTGACCAAAGAGAAGTTCAAACAGATGTGTTGGGATTTTTCCACATCCACCATTCAGTGTCAATGATGCTCCGACTGGCTATGGCCTATTCTGCTTGATAGTACACTTCCTTTGCGATCAGCAATTCCACACTGAATGATGAACTGTAAGAATCTATTTAAAAAAAATACATTAGAAGATAGGATTTTAAAGAAATAAAAGAGAAAGAAAGAAAATTATTTGATGAAAACAAAATAAATAAATAAAATGTTAGTTAAAATGGTAATATTTTGAAATTAAATGCTTCCATTATTTTCTAAAGAAAACATTTATTTTTAGTGACCACATCTGCTAAGTGGTTTGTTTATAGCAACTTTGAGTTACCAAGATAGAAAAAAACCCTCTCTCTCTCACACACACACACACATACACATATATATAGTTTAGTTACTTACATTTTGCAGGTAAATTGTAGGCTAAAAAATAACAAAAAACTTAATTAGTTATGCTAAATAAAATAAATAAGCTTACCTTATATAAATATATAAGACAGTCTTTGATATTTTTTTTTCACTTATGGTCAAAATAGAAATAAATATAATTAGGTAATGGAGCTATTCAACAAATTTTATATAGCAAATATTTTTCAACATAATCTCCTTCCTCGTTAATGCACTTAATACAGTGGTGATTTAATAATCACATAGATCAAACATTATGCTGTGAAAATTTCAGGTCAAACATAGCTGTATGTCCAAATTCAGACTTATTGATCCACTCTCATATCTGCATATATATATATAGAGAGAGAGAGATAACAATATATTTTTATATATCAAGAAAAGTATTAGGCAAATTCTATGACAAAGTGTGAAAAGTTTGCTTGTGAGGTGTTTCATCCTTCAGGACTTCAGACTAAATTTATATTGGCATGTCTACACATACATATGAACGAGGGGTGTTGGGACTTTCAGAATTTTTTTTTACTTACTAACAAAAGTGATGGAAAGAAAAATAAAAAGACTCTAAATGATTTCATCTAGATATAAAAAAAAATCTAAAATCAGCAGAACTCCTCATTTATGCGCATGTGTAGTAGCACCAACATAAAAATTTTAGTCCAATGAAGTCCTGAAGGACAAAACACATCACGAGTAAACTTTTTCCTTATATATGTCTGATTGAATAAATTGAAAACAATATGTCTGCTTATTTTTATCATAATCTTTTCATATTCACAAATATTTTTCCATATATTACAATTAAATAAGGCAAGAAATGCACTGTAACATTGAGAATCACTTTCATTTCCCAAGTACTTTCCATCACTTTCTGAGATCATCATCAGGGGTGCAACTGGTAAAGCAAAAAATATGTGTAGCTATCAATTACTGAATTTTTTCTTTTGTGTTTAAATTCTATGGTGTTCTTTAGAACAGGAATATTTATCCGTTATAGAATTTTTTTTCTTTTATGTTGGAAATTATATATATATATATATATATATATATTTTTAAGGTTGAAATAGTTACTCCAGAAACCCAGATATATTATTTTAGAGAAAAAAATCAACTTGGGATCTAAATAGTCAAAAATTAAAAACTATGTATGAAGCCAACAATAAAATTACTACTTACCACCTGTAATGACAGACTCTCCAGCAGAACGACCACCAAATATAGAGCATTCCTCTTTGAGAAGAGGGCCTGCAGCAGAATGGATGGCACCATCAACTGATTAAAAATAAATAAGAATTGTTTTAAAAAAAATCAATCAATAATTTATTATTCCTACTACTTTTTCCAATCTAGTATTGTACTTACATTCGTAAAGTCTATGTACCATAACTGAAAAGTTCATTAGAACAATTACCATGAAAGTATATATGTAAAATGCACAGGGAAACTACATTAATGTGGTGAGAAAGTGACTGAAACCAAGATACCAGGTTAGTACCAATAACATTGCAGATTCTTCTTTGTATTTTATCAAGAATTGCTAAATATATAGCAAAAGAACCAAGCCAGATGTGAGAGTAATATTCAATGCATAGACTTATAAATATGTAAGATAGATTCTGGCTTGAAAAATTGTCTAGCACAAAACAGCAAGCCAACTTTCCTAGCAGCTGACCTAGCAATTGATTCAGTATAATATCAGTGAAAAATGTTAGAATTTACTGGTGATTAGCATCAGCCATGCTGATGGAAGGCAAAATAAGTTCTCTCAATGATAGTAATAATTAGAGAGATAGTGATCTCAACACATATACCAGCCCATGACAACCTCAAAAAAATCAAGATATAGTTTCACTGTGAATTAAATATGCCAAGAATGGAGAGTGGTCTAAATGAGTCTTTTTTTTTTGTGAGCATGAAGGTTAAACATTGCCAAAACATCATTGTATTCTCTATAACTGCTTGCCTCCCCTTTGGGTCCTGGGAATCTCTCATAGGGCCAATCAAAATACACTTACCTCCCCCTCCACCTAATAATTTCTCATTGGCAGCATTCACAATGGCATCTATCAGCAAAGATGTTATGTCTCCTTTCCAAATAGACACTTTCTCACTGATTTCAGGAAATTCAGCATGAACTTCTTTTCCTGAGAAAAATAAACAAATTCAGTAAAGAAACAAAAAACAAATGGAGAAAATGAAAGAGAGAGATAAAAGTTAAGGAATATTTTTTAATCTCAGCAAATAAAATGAATTTTGAAACAAAATTATATTGACTACAATTGAAAGAAATGTACTACTACTATTGACAAATAAAAATAAATTGTAACAACTTTAAAAACTTAGAGATGGAAATAAAAAAAAATGTTGTACTTAAAAACTAAAAGTGTTCCTGTTGTGTTTGGAGCTCTGGGTCTGATAACAATGGGAACTCTGCAAATCAACAAAATCCCTGTTGTGTCATTGCTTCAGAAAATCCCCAAAAATAGTTCTAATAAGCAGAGCCCACATCCTGCAAAGAGTATTGTCCATTTAAGTTTTTTTGTTAATAGCTGTCTTTTTAATTAAGTAGAAACAATAAAAAAATTACACCCTTCACTTGCTCTAAGGCGTTGCTTATTATCCAGCATATGATTATAAAACAAATGCAGGTCAAAAAGAAATTATTATTATTATTACTACTATTATTAATAATGATAATGATGATGATAATATTCACAATTATTTTGGAGCACTTCGATGTGGTTAGCAAGCTTATATCGCTATGACAACCCCATACATTTGGCCTTGTGCAACATCAACGCTACAAGCAGAAAATCATTATTCACAATTGCTTGATGTAGAAAAAAAGTATATTATTTTTGAGAAATTATTATAAACAAATTCGTGCAATAGAAAAATATATCAAGAGTTAGCTCCCTTATATAAGAAACATTAAAAATTCGAATCTGTCACAAAAAGTGTAAATCATTTAAAAACAATTAGAATTTTATTCAATGAATATTAAGCGATAAAAAATATAACAATGCGCTTACAAAAGAGGAAAAGAAACAAACATTGTACAAATAACATTACTAACCATTGTTGAGATATTCGTTGTAATATTCAGGCCAAGTTTCAATTTCAAAGCAGTTTGTACATTTGTCTCTCCTTCTTTTACGTTCATCAATACTTGCATTCAGGTATTTTCCTGAGGAAGAAAAATTATTTCTTATATATATATATATATATATATATATATATATATATATATATATATATATACTGAAATTACAAAATTTCCTGTCACTTCATACTTTATTTAATTTCTGAAATCAGGGCCAGTGCAAGGTTCTCATGCCTCTCCTCACCCAGATCTATGATCCCCCACCCCACACCTGGAATCTATGATATGGGGCCCCACACTCTACTGGATGGATGGACATTGCAAGATACTCAGTATCTGGTTTGGTCCCAATCACCAATTGGAAATGTGAGAGAAGACTGAGGCAGCAGGTCATCTGTGGTCCCAGAGGAATCTTTCCTTAAAGTGGAGGGCAAATTTTGTACTTCGCACATCAACCCAATTCTCCTTCACTGACTCTCTGTTTTGCCACTCCTGTCTACCATATTAATTTAGTAAGAGTCTTTTTCTCACTGTTATAGAGCATAAAGGCTCCCAAGGTATGTCCGGAGATCTTTACCGCCACCCTTCTGAAGGCAGTTTGGGTATGCCTAGCATTGACATCTGTCAGCACATGATTCATATCACTTTCCTAGACTAAATATATATGTAATCAAATGGTAACAGTGAAGGAAGATGCCCATAAGAACTTCCAATCCCTGAGAAGTGTGCACTTGTGTGAGGAGGAGCCCCAAATCATCCTTAGGTGAGTGCGCCTTCTATCATGAATGGGCGAATGCACTCGGGTTCTTCTTATGGGTGATGGATGGCCTCTCCAACATTCAGACATTGTCCAAGAAGTCATTATATCATGTGTTAATAAGAGTGTCCATTCAAGATGATCGAATAGATGAGCTCCATTCTAATGAAACAGGAATTTCACTCTTTATGGTCTTGAAATTCCTCACTAATGATGAAGCATCACTCTCCTTCCTCATTAGGTGATAGTTATGTCAGTTCTATAGTGGATGCAGGACACTTTTCATATTTCGAGTATTCATTTTGTAATTTTTGTTATGTCTGAATAAGTATGTATTTGAGTGAGTACTTGGTAGAATGATTGTTTCAGTTATTTCGTCCAGTATTAATTTTGTCTCGTTAACTGATGTTTTTATCACAGGGATTGGTGGGGGAGGGCTTTTATTACTAGCACGATTTACTAACTGTAAATATGTATTGCGGTTTAGTTTTTAAAAGTTGTTGGTTTTATTTTTCACCCCACCATAAACTTGAATGCAGTTCTCATATGTACCTTGTACATATGAGAACTTCATTGCTCCTGATGTGTAGATATGTCTGCTAACAGCCAAGCCTGAAAGTAAGTCATTGAACTTTTTAATATATTATTCAGTAGTGCACTATTTCTAACATTGTCTATTCCAAAGAGTACTCTACTTCATAACAATATGGCATTTTCAATAAGATCCCTAACTGAATGAACTGAGCATGTAGAAACTTCAATTACATGTTTCACGGCATTGGCTAGGGTAAAGAAACTGAAAGACAAGACAGTCTCTGGGGGAGAGAATGAAATTACTGATTTATTTTTGGCTTCGGCAGGGTGTGAACCCATAAAGAAAATATCCATTATAGTGTACCCCAAAAAAATAAAGACTTAACATAAGAGGAAATTTCAACCATTATAAAAACAAACATGTGACCCCCCCACCCAAAAAAAAGCTGGTTATTGCAAAGAGAACAAAATTTCTGGAAAATAGAACACAAATGAAACCATAATGCAATATTTACACAGATTAAAAGAAGCATCAAGATATTGCAAATTCTAAAAACTGGGTTCAAAAGAAATGTCTGTAGAAGACAAATTGATCCTTCTAAGATTAATTAAAGGCATGTATGACGTTACATACAAACATAGGATCCTAGAACAGCAAGTGTAGAATTCTTGCAGCAATTAGAATTAATTAATGAATTTAATAATTCTAAAAACAATGTGGAAGTATACAACATAACTGAAATCCTAATTAAGTGCAAATATTGCAACAAAGAACATAAAAGAAACAAAAACAAATGTCCAGCCCTAGGAAAATTATGTTTAAACTGTAAAAGAAAAGACCATTTCCAATCTGTGTGCAGATACAAAAAGAGAATAGAAAGGATAGAAAGTATAAATCCTCATACTGAAAATACAGAAGTATATTCAGTAAGAACACCTGCAAAAAAGTAGAGAGACAGTAAAATTAAATGGCATAAATTTTTCCATGCAGGTTGACATGGGGAGCGATGTTACCTTGATCCCAAGGAATTTCCAGTAAAAAACGTGTAAACCCAAATTAAGAAAAAAAATTTTAATTTAAAACAATTTGATTGATTTTTCATCAAAACTCTAGGCTCCTTTGAAGGAACTTTTGAGACAAAAAAAACATTTTGAAATTATTCACATCACTGTTGTAGAATGCACAAAAAATCATAGATTCCTGGGAATATACATTTCAAAAGTGGATACAGTGAAATTAATAAACTGTATAAAGTCAGAAGAACATGACATAGGACTATTAAAAGGATATAAAGTGAGTATTCGTCTAAAAGAAAATAATTACCCGGTCTATTTTGAATCTCAAAAAATACCTATTCACATTCTACCCTTGGTATTTGCAAGACTAAAACAAATGGTAGAACAAGGCATATTGGAAAAAGTAACCTAAGGTGGTAGCATTTGGACTTCACCAATTGTTGCAATATAAAAGCTCAATGGCAATTTGAGGATACATAGGGATTACAAAGTAAGCGTGAATCATCAGATATGTTCATTTCCCTTACATAACATAGAAACGACTAGTCATGAAATAGCAGGAATTAAATACTTTGCCAAGATTGACCTGAAATTGGTATGTAACCAAATAGAAATTGACAGAAAATTTAAAGATGTCACTACAATTAATACCCTAATAGGCTTACTATGATGGACTCATCTTTCATTTGGAGTTAAGACTTCAAGCCATATTTTTCAAAAGGCAATTGAAAAAGTTCTGTTGGAGGAAGTAAAAAATATAATCATATATCAAGATCATATAAGCATAGGTGATTACAGTAAAGAGGAATTTTAAAAAAACTGAACAAGTTTTAAACAAATTAAAAAATGCTGGTATGATGATAAATAGCAACAAATTGTGACAAAATATCATATTTGGAATACCAAATATCTAAAGAAGGAATTTTACCCAGCAATAAACTGATAAATAAAATATCAGAAGTATCTATGCCAAAAATAAAGAAGAATTAAAATCCTTTTTGGGATTGACCAATTTTTATAGCAAATATCTACCTAGACACAGCAACCTAATAGTACCATGTGCAGAATTACAGAAAAAGAATACAGAATTTAAATGGACTCAAAGGCAAAATATAGCTTTTGAAAGTTTAAAAAAAGGCACTAATAAGAAAACTGATTGCAAAAATCATTGATCAAAAAAAAAGAAAGAAGTGACATTGACTATGGATGCAAGTGAACATGTGAACATGCTGTAGCCACAATTTTATCTCAAGAAGGTCATCCAATAATGTACCTGTCGAGAAAATTAACATCATCTGAAGCTAACTACTCAAATATTAAGAAAGAAGCATTAGCAATAGTATCGAGCACCGAAAGAGCTTGAAGATTTTTGTTGAAGTCAGATCACAAACCTTTAGAGTCTATATTTAAACCCAGAAAGGAATTACCAAAAGTCATATTTTCTAGAATTTTAAGATGGGCTTTATAGCTTTTCACTAGACACATTCATGGCCTTTGATTTCAATGACATACATGTAAAGGGGAACACTATTCTGCACATGGAATGTGGTATCCAGAGTAAATTTTGATAGTAAAAAATTAGGAACATCTGAAAATTGATAAGATAAAATACTGCACTGGGTTGAAATGGAGATGTTACTCCTAAATCATCTCAGAATGGAAACCAAACAAGATCCAGTGTTAAGTAGAATTTCAGGCAGAATAAAAAGAAACACATGGAGCAATTGTTCAATGGCAGAAAGACTCTACAAAAATCAAGGCATAAGTTAACTTTAGAGAAAGGCATAATATGCAATGGAGATAGTATAAAACCCTCACAAAGTTTAAGAAAAGGAGTACTAAAAGGTGTACACGATGATTTACATTGTGATATACCAGTGATACAAATTAGATTAAAATTACAAGTGTGGTTGCCAGAATATTCTCAAGATGTAGAAGATTATGTAAAAAGATGCCCAAAATGTGCCGAAATAAAGACTTTCAGGTAAACAAAATTCACTCATTCAAAAAAAACCATAGGCTTGGGAACACATGGCTCATGCTTATATTAAAGGCATGGGACTATTTTTAATTTTAGTGGACTCATTTTCAGAATGGCCTGAAGTAATTAAGGTTGCTGACAGAAAAGCCACCATTGTAAAACAAATATTAAGAACAATATTTTGAAGGAATGAGGGTGCTTAAAACTTTGGTCTCAGATAAGATGCCAGAATTTTGCGAGTAAAGTTTGTGCTTGTGGCTAAAGTGTATTGGATGCATCCCGCATAAAATACAACCCTACCACCCATAATCACATGGAATCACAGAAACAATGGTGTGAGTGTGAAAACAGGACTAAAACATTTTCCCCATCTAATGGTAATATAGAGTTACTTACCAAAATTACTGTTACGCTATAGGACAATTCCACATGCTGGTAGACCACAAAGTCACTCTGCATTAATGGGTAGACAGATTAGAGCTCCCATAACAATGTCATTTTCAACAAGTGAAAGTGTATGGTATAAAAAAGACAAAGAATCTAATCCAGAGAAGGCGAACTTTGTAGAACAGAAAGGAAACAACACAGCAATACTAATGAAAGATGGATAAAATGTACTGGCCCATGCAGATCAATTCAGAAACCAAATGAAATCTGAGGATAAATGGACTGCGGTGGAGACATATCTTGCCTAAGCAAGAGAAGGTGAATTGTCTGTACATGTGCTTGTAGGCATCGTGGACATGCGAGGTGAACTCCGGCAAATAGATTGACCATAGATGTAACACTAGGGAAATCTGGTCAAAACCATGCCAATTGTCTCATCAGAGTGCCACAAAGGTGGTTGGATCTATGCAAGGAGGGAGGAGAACCAGTACTGGAGAGTTGCGCCACAATGTGGAGTTGACTGAATGTGGACATCCAGGCATGAAACAGACATTATATTTTGCTAGATCTATCAACCCTCTGGTGTCTAAGGAAATCGTAAGATTAGTTGTCAAAGCCTGCAAGGCCTGCCAGTCAATAAACCCAGCACCAGCTCACTGAAAGAAAGGAAAACTGGGTGTGGAAAACAACTGCAGCAAATAAACAATGGATATAACCCATTACAATGGCAAGCATTTTCTAACACTCATCAATTGCAGTCCCTCCAGATTGGCAATGTGGCGGCCATTGCATCAGCAAGATGCAACTGGTGTCATTCACCAGTTGGAGACGATCTTCTTTGAACAAAGCCCAACAACTGAAATAATAACTGATAACGACACTGCCTTCACTTGCAGGTACTTCAAGGAGTTTTCAAGCAGCTGGGAGGTGCGTTTGAAGTTTCAGTAGACATATTCATCCGCCAGGGATGGAACTGTAGAGCACAACCACAGAAGTTTTAAGACCATTGCAGCCAGAAAAAGTTGTTTCGCGTTAGAGGCGTTTTATTGGTATAATGTCATGTGAAAAGATGACATCTCGCCTTCCATGGCAATGGCTGACACATTGCATAAATACCACGTCCAAGTAAGAGGCATTGAAGCGAACCACAGATAACTAGAGAGGGATGTAAAGAAGGAAACATTGTCTGGATTAAAACTGCACAGCAAGCACAACTAAATTCAGGACCATGCGCGTAACCGAAGCTGCCAGAAATTTATTTTTCCTACCATCCAATTTTCGTTTAAAATCAAACATGGACAAAGAATTTGAAGGTGAAGAACATAAAGGGGAGGAGGAAACTAATGAATCCACTAATGAAACTTAAAGAAAATATGTTATTTCTTTACATGAATAAATAAATGTACATGTGTGAGTAGTATGATTACTTCAGACCTTGTGAAATTTGTTATCTCCCTTTGTTTGGGACTCAACAGTGCTTATATTGTTTGGGTGCAATAATTCCCAGAGGAAATACCTTGGGAGAGGGGTCTCCAAACATGTGTCTACATCGACCAATGGGAGCCTGTCCTAGGTTATTGAACTCTGCGTCTGCAAAAAAAGGTCCATTTGACACTTTCTTGAAGACCGCCTTGAAGAACGGACGTCGACTTGTATTTCTGCTGAATTTATTACAGTGCCTCTTTGAATATCAATGAAAGGTTGATAGGCCTGAAAAAAAGGAAAGATATTTCTCATCCCAGCTTAAGACAAGACCCACGAAATATTCTGAAAAGCATTTTCCAGAGAATTCTCCAAATTCTTGGTTAGGTCTTGTTTTTAGTCATCATATTTCTGCAGATGCCAGAATTTCTACTTGCAACTTTACCTTTGTTTAGTTGAATGTGGTAAGAGAAGCATCCTTCTTCTTTTAGAAGTCTTTTAATAATACCTAGTTTCTGCCAGAGAAATTAGATTATTTGACTGGAAGCCTCTTTTTCTACAAGGAACCTTTTTCCTCCACATTCTTTGAACTGTAAAGTTTCTTCACAAGAACTTTGTCATACATTGTTTTGCTTCATGGCTTTTAAAACAACATCTTTTGCTTCCCAAAAGCACAAACTTTGCTAGAGATAATTTTCCTCTCATTATTTTACTAGAACTATTTTCTTTGTTTGTGAACTTTGAGTAGGTTTCAATCCTATTTCTTTCTCCTTTTGTACGTTACTTGGTGACAAGAACTATTCTCGTGACTGCATACAGGAAATTGTTTGCAAGCCTGCTTTTTATTTTTGTGTTAATTATTGTATCTTTTTATACTGTTAATTTCTTTAATACTCCCCTTTGGAGACTCTTTTTAATAAAATTCTTTGCAAATCTCAAACAAGACCTTTAGTGTGTCAAACCCTTTTGCCTTCCTTATTTTGCCGCACAGAGTTTTTGGTTCAACGGTCGAATTTATCAGGAAAAAGGATAAATTCCGACATTTTGCAAACAATCTCAGTGAGGTAGTTTTTTTTTCTTCAGGAAGTAAAAGGCTAATTACTCTTACATTTTCTACTAACGGTTACCTCCCTTAGACTAATGAATCTCTATCGAAATTTGCTCTTGGTTGTGTTTGCAAGGAATTTACGATATTTTCCCATCTAAGCTGTTTTTTGTATAGTTTCTTGTGGTTTGTATACCGTAGTGAGCGCCAGTATAGTACACTTTGATTTTAATTTGCATCTTCGTCCAGTACCTTAATTAAGAATAGGGCCATTAATAAGATAGTCACTGCTTTAGATCTCTTAAAAACTAAGGAGAATTTAACTAAAAGCTATTTTCTAACCCAGAGGACTAGGATAGAAGGATGATTGGCTATGGTCAGCGAATTAAGCGACCAAATAAGTGAATGCTATTGAGAGGAGAGTCTAGAGGATAATGTTATCGATGCCAATGTGAGTAGTGAGGTAGTTTCTTCTTCAGGAATAATGGAAGATCTTTCTAAGATTGTTGATGGCCTGGAACTTGACACAGTTAACAATCCTGTAACCTCTAAAGGGAGAAAAAAGTCATCTGTTGACCTTCATATGGCTCCTGTTAGTGCCCAAAAATTGAATGCGAATAAATTTGTTCAAGAATTTTCTAAAACATTAAATAAAGTTGGAGGCTACATGTTTGCAAATTTTAAAGAGTCACCTATCTGGTTATGCTGCCCAGATAGTAGAGCACCTCACCATTGCAGACGAAAATTATACAATAGTTATATGCATCCCGATTGACAAATTTTTAGACATGGAGTGTATAATCCATGAGATCTTTAAACAGATCGACAGTTCAAAGCCTGTTAGTAATGATTACTCTTCTGTCAAGCTGTTTTTGACAAAGGTAAAGGCCAATTTTCATGACCTTAAAAGCTTTAGACTTTTTTGAGGAGGGTACTTTTGGCAACAAGTACCTGATTTTTGTGATTTTCTCCAAGTTGCATGGAGACATAAAAAGTGAAATAATTCATAATGTTGGGTCGAATTACCCTTCTCTGGGTCAGATATTTGCGTCTTATAGCGACATTATACAGACCCTTGTAATTACAAAACCTAGTGTGCCTAGTAGCCCAAAACCTGTTAAATCTAAGAAGGTTAATCACTTCAAGGGTGGGACATCTAGGAGATTCAACTCTGGAAAATTTCCAAGTTGAATCAAAGGTAATGGGGTACGAGTGTAATTTTTGTAAGGTTAATGATCACAGTTCCTTTCTCTGTAGTAAATATCCTTCTTTGAAAGAAAGACTTGCTCATTGCAAGGAGATTAACCTATGCACCCTATGTGCTAGCACAAAGCATTCCTCTTCTTTTTTGTCCTGGGAAGTCCTAAACATAAATGTTGGCCATGTGAAAGTAAAGGTCACTCAGGTGCACTGTGCCCTGAGACTAAGACACAAGTTACTTCCAATGTATGTTACTATAGGGGACAGAATCAGGACCTTCTACTACCCATAATAAACCGCAGAGTAATTAAAGATGGTGTCCAGCAACAGTTTAATTGTTTGTTGGATACCAGGAGTCAACATTCCTACTTCTCTAGTGCATTGTTAAAGCAGTTAGGATACAATAAATGATTAAGTAACTCCAGGACGTACAATGTCCATACATTCTTAGGCTCAGTTTGTAAAAACATGAAGGAGGTATTTTTGTCCATAATGTTAGCCAAGTTGACACAGGAAATTCCCTTCTTAATCGATGATGATACCGATATGAAGTTTTGTGTGCCTGGACTGCAGGCGGCAATAAAGAATTTTACTACTAAAGCTGTTAAATTAGCTGAAGATTTTTTGGGTGTCAGAAATGATACCATACATGTCCATGGTTTGTTAGGTGCTGACTTCAATATTTACAACCCATGAAGTTACTTAAATTCATGGATGGCTTTGCTTGGCAGGTTAGTCAAGGGATAATTCCCTTTGATAATGTGAGACATTTTCTGTCTCTGGGGCAGGTCTTAGATAATAATGCAAGTTGTTCAAATATAAACAATTATCAGACCATTATTATTGCCCAGCATTCCACATGCCTCGTTATGCATGTGAATTTTGTTTTGAATCGTAAGCCTGATTACTCTGACCCTTGTCCAAGCTTTGAGAATTCTAATGTGGAAAGGAAACTGGACATGATGTTCAGCTTAGACTCATTGGGTTTGAAGGATGAGAGTCCAATGAGCAATTATGATAAAAGTAAGGTATGCTCCTTTCATAATACTATAGTATATAAGAACAATGCTTATTATATAGAGTTGCCTTGGGACGAAAACAAGATCAAAACTGTCCTTCTGATTATAATGTGTCCCTAAAGGTACTGGATAGAGTGGTTGGCAGGTTAGAGAAAAAACTCTTATATGAAGAGTACTGCCAGGTTTTCCTTGAACAAGAGAAGTGTTGTAGAATAGTTTTCACAGTGGAGGCTTGTATTTTCACTAAGTCGGTTCTAAAAGGGTTCGACGTACAAAACGTTTGGAACTTGAAATAATAGTGAATGATGCAGCAATCTAGTTGTGGTGGTTGATACTTTAATGTCCGACATCGACTGACTCACCAACTCACTCCAGGCGACTGCTACTACTACTACTTATTATCTGTGGGAGAGTCTATTAACAATAGAATAGGTATGTTCCGGTATAACAAGAAGGAAGGCTTTATAGAGAGGTTTGATGTTGCTCCTTCCCAATATAAGGATTATATTTGGATCCCGCACATGCCCGTGTTTAGGAATGACTGTCAGAGTACGACAAAAATTCAGTCTATGTTCAATTGTTCACTTAAGACAGTGGGGGTTGTACCCCGGTCTGAAACTGTTTAGTAACATGTTAGACTTGTTGCTAAAATTTAGAACTGAGAAACATGTTCTTCTTCTGGCTGACATTTGAAAAGCCTTTCTCATGATTAGGTTTAAAGAGGATAGAGATAAGAATAGGTTTTGTTATTTTCCTGATGTTGGGTCAGGGACTGGTGTGTTTTCGATACAACGCCCTTATATTTGGATTTGTGACCAGTCCTAAATTATGTTCTTAAGCATCATTTAAGCAAGTATCAGGATAGTGATTGCATTGATATGCTTAGGAACAATTTTTATGTGAATAACCTAATCAAATCTCACAACTCTCCAAGTAATCTACTGTCCCTTTACCAGGAAGCTAGTAAAATTATGAGTGAGGGTAATTTTTACTCAGATCTTGCAATTCTAATAATGAACTGTTAAGGAGGGATAGGAGTCTAGTAGTCCATAATTCCCCCTGGGACAAGGTACTGGATTATTTATACAGCCCTAGTACTGATAAGTTATATGTTTCATGTAGTTCCCTTTGTGCTGGTATGAGCACTAAGAGAGAAATACTCTCTCAAAATTCTATCATCTTTGACCCTTTGTTATTTTGTCTTCCCGTTACGGTTAAGGGGAGGATACTCCTTCAAGATTTAAGGAAGCTGAAGTGAGGTTGGGATACTCAGATACCAGCTGAGAATCAATCATTATGGAATCGTTTGTTTAAAGATCTACTTATGCTGGAATCTCTGGAATTTCCAAGGTATGTTGTGGATAGTTCAGCTCCTGCTTCCTGGGTGTTATTCTGTGATGTTTCTCAAAAAGCCTATGGCTTTACTGTATATATCGTGCAGAAATCTTCAGCAAAGTTACTATTTAGCAAAGCAAAAGTGGCCCCTCTGGTGAAAATGACCTTACCGAGCTTGGAGTTACTGTCGTTATTTTTTTGCCTTTAAGTGTCTTCCCAACTTGTTAAAAGTGCTACCTAGCATAGTTATCAGCAATATTATGATAGCTGTTAATGCGCAGGTTGTTTTGTCGTGGCTGTTAACCGATACCCCTAGTATGAAAAATCTGTTTGTCAGAAATAGGCTAAAAGATATCAAGCAAAGTGTGGAGGGGATAAGGGAGAAACATAATGCAGAGGTCAGTTTCAAATATGTTAGCACATCTGAGAACCCTGTAGACTTAATCACCAGAAGCATTTCTTTGGAGAAATTTAAGGCTCAGTTCGACTTTTGGGTTTCAGGTCTTTGGTTGGCTGGTGACCAGATTAACTGGGCAGCTAGCGAGTTGAATTGTTTAAGTGCAGACAACCAAATGGTAGTTTTGTCTAATGCCATTCAATGTGTTGAGTCAGTCAATGAAAGAGATATGTTCAGGTTGCGTAGGTATACTTTCCTAGCTAAATTGATGAGGGTAGCAACTCACCTCTTTAGGTTTATAAGTCGAGAAAAATCAATAGGGATGCTGCACTTTGTGCTCAGTTATATTAATTGAAGAAATGCTCAGTCTCTGTTTCTTAGTGAGGAGGGGCAATTTTTATTAAATTCTCATGATGTTAAGGTGCCACGTTTGGTCTCCGATCTTAATTTATTTTTAGATTCAGACAATTTGATAAGGACCTGTGGAAGGATTGGCAAGGCTAGGTTTTTTGATTATAAGGTTTTGTATCCTGTATTGTTGCCTAGACAGTCTCATCTTACCCATCTTATGATTTTAAACTGCCACCATGACTGCAAACATCTTGGGATTTCTGTCACCCTTAATAAGCTCTGGTTATCTGGCTTATAGATATACAGAGCTAAGCAAACTATTAAAACAGTAATTTCTTCATGTAGTTTGTGTCAGAAATTTAATTTGATTTTCTTTAGGTACCCTAAGGTCACCAACTTACCTAAACATTGGGTTAATATGACCCGCCACTTCCTTCATACTGGTGTGGATTTTACTGGTCACTTGTGGATACAGACAGATGGAAGTGAGAAGAAAGTGTATCTGTTGATATTCACTTATATGAATATCTGAGCTATCTATTTGGAGCTCATTGATAACATCAGCACCCATTCTTTTGTGCTTGCCATAGTTAGATTTATAAATATCTATGGTATACCATCACATATATATTCTGACAATGCTAGGTCCTTCATCGCAGGTTGCTTGCTGCCTGTTTACAAAGATGTATACTTCTTATGAATTTGCCAGCAGACTGGGAAAGTACAACATCAAACATTTGACCATACCCATGTACTTGCCACGGTTTGGGAGTGTCTTGGAAAGATTGATAAAGATGGTCAAGAGCTGTTTGTACAAATCAATTGGTGAAGGTAGGGTTGGCTACTTCGATCTGTTAACTGAATTGTCAGATGTCCAGAATACTATCAATTCTAGGCCACTTGCAGGTGTTCTGGTGATTCAAGGCTAGAAGTCATTACCCCCAACTGTTTTATTCGCCCCCATTATAATGGTCAAATATTTCTTAGGACTGAAGAAGACACCTTCATGAACGATCCTCCTGCTAGAACTAGTGTTGTTAACACCATGGAATCACAAGATCTTTTGTTAAAAGAGTTTTGTCGAATCTGGCATCAGGAATATTTACTTAGTCTGTTGGAGTAGAGTAAAAACTTATACCAGACTAGTTATCAGAATGTGATTAAGGTAGATTACGTTGTTTTAGTTAAGAATCCAGCAAAATCACGGCCTTATTGGTATTTAGGTAGAGTATTAGAACTTTTAGAAGGGGATGATGATCATGTTAGATCTGTAAAATTGAGGAGGTCTGATGGTGGAAGACACAACCACTCTCTCAAACAACTATACACCCTTGAATTAAGTCTGACCCATTCTCATCAGGCTGATAATCCTTTAGACAAGACTGATGAGTCAGCTGTTACTTCTGTTGATGAGCCATTAGACCTAGTGGATCCTATTAGCTGTGGAACTAGACCAGATACCAGGCCTAAAAGACATGTAAGAAAACGGCTTGATAACGAAAATGAATTTTTATGGTATTATGGTTTAGTCAGATGGTAAAAGTCTTCTTCTGCAGAAGAAGAAAAGAAAGTATCTTTGGCTACTTGCCATTTTTGTTGATGGGAAGATATCGAAAATATGTTATTTCTTTACATATAAACGTACATGTGTGAGTTGTATGATTACTTCAGACCTTGTGAAATTTGTTATCTCCTTTGTTTGGGACTCAATACTTGTATCATTTGGGTATGATAATTCCCAGAGGAAATCCCTTTTTGGGGCCAGCTCTGAACACGTGTCTACATCGACCAATGGGAGCCTGTCCTAGGTTATTGAATTCTGCGTCTGCAAAAAAAGGACTCTTTCTTTTATCACGATCGCCTTTAAGAACGGACGTCGACTTGTCTTTCTGCTGAATTTATTACAGTGCCTCTTTGAATATCAACGAAAGGCTGATAGGCCTGAAAAAAAAAAAAAGAAGATATTTCTCATCCCAGCTTAAGACAAGACCCAGGAAATATTGCAAAAGGCATTTTCCAGAGAATTCTCCAAATTCTTGGTTAGGTCTTGTTTTTAGTCATCATATTTCTGCAGATGCCAGAATTTCTACTTGCAACTTTACCTTTGTTTAGTTGAATGTGGTAAGAGCAGCATCCTTCTTCTTTTAGAAGTCTTTTAATAATACCTAGTTTCTGCCAGAGAAATTAGATTATTTGACTGGAAGCCTCTTTTTCTACAAGGAACCTTTTTCCTCCACATTCTTTCAACTTCCTTCACAAGAACTTTGTCATGCATCACGTTTTTGCTACACAGGTTATAAAACAACATCTTTTGCTTCCCAAAAGCACAAACTTTGCTAGAGATAATTTTCCGCTCATTATTTTGCTAGAACTATTTTCTTTGTTTGTGAACTTTGGGTAGGTTTCAATCCAACTTCTTTCTCCTTTTGTACGTTACTAGGTGACAAGAACTATTCTCGTGACTGCATACAGGAAATTGTTGCAAGGCTGCTTTTTATTTTTGTGTTAATTATTGTATCTTTTTACACTGTTTGTTGTGAATATGGATTATCTCCCCCTTGATAATCCAACTATAAAAGCTATACATTTCCGTTTGTCAGGTAGACTAGTAGTAGCATTCTTAATTGAATAAACGATTACTAGACAGAATCTCTTGTCCTGTTTTCATTACATTTTATTCAATTAAGAATGGAACAATTTATGCGACCGGAGCGACTTACCACAGATCCAGAAAGCGATTCAGCTGACAAGTGCTGGAAACATTGGCGGGAGACATTTACAAATTTCATCGAGGTTCTACATTCAGAAAGACCGGGACGTCCCATCAATAAGCGTGCGCTCCTAACCAACTACCTGTCTCACACAGTCAACGAAATTATCTCGGATTGCGTTACCTCACGAAGAAGCAATCGATGTACTGAACGCTACATACATAAAGCCCAAAATGAGATATTTTCTAGACACCTACTTGTGACTCGCCGACAAGAATCAGGCGAAACATTGGACCATTTCTTAAGAGCCTTCGGATACTGAGCAAAGATTGCAACTTCTGCCCAATGACGGCATTAGAGGCCCAAGAGCAACACATTTTGACGCCTTCATTAACGGCTTACGTAATACTTTTCGGATAAGACAACATCTTCTTGAGAATAAGACCCTTACACTTAGAACTGCTTACGAAAGCAAGCCTATATCTTCAAAAGTGCTATACAGCAGTCTAGTTCTTATTTACAGCCAGACACCATATGCGCCGCGTTAAACCCACCTGTTCCTACCCCACCCCATGACGATAGTCCGACGAAGCTCCAAGAATAATCGGTCAGTGCCGCTCAAAAAGGAACACCTGCTACTTTTGCGGGCTTATCTAAACACTTACGAGTCTCATGCCCTGCCAGAGATACTCATTGTTATAAATGTGGAAAATTTGGTCATTTTTCAAAGGTATGCAAGTCTTCTAAATCTCTATACAAAGCCACGCCACCAAAATGCATCTGCAACTTTAGTCGCCTCCCCAACTGCCTTTCAAAAACTATTATAAAAGTGAAAATTAACGGGAGGTCTACAAATGCTCTGCTCGACACCGGAGCTCAGAAAACTTTATCAAAGAAAGCTTGGTAAAACCAACAAATTGTATTTTGTACCCTCCCCAGCAGAGTAACAATGGCAAACGATCATCGTCTCCGCGCAAGTAAGTGGTTATTGTTTGGTGGACTTACTATTTAATGACGTTTCCTATAAAACTACTAAATTATATGTAATGAAAAACCCTTGTTGCGAAATAATACTGGGACACGATTTTTTGCAGCAACACTCACAGATTGAAATTCCATTTGGCGGTTCAATGCCCGCATTGAAAGTTTGTGGATTGGCGACAGCAAAAATTCGGTACCAGTCACTTTTCAAAAACCTAACTGAAAACTGCAAACCCATAGCAGTGAGAAGCAGACGTTTTTCTTATAATAAAAAATTAATTGACATCAGCTACCGACCTGGCAAGGAGAACTTAACAGCTGATACACTATCAAGAGCATGCTGTACAGCATCAAGCAGGGGCGAACTCCGAACGCTACATAACAATCTCTGTCACCCGGGCATTACTCGAATGATTCATGCTGTGAGGTGTAGAAACTTGCCTTTCTCAATGGAGGAGGTAAAAAGAATTACAAATTCTTGTCGAACATGTGCTAAAATAAAGCCTCGGTTTTATAGACCCAAAACGGGCGTTTTAATAAAAGCAACACAACCATTTGAAAGACTCAATCTTGATTTTAAAGGACCAACTACCCCTGACACTGAAGCCCCTGCAGCAGATCATGACACTGTCTCCATTGAGACTCTATCAGACACTTCAGATAGGCCAACACCTGAATCCCTGACAGATAAAGGACTATCACCGAATAAACATGTTCATCCAGAGACTGACTCTGATGCAGAAGGGCCTGCTACTCTGAGAAGGAAACATTTCAGAGCAAGATATTTTAGGACCCACAGACAGGCTCACACTGAAGAGCTTCCCTGTTCGAGTACTCCGATCACGAATCAAGGACTGCCGAGACAGCCACTGCGAGCTCATAGGGAGCCTGGACATTTAAGGGACTTTCTTCCCTATCAGTGAGAAATTTGGTGGGGGAGAATGTTGTGAATATGGATTATCTCCCCCTTGATAATCCAACTATAAAAGCTATACATTTTCGTTTGTCAGGTAGACTAGTAGTAGCATTCTTAATTGAATAAACGATTACTAGACAGAATCTCTTGTCCTGTTTTCATTACACTGTTAATTTCTTTAATACTCCACTTTGGAGACTCTTTTTAATAAAATTCTTTGCAAATCTCAAACAAGACCTTTAGTGTCTTAAGCCCTTTTGCTTTCCTTATTTTGCTAAACAGAGTTTTTGGTTCAACAGTCAAATTTATCAGGAAGATAAATTCCATCAAACTGAACAATTTATGGATGTTAATGACCAGAAATATGACAGGGAGTCGGAAAAGGAAAATGAACTCAGACCTAGGTCCCCTATAAGAAGAAATCAAGATACACACAAAGAAAAAGAATTTAGATTCCCAAGAATTGAATGTAGGGCAAACCCTACATTCAATCTACCAATCTGTCACAGAATGGCATGACACAAGCATTTACAGCTGGTGTGTTCGTCTCATCTATGTTACCACTGGTGGACCGCTAGAGGCCCACCGATGGCTTCTACCACAGGACGACTTACATGTATTGTAGGGGAAGGGCATAAGGCTATTTCGGTTCAGGGTGATATTGTATGTAAATAAGACACTGCCAAAAAAGCAGTACACCACAGCCAATGCCAGTCGAGCTACCATAACATGACAAAATCTATTCCAGGGAGTACTCTACTTCATAACAATTACAAAACAATAAAAAGTAAAAGAAAAGGTTTTAGGGAGTCAAATTAGAAAAAAAAAATATACGAGTAATTTTCCAACACGCCCACCAACAGCAATTGAGAAAAAAAAACCTGTGTTTTTAACAGTTAAATTTGACAAGTGATAAGGATAAAAATTAGAATTAATTATTTGACAGAAAAAATTTTTTTCATATTTTAAAAATTTTTTACTGAGAGCAAAAAAATTAATTTCAGCTATTCTTAACATAATTATTAACTAATTTTGCTTGAAAATTTCACAGACATTTAAGTTTTAATTTTTTGAAAGTTGTAATGAATGTAATGTTTAAATTTACTTAACTTTTGAGAATAACGAATTTTCTTTTAAGTTGGTTTCTCACTTTTAATGGGAGGTCTAACTTTTTTCTTTGTGACGAATTAGATTTTTTTTAAACTTTCATAACAAATTCTGAATATAGAGAAAAACTGAAAATAAGCTGTCTATTCGAAGAACAGCAACAAAAAAGAAAACTTAATATTTTCCGAGAAAAACCAACAAAAAAAAAAAAAAAAAAAAAAAAGAAAGTTTTTAAAGTTTTCTTTCAATTTTCGTTGACTGCAATAGTTTATGAATAAAGTTTGTTTCTATAATCAAGAATCGTTTTAAATTAGAACTATTAAAACCTTGTACAAGGCTTTCACGTTAATACAAAATTCTTTTAGTTTTAAATGAGAAATTTAATATTTTGGCCGAGTTTCACGAATAATACCACGATAAAAAAAAAATTCCGAGTATGGAAGACCGACTTGCTCTTAATTGGGTGATCGTTTAAGTTTCGGCGTAGTTTATCTTCGAAAATACCTTCTTTTAAAAACTATCACGAATTTATGAATGAATCGTTTTAAGTTTTTAAAACTGTTTTTAAGAAATTGTTCACACTTTGTTTCGATTCGAAATTCGATTAACATTTCGTGAGAATTAAACTTTTTTTTGTGAAATCACATTTCCTCTTCCTTTTTGTTGAATTAATTAATTACATCTTAGGCTTTGCTTAAGATAGCACGGAAACCTGAAAATATACGACAGGTTTTTTTTATTTTTTTTATTTTTTAAGGTGGTATTTTCTACACGAATAGGGGGTTAATTTTCATAAGAAAGCACCAGTAACTTTTTTCGCTGATTCCAAAATTATTTTTAAATTAAAATAAATAATAATAATTAATAAATTATATTTAAATACCTTTTTCTTGCGCCCATATTGGTTTTAGTTTTTTTGGAGTTGTTTCTTCGGGCGTTGAATTTATTTTTTCTTGCAATATTTGTTTATCTATTTCTTTCAGTGGGGCGTCATTTTGCTTCCCTGTCACTTCCGCAGTGAGTGGTGAAGATACTTTTGCAGGGTCTTTTTCTAAATCTCGCAACTGCAATTCTTCTTCATCTGTAGATACTTGCTTCTCTTCAGCAATTGTTTGTTTATCTGTTTCTTTCAGTGGGGCGTCATTTTGTTTCACTGTTGCTTCCGCAGTGGGTGGTGAAGATATTTCAATTTCAGATTCTTTTCCTAAATCTTTTTCTTCATCTATAATGGATACTTTCTCCTCTTCTTTAAAAACAGGGGATACTTTCTCGTCATCTTTTGTTTCTTCGGGCGTTAAATTTATTTTTTCTGTCAATTCCTCAAATGACGAAATTACAACAGTTATTTGTTTATTTGTTTCTTTCAGTGGGGCGTCATTTTGCTTCGCTGTTGCTTCCGCAGTGGGTGGTGAAGATGTTTCAATTGCAGGGTCTTTTTCTAAATCTTTTTCTTTGTCTACTTCTTTCTCTTTTGTAAAAACAGGGGATACTTTCTCGTCATCTTTTCCTTCTCCAACATTCGGAAAAGTTTCTAATTCCGAATTAGTGACCATTACATCATTTGTACTTTTGTCATCTTTTTCCTCATTAGAAGTTGAATGCAAAGCTTTTGTATTTTGATTAATACTGCCCGGAAGATCGATGTTTTCAGTGCTACTCGGGTCATCAATTTTGGTATCGGACTTTGTTGGTGTTCGATTTGGATCAGACATTTTCAATTTCGCAGAGGTGTAGAAAATACGATTTTTAAAAACTTCTGCTCGAAACTATGTCAATTTGTTTGTAGAGACGTGATAAAAATGAAACTCTCCTGAGTTAAATAGTGAAACTAAACTAAAATAGTGAAACTAATTTTATCTACGGAAAAACTCACTAGTTTCGTAAAATTTGTATAGCTGAGTGAGTGACAAAACAAAACTGCTCTAGCAAAACCATAAGTCGCCATGGACCTAAATTTTTTTAATTCAATTCTAAAGAAAAGATCTTTTATGTACATGCGACATGCAAGTATTAATTTTATTTTAAATGTTCGAATGAAAGTGAAAAATAATCTCAGTTCATAGTTCAATCATTCTCTCACATTGATGAAATAACTGGCGACCCCCCCCCCAAAAAAAGGAAAAAGGTGACAAGGCCTAGGAGGTCAATAATGCTTTTAGTTTTTTTATTAGGTTGATTAGACTCATCCAGTCATTTCTCAATATCGCCCTAAAGTTAAAGAGGCGTACAATGTTCAGTAATAATAATCATGTTCAAGGAAACGAAATTTCATGTACTCGTTGCGGGATTACTTCACAAAGGACTTCCAAATTGTTTTTCTATGTGTTGTGTCCATTCAATCCTGAGCGATCATGACTCTCCACAATTTCCTGTTCTTTGTAGGTCTTTAAGATTTGTGTTTTTAATATCGTTCCTAATCCCTATTCTGCCTACCAATTACACAAACTCGTTAGGTTATTCATTGCTTTCCTCTGTCTCTCTTGCCTTCAATATGTCTTGTGAGTGTCAAATTCTCCAAGTCCACTTTCTTCATTATGTACCCTAGAAATTTCAACTTTCTCTTCTGCGTTATTTTTGTTTCCATTTTCTCTAAAATTCATTGTTACTCATATATTCAGTCCATGAAATCCTCAGCATCCTTCCGTAGAACCACATTTCTGTTGCCTCAAGTCTCTTCTGTGAGGAGATTGTCCAGCATTTACGGCCATATAGGAGGGCCAATATTACATTGTAGGGGAAGTGCCAGAGGTTCTTAGTAATATTTACCAGAACTTCAGAATAAATGAATTGAATCAAAGGTATAAACAAATAATATATATTTATTTATTTGACCATGGCCATGGCTTCTACAGCAGTTTTTGCCAAGCACCACATTCCATAGGCTTGACAACCACTATATTCCCCAGATCTTGCCCCTTGTGACTTTTTCTTCTTTCCAAAAATCAACTCCCATTTGAAAGGAACAAGATTCCAAGATGTCGAGGAAATCCAAGAGAATGTGATGAGCCAGTTGCTCATTATCCAAAAAAAAGTAATTCCAGGAATGTGTCTATCAATGGAAATGATGCTGAATAAAACGCGTGGCTTCAAAATGAAACTACTTCAAAAGAGATTAAATGTCAAATTGATATGTCTTGTTTTATTTTGATAGCATCAGTCCCAATAATTTGATCAACCCTCCTATACAGGCCCTCGCTTGTTTTTTTACCCATGAACAAAAGTGTTGCCATATTTCAGTTACCCAATGCTATGTACGGGGTCTACAGGCAATTTTTGCCTGAGCCTACAGGCTCAGAATGCCCCACATAAAAAAGCCTTGTGCCACATCCCACATTGTGGGGAGGTATTGGGTAAATATTGAGGTGTTAACGATTAACTGTGTATTACATTAGTCTGTGTTCTCAACCGTGTACCATATTATTCTCTGAATAAACTACTTCTTATTTTCTGTGTGTCAACCTTTCCTATTTATGACACAGCAGTAATGATTATCATCAATAAATTGATGTAAAAAGGAACATTATTTTATGATTATATACTTAAATTTTAGCTACTATATTTTGTGGAGAAGTGCCAGAGGGCCTTAATAGTATTTATCGGAAAATTTAGAACACTTTAAATAAAGGAACAGAATCAAAGATATGAACAAATAACATATGTTTATTTAACTGACTTTAATAGGGAAAAGTTCTTCATAAATCTTTTTGGCAAAAAAAATATTCAGTTTGGTTGGTGTCTAACACTTTCGCCCCAGCCCCTCAACTTCCGGCATCTTACTCTCGGGGTTGAGGTGTCTACTCGGTCCTAACCGAACTTAAGGGAGTGGCCATAGGTCCCCTGAGCATCCGTAGATTATTCGACCGGTCCGCTGGTTTAATCCTGCTTCCTGCCGACGTTGTGATTTGTTTGATCCAGAAAGCAGAAGTGATATCCGTCCGCTCACGGTCGGCTGAAGATGCAGACACGGCTGGGGAGTCTGCGCTAAGAATTTTAGAATGCAGCAAAAAAAAAAAAAAAATTAATATCTGCAGAAACACAGACAAACATCGATTCAGTGGTTGAATTGGTAATGTCTTTTATATAGCAGAAAAGAATAGTAAAGAGAAATGGGTTACAGAAAAGAAACTACACTGGATTCTAGACAGAGAGAGAGAGAGAGACAGAGAGAGAGAGAGACAGAGAGAGAGAGAGAGAGAGAGAGATAGTGTATGTGATTATCTTGTTTTTAAATCGTCTCAGAACGATATATGAACTCTTGTGATGGAGGGAAAAGATTTCTGTGCGGGGCTTAAAGTTATAATGGCGTTCCTCCTCCCAATGCTCGCCCAGTCCAATTCTCTCTTTTCTCTTTAAGAATTTTCCCCTGTTTGTCTTTTTCAGGATAACTACGTGTTTATAGAGATAAATCCGGCTGCTTATAACTGACCCTCGCACTCCTACTTCGCACGCGATTAACACGATGTTCTGGCTGCTTCAACCAAAATCATGTAAATTCCAAAGTTTCTTCTAGCTTACTCAGCTCTATTTCAATTTTTAATCGATAAAAATTATTTCGACCATTTCCATTGTCTCCTGATGACCTAGATTCAATGGGTACAACTTCTGCACTAGATCAGATTTCCCCATCAGTAAACAAAATGCTCTGATTTAATTTCCCTATTCAAATCTACTCCAGTTTCACTAAAAAAATATACGTGTGTGTGTGTGTGTTTCCCAGACTCTCTCTCTCTCTCTCTATCTCTGCCACAGGTGTAGTTTACAAGTCAGACTTTGATAGTAGGTGTCATCTTGTTAGCAGCTGTTGGAAATGGGGTTACTTTGGAAACATGTTGCTGCACAAATGTACTGATTATATTGAATCTCACAAAGGGCAGACAAATTTCTTAAGCACATGACCGCTTAGTGCTTCACATGACAAACTCGGATCAATTTCTGACTGTTTCCTCTGCTGCTGCTTCTCAGATGTTTCTTTATATAAAATTTTAAAAGGCTCCAGACTAGTTGACACAAAGCTTGGTTTCGGCTAACATCAAAAGTCTCTTTCTTCATTTGATTGGTCAAAATTCTTTTATTTTCCAGCATTCCTTTCTTTTTCCATTTTTTTTTTATAGTGGAACTTATGTGTGGGGGGTAGCTCTTGTTTTGGTAGATTTTTAGTCACAATAACTAGACTAGCAAACTTCTGTTTCACGGCAGTTGTTCAGTCTTTTTCTTCTTTTTTTTATATAAGAGTTTCCTTCTCATTAGTTGAGAGAGAAGTATATAGAGAGAGAATGGTAAAGAGAAAAAGTGATATGGCTTTTTAAGGAGAGCAAATATCTTATTTTCATTTTCATTTTCTTTATAATATTTTATTTTGATATTTTAATTTTATATTTGGGCACACCACAATTTTACTGCTAATTGATGATCATCAATTAACTAAAAATCTGTGGTAATTAATAACTAACACACCAAGCCAACATGTACAGGAGTAAAAATGACAAGAAGTATTAATGGTTAAGGAAGGTTACTGAAAGATTACAGCAGGTACAATACAAATGCTTAATTTGGTGTGGATGATGTTTGAAATTGTGACAAAGAGAGGTTGAGAACTTTCAAATAAATGGATTCAACATTTTCAAAAGAAATGATTTCAACACATGGAGGATTTTATATATATATTTATGTAAAGAACAGCATAGCTCACAAAAGACAAGGTAAAATAATATTTATGTGTAAAGAGATAGACAACTTAAAAAAAAAAGAAAACTTTATATACTTAGCTGTAGTGAATGTGTGTATGCGTGTGGTCTACATGGTTGGGTTGAAATTAAGTAGTTGGTTTGCCCAGGAACTAAGAAGTCTCCCTACCTTATGAGAACTGAGATGTAGTAGAGTGGTGGGCTCCTGTATCATAGATTCAGGGTTAGGGGCTGTATTATAGATTGGAGGAAGGCATGAGACCCTTGCACTTGTCTTGATTGTATCAACCTAAATATGTCTCAATTTCAAAGTAGCCTTAAAATATTGCATATATAATCACACATTTTTGCATTTGCCTCTATTAATGTATTTGACATTTAAACTAGCCATGAGTTTATGGCATGATTATTTCTCTTTGTTATTTGAAAATTTCTCTATATGTATGTCTGAGAGAGACTTTTGTCTGATAAATGCGCCAATCACTTGGAGATGTAGTTCAACAATGCAACAAACATCATATACCGTGAAAAATTCCCCCCATCCACATCCCCACCACCTCCAGCAACATTAAGTGTTTCTCAACACAACAGTCAAACAAATTATGAAACTGAAATTTTTTAAGCTAATTTCTTTTAACTCTAGGCTAACAAAAAAAAAAATACATTCACTGTATATAGGATTTTTTCCCCAAGTAGAGGCACATAAAAACAAAATTCCTTTCATAGAAATAAATATATAGGTTAGTAATAGTTGTAGTAGTAGTAGTATCAACCGATGTGTCAACACTGGACAGATGTAATAGACGTAGTTGCCTTTTCAAAATAAAAAAAAAGTGCTTTCTACTTATGTCAATTGCTTTCAATCTAGATTTCCTCTTAGAAAACCAGTTTCATACTCCATTTGTTCAGCTTTGAATCCAACTATTAACATATAAAGCTATGAGTGTATACAACTCCTCCAAATTTTAAATATTATCAGTGCAGTCAACTGAAACCAACGTTTTATGAGTGTAACTGTTAGTTAAAATTCAATGCTTATTATGCAGGCCTGTCAGCTTAGAACTCTTAAAACCTGAAGATTTAGGCCTCTAACTTCAGAAAAACAAGATTTTGCCAAAAACAGGATTCCAAATCAGTTCCAAAATGTTAACTCTAAAACATTATTCTTTTAATTCACAACAGTTATTTCCAACAGAGGCATGTCTTTAAACAAACATGAGCCCATTTCAGGTCAATGTTTCACTTGTAAACAAACTACAAATCAGTAAGTCTAGTGTTATTTTTGCAATAATTTAAATAAATCATGACACAAAATAGTGAAACAGTTTGCATATAGACTGAATAGGAAGTATTTTCACTTGGCAGCTTTTTTTAATGGAGAAATTTCAACAATTTGTGTGACTCACTGGTAGATCAATGCTTAACAGCTAACTGGGAGAACATTAATTACAAACCAGGAAGGATAAATAGCTCGAAATTGGGAGTCTCTCAGCAGAAATAGGTGATATTATTTACATTATTCGGACTATTGTCCTCATCTTTGTCGCCATATTTATCACAACGTTTCAGCCGTTGTATGCTCCGGCCTTCTTCAGGTGGTTGGAATGTCGAACTCAACCCTTTATTTCGTTCACTGTTCTAGTTTCACGTGCCATGTTTCATAAATGTCAGTTATCAGTTATCTCCTGTTAATTTCCCTCTGAAAGTTCTCCACCTTAACCGGGAACTCACACTCTTTGGGTTCTGTCACTGGATCTAACCAATGCCTTTATCCACTGTGCCATGTGTCCTTGAGGATATCTGGGTATGAATTTCTGGGTATTATAAACCTAATGTCTTCAGCAACCATTTTTACCAGTGCTCATATTGCAATTTTGCTGTTATCATTGCATGTTTTTACCAGAGCACATATTGCAACATTGTTGTTATCATTGCTTTTCTCTGGCACTCCTTATTACTGGTTCCCATATTGTATTTATTTCTATGCTTGGTCGGCTCAAGAGATTTTTGTGGCCTAGCATATGTGCTGAAATAGGTGAGTTTGTCAGACATGCATTATGGCAAACGGAATTTAGAACTATTTACTTCAAACTTCATGAGAGCAACACATTATGCCTTTGTAGTGGACTGTGGGTTTACATGTTGTTTATAGGATACAAATCCTATATTCCAGCAAATGACTAAAAAAACACAAAGTAGATTTGCACACCCGCAAAATCGGATCAAAACGACCAAAAAAAGATTTCACAATAAGGTGTGAAATTAATTTTCGGACCAATGAAAGGAGGCGATTTGCTAAACCAAAAAAAAGTTAACGAGCCAGTGTGAAAAAAAAGTCAACAATAAATACAGAGTTTTCAAGTCAGTCGCTAGTCAGTCAGTCAGAGAAGGGCGCAAAAGATCACAGAAGATTGACAGTAAATTTCTACACTGCCTCAACCCGAACAGTGGAGTAGGAAGGAACAACAACAACAACAAATTTACAACTGGCTTCAAAACAATTCATAAGTACATTTTCCTTTCATCTTTATTCCACATTCACACTCTTTTAATTTAACTTAAATTGCTCGCCCCCTTTTCATTTTACAACTATACAAAGCAAAAGAAACAGACATTATTCTGCTACTCTGTTAAAAGACAGCGAACAGACATTTTTATCAAAATCACACTTTTGCTTAAACGAACTAAAACATTAATCTTTTTTACCATATTCACAAGATAATAAATATACAATGTTCTATTTTTTATAAACGTTCCTTATCGTGTTGTTTCTTCTTGAAATTTGCGTTGTATTTTGTGGGCAGGGTATCCCGTATTAAATTCTCCTTTAATCCGGGTACGCTGAACCCTACAAGTGGTGACCAATCGACGTGAAATGAACTCGCAAATTTCCAACTGAAAGAAAAAACTTCAACAAAATAAGCAACACATTTTTTAACATATAACCATAATCATCAAGACACATAGAAAATGGATACACACTACGGAACCTATGGAAGCCGCTATAACAATTAACTTACCAACTTACAAACCCAACTAACGTACAAATTTGGTTTGCACAGTTAAATGCAATTTTCAACGCAAAGAAAATTACATCGCAAAGTTCAAAATATGCCTACGTTGTCGAAAAACTTCCCGCAGATGTAGCATCCGAGGTAGTGGATCTACTTAATGACATGCCGAAGAAAAAACCTTATGACAAGCTGAAAGCTGCAATTATTAGACGTGTCGGTAAATCGGAGGAAAGAGGGTTACACGACTTATTCAATAATGTGAACCAAGGATATATGAAACCTTCACAGCTTTTAAGAAAAAATGCGATCCTTATTAGGAGACAACACCATGTCCGAAGTGGTGTTAAAGAAACTGTGGATGGATAAACTACAAACACATACAACACAGATACTCGCATCACTCCCCGATGATTTACAGCTGGAGAAAATAGCAGAAATAGCAGACAAAATACATGACAACAACCAAGACAAAAATGTATACGCCACATCACATGCACCAACAGATACAGCAACATTACCAGACAAGTCATCTGAATTGTCGCAGCTGTATAAGCAAATGGCGAATCTCAGCTTACAAGTACAGAGTCTGATACAAGCACAGAAATTTCAGCGTTGTCGTCCAACATTCAGAAATAGATCCTACTCACTACACAGACGTCGAAGTAGATCGAACTCTTTCTCCAGAGATCAAGTTACACACGATACCTGTTGGTATCATTATAAATTTGGAAGAAATGCAAGGAAGTGCACTGAACCATGCAACTTCAATTCGAAAACTTCTCACATTTCTACACAACACCAGGGAAACGACAACATTAGCAGCAAGTAAAGACGACATTAGCTGCTGGATTAAAACAAGAGAGTCGTCTATTTTACATCCGGGACAGAAGTAACGGATATTTATTTTTAGTCGACACCGGCGCTCAGATCAGTGTTATCCCACCAAATACGAAACAAAAGCCTACATTCTCCACATACACATTGCAGGCAGCAAATGGATCAAAGATAGAAACATACGGTGAGTTATCACTAACGCTCGATTTGGGTCTAAGAATATCTTTTTCATGGATTTTCACACAAGCAAATGTGAAAACACCTATCCTAGGTGCGGATTTCCTAACCCATTTCGATTTATCAGTGAATATGGCTACATACTCTCTCATTGACAGTAACACAAACCTAAGAACAAAAGGAATCACCTCAATCTACAAGTCAACGGGAATTAGTTCAGCAATACCAACGGCTAATGGCCTACATGAATTGATAAAAAAATTTCCTACACTAACCACGCCTTTAACACATACAGATGAAATCCGTCACACTGCTAAACATTATATCACCACAGCTGGACCACCTACACACGCATTACCACGCAGATTACATCCGGACAAATATAAAATAGCAAAAGACGAATTTCAACACATGTTGCAGTTAGGCATCATACGTCCTTCAAATAGCCCATACTCCTCTTCGCTACATATGGTTCCGAAACCAGAAGCTGGCGCATGGCGACCTTTGGGATTTTTAGGAATCTCAATGCAAAAACTGTTCCTGATAGATATCCTATACCGCACTTACATGATTTCGCCATAGGTTTGCAAGAAACCACAGTTTTTACAAAATTGGATTTGGTTAAGGCGTACTACCAAATTCCAGTAGCAATAGAAGACATAAAGAAACTGCAATTACCACTCCTTTTGGACTCTATGAATTCACCAGAATGCCATTTGGGTTACGTAATGCCGCCCAAAACCTTTCAAAGACTCATTGATGAAGTTTTGAGAGGATTGCCTTTTACCTTTGTATATATCGATGACGTGCTTATCGCTAGTCGTGATGGAAAAGAACACCTATACCATATTCAACAAGTCTTCGAGAGACTGGCACATTTTGGCTTAAAAAGATAAATGTCCACAAATGCGATTTTGCTGTTTCAAAGTTAAATTTCTTGGGCCATGTGATCGACAAAAACAGAATCACACCTGTCCCAGAGAAAGTAGCAGCAATACAAAACTTTCAGCAACCGACATCACTGCGTCAATTAAGACGATTTCTTGGTTTAATAAATTACTACCGTAGATTTATTCCAGGTTGTTCCAGAATTTTGACCCCACTCACAAACTTGCTGCAAAAACAGAAGAAGAAAAATGCAAAAATACTGATTGACGGAGAAGCGTTAGCTGCATTTCAAAATGCTAAAAAAGCGTTAGCAGATACAATACATATGCATGAAATTAAAAATATAAAATGCTGACAATTTTGCACATTGCACCTTGTGTGTATATATATATATATATATATACATAGAGAGAGAGAGAGATATTTATATATATATATATATGTGTGTGTATATATATATATGTGTGTATATATATATATATATATATATATATATATATATATATATATATATAACATTTGGTAGGTTTTTAGGAAAAAAAAACAATCTTTTGCCAATGATGTGGATGATTTGCTCACCTGTTCAGCAGCAGTTCGGACCACAGGTTTACTTGAGGCAGAACTTGGAGCCACTCTGGTTTCAATTCCAAACTGTTAAAGAGAATACATAAAAATATACTCCAGCTTACATATATATATATATATATATATATATATATATATATATATATATATATAATAATGAAATGGACTAAGTCTGACAATTATTTAACATATTTTCTGTTTATACACAGTTCAGGCCTTTAAATGTAATTAATACTGTTTAATTAAAAAACAGAGCATTTAGTTAGATAAATTTTATGTATTAAAATAACGTTTAATCAGAAAATATATTTAATATTTATATATATATATATATATATATATATATATATATATATATATATATGTGTGTGTGTGTGTGTGTGTGTGTGTGTGTGTTAAATGTACATATGATCAGGTACCAATTATATCATCACACAAACACACACACACACATGCACACACACATATATAAATATACATGAGTGTGTTTGTGTATGTTATATGTAGATATAACAGGCCTGTGAAAGAAATTTGAGATATAAATAACAAAAATAATAATATTGATAATAAGACTAATAACATTTATTGTATATTAGTAGGCGTTTTGACCAAATGGAAGCATGATAAGAAATATATTAAAAATCAGATTTTTTGGACATGCCTGTGTCCTTCATTAATGAGACAAGAAATGAAAAATGAAGTGGGACTTTATTTTGCAGGGAATATTTATTTTTGTGTTTTTTTTTCTTTCTCTTACATGTGCTATATTACCATAAGAGATCTGATAGTTTGGGCCTAATTCTTTGACACAATTATATCCCTCTTTGTATCATCGTTACGTTGATGATACATTTTGCTTCTTTAATGATGAAACTGAAGCTGATCAATTTCTCTCCTTCCTTAATAATCTTCATCTTTCTCTGAGGTTTACTGTTGAGAAAGAGATTAACTCTAATCTAAACTTACTTTCTTGGATGTATTGATGCATCGTACACCAACATTTTTTTTACCTCAGTTTATAGAAAGTTTACTTTTTTGAGTTTATACAAGCACAAAATAAACCTTGTAAAAACTTTAAAGCATAGAGCATTGATGATCTGTTCTGAAGAGTTCCTCAACAATGAGATTAGTTTTATAATGAGAACATTATGCAATAATGGGTATTGTTGCAGCGGGCCGAGAGGTGTGAGTGCCAATCGACCGTACAACTAAAAAGGGGACACAAGGGCAAGGAGATGGCAATAGCAAAGAAGGATGACAAACGCAGATGGTCCGTTGTAGACGATGGAAATCGTGTCTTTATTTGCAAACGGTGCACGGTAAGAAGACAGAGGTCGTTTGAAAGGTGTCCGGACGATAACGGGCGCTAGACGTCAGTGGGCACTGGATAAGGTCGTCAGCGGGAGCTGGAATAGGTCGCGGGACGTCAGTAGAGCGCCGCAGGGGTGAGCTGGAGACTGCTGGAAGCTGTAGGAGTGCTGGAAGCTGCAGGAGAGCTGGAAGGTGCAGGAGTGCTGGAAGGTGCAGGAGAGAGCTGGAAACTGCAGGAGTGAGCTGGAAGGTGCAAGAGTGCTGGAAGCTGGTCGACTTGACTGGGCGCGTCAAAGTCGCGAATCAGGGGAGGCTTCCTGCTCCCCGGGCCGGCGGTATTTACTTGACTCCACACGAGGTCGTCAAGATGTGACACAAGGTCGTTTTTCGGGAAAAAACCCCAGCGGTTCAAGACGGGACACAAGGTCGTTTTTCATAAAATGTCCAAGCTGGTCAAGGGTCACTGGTCAATGTTTTGGTCAAGGTCATAAACATGTCCAAGCTGGTCAAAGCTTAGTCAAGTTCTGGTCCAAGTTGGTCTTGGCTTGTCTTAGCAGGTCCTGATATGGTCCAAACTAGACTTTGCCATGGGTCGCAACCCAGCCCGAAGGCCGGGCTGCTCCCCGGGCCGGCGGTATTTACTTGACTCCCCACGGGGTCAAGATGTGACACAAGGTCGTTTTTCGTGGGAAACCGGTCAAACACAATGTCGTTTCCGCATAGGGTCACTGGTCAAAATTGATCATAACATGTCCAAGCTGGTCAAGGCTTAGTCAATGTTTTGGTCATAACATGTCCAAGCTGGTCAAAGCTTAGTCAAGTTCTGGTCCAAGTTGGTCTTGGCTTGTCTTAGCAGGTCCTGATATGGTCCAAACTAGACTTTGCCATGGGTCGCAAACCCAGCCCGAAGGCCAAACTGCTCCCCAAAACCGGCGGTATTTACCAGACTCCCACGAGGTGAAGATGTGACACAAGGTCGTTTTACGTGGGATTACTTGACTCCCACGCGGTCAAGTCGTGACACAAGGTCGTTTTTTCGTGGAAAAAACCCAAGCGTTTCCGCATAGGGTCACTGGTCAAAGATTGGTCATAACATGTCCAAGCTGGTCAACGCTTAGTCAATGTTTTGGTCATAACATGTCCAAGCTGGTCAAAGCTTAGTCAAGTTCTGGTCCAAGTTGGTCTTGGCTTGTCTTAGCAGGTCCTGATATGGTCCAAACTAGACTTTGCCATGGGTCGCAACCCAGCCCGAAGGCCGGGCTTCTCCCCAGGGCCGGCGGTATTTACTTGACTCCCACGAGGTCAAGATGTGACACAAGGTCGTTTTCGTGGGATTACTTGCTCTCCCACGCGGTCAAGACTGTGACACAAGGTCGTTTTTCGTGGGAAAAACCCAAGCGTTTCCGCATAGGGTCACTAGTCAAAGATTGGTCATTTACATGTCCAAGCTGGTCAAGGCTTTTTCGTGGGAAAACCCAATGTTTTGGTCATAACATGTCCAAGCTGGTCAAAGCTTAGTCAAGTTCTGGTCCAAGTTGGTCTTGGCTTGTCTTAGCAGGTCCTGATATGGTCCAAACTAGACTTTGCCATGGGTCGCAACCCAGCCCGAAGGCCGGGCTGCTCCCCCGGGCCGGCGGTATTTACTTGACTCCCACGAGGTCAAGATGTGACACAAGGTCGTTTTTCGTGGGATTACTTGACTCCCACGCGGTCAAGACGTGACACAAGGTCGTTTTTCGTGGGAAAACCCAAGCGTTTCCGCATAGGGTCACTGGTCAAAAATTGATCATAACATGTCCAAGCTGGTCAACGCTTAGTCAATGTTTTGGTCATAACATGTCCAAGCTGGTCAAAGCTTAGTCAAGTTCTGGTCCAAGTTGGTCTTGGCTTGTCTTAGCAGGTCCTGATATGGTCCAAACTAGACTTTGCCATGGTCGCAACCCAGCCCGAAGGCCGAGCTGCTCCCCGGGCTGGCGGTATTTACTTGACTCCCACGAGGTCAAGATGTGACACAAGGTCGTTTTACGTGGGATTACTTGACTCCCACGCGGTCAAGTCGTGACACAAGGTCGTTTTTCGTGGAAAAAACCCAAGCGTTTCCGCACAGGGTCACTGGTCAAAGATTGGTCATAACATGTCCAAGCTGGTCAACGCTTAGTCAATGTTTTGGTCATAACATGTCCAAGCTGGTCAAAGTTTTGGTCTTAGTCAAAGTTCTGGTCCAAGTTGGTCTTGGCTTGTCTTAGCAGGTCCTGATATGGTCCAAACTAGACTTTGCCATGGGTCGCAACCCAGCCCGAAGGCCGGGCTGTTCCCCCGGCCGGCGGTATTTACTTGACTCCCACGAGGTCAAGATGTGACACAAGGTCGTTTTTCGTGGGATTACTTTGACTCCCACGCGGTCAAGACGTGACACAAGGTCGTTTTTCGTGGGAAAAACCCAAGCGTTTCCGCATAGGGTCACTGGTCAAAGATTGGTCATAACATGTCCAAGCTGGTCAAAGCTTAGTCAATGTTTTGGTCATAACATGTCCAAGCTGGTCAAAGCTTAGGTCCTCAAGTTCTGGTCCAAGTTGGTCTTGGCTTGTCTTAGCAGGTCCTGATATGGTCCAAACTAGACTTTGCCATGGGTCGCTTGTCCGAAGGCTTCTCCCCAGGGCCAAGCGGTTTTAGCAGGTCCTGATATGGGGTCCATGTGACACAAGGTCGTTTTCGTGGGATTACTTGACTCCACGCGGGTCGACACAAGGTCGTTTTCGTGGGAAAACCCCAAGCGTTTCAAGCATAGGGACACTGGTCAAAATTTTCCAAGCTGGTCAACGGTCAATGTTTTGGTCATAACATGTCCAAGCTGGTCAAAGCTTAGTCAAGTTCTGGTCCAAGTTGGTCTTGGCTTGTCTTAGCAGGTCCTGATATGGTCCAAACTAGACTTTGCCATGGGTCGCAACCCAGCCCGAAGGTCGGGCTGCTTCCCTGGCCGGCGGATTTACTTGACTCCCACGAGGTCAAGATGTGACACAAGGTCGTTTTTCGTGGGAAACTCCCACGCGGTCAAGACGTGACACAAGGTCGTTTTTTCGTGGAAAAACCCAAGCGTTTCCGCATAGGGTCACTGGTCAAAGATTGGTCATAACATGTCCAAGCTGGTCAAAGCTTAGTCAATGTTTTGGTCATAACATGTCCAAGCTGGTCAAAGCTTAGTCAAGTTCTGGTCCAAGTTGGTCTTGGCTTGTCTTAGCAGGTCCTGATATGGTCCAAACTAGACTTTGCCATGGGTCGCAACCCAGCCCGAAGGCCGTTGCTGCTCCCCAAGGCCGGCGGTATTTACTTGACTCCACGAGGTCAAGATGTGACACAAGGTCGTTTTTCGTGGGATTACTTGACTCCCGCACGGGTCAAGGTCCAAACTAAATGGTCGCAACCCAGACCGAAGGTCTGCTCGCGGTCAATCGTGACACAAGGTCGTTTTTTTTTGACGTTTCCGCGTGGGAAAAACCCAAGTGTTTTCCGCATAGGGTCACTGGTCAAAGATTGGTCATAACATGTCCAAGCTGGTCAAGGTTTAGTCAATGTTTTGGTCATAACATGTCCAAGCTGGTCAAAGCTTAGTCAAGTTCTGGTCCAAGTTGGTCTTGGCTTGTCTTAGCAGGTCCTGATATGGTCCAAACTAGACTTTGCCATGGGTCGCAACCCAGCCCGAAGGCCGGGCTGCTCCCCGGGCCGGCGGTATTTACTTGACTCCCACGAGGTCAAGATGTGACACAAGGTCGTTTTTCGTGGGAATACTTGACTCCCACGCGGTCACTGGTCAAAGATTGTCGTGACACAAAAACCGTTTTTTTTCACGCATGGGAAAAACCCAAGTGTTTCCACATAGGGTCACTTTTTCGTAGTCAAAGATTGGTCATAACATGTCCAAGCTGGTCAAGGCTTAGTCAATGTTTTGGTCATAACATGTCCAAGCTGGTCAAAGCTTAGTCAAGTTCTGGTCCAAGTTGGTCTTGGCTTGTCTTAACAGGTCCTGATATGGTCCAAACTAGACTTTGCCATGGGTCGCAACCCAGCCCGAAGGCCGGGCTGCTCCCCGGGCCGGCGGTATTTACTTGACTCCCACGAGGTCAAGATGTGACACAAGGTCGTTTTTCGTAGGAAACTTGACTCCCACGCGGTCAAGTCGTGACACAAGGTCGTTTTTTCGTGGGAAAACCCAAGCGTTTCCGCATAGGGTCACTGGTCAAAGATTGGTCATAACATGTCCAAGCTGGTCAAGGCTTAGTCAATGTTTTGGTCATAACATGTCCAAGCTGGTCAAAGCTTAGTCAAGTTCTGGTCCAAGTTGGTCTTGGCTTGTCTTAGCAGGTCCTGATATGGTCCAAACTAGACTTTGCCATGGGTCGCAACCCAGCCCGAAGGCCGGGCTGCTCCCCCGGGCCGGCGGTATTTACTTGACTCCCACGAGGTCAAGATGTGACACAAGGTCGTTTTTCGTGGGATTACTTGACTCCCACGCGGTCAAGTCGTGACACAAGGTCGTTTTTTCGTGGGAAAAACCCAAGCGTTTCCGCATAGGGTCACTGGTCAAAGATTGGTCATAACATGTCCAAGCTGGTCAAGGCTTAGTCAATGTTTTGGTCATAACATGTCCAAGCTGGTCAAAGCTTAGTCAAGTTCTGGTCCAAGTTGGTCTTGGCTTGTCTTAGCAGGTCCTGATATGGTCCAAACTAGACTTTGCCATGGGTCGCAACCCAGCCCGAAGGCCGGGCTTCTCCCCCGGGCCGGCGGTATTTACTTGACTCCCACGAGGTCAAGATGTGACACAAGGTCGTTTTTCGTGGGATTACTTGACTCCCACGCGGTCAAGACGTGACACAAGGTCGTTTTTCGTGGGAAAAACCCAAGCGTTTCCGCATAGGGTCACTGGTCAAAGATTGGTCATAACATGTCCAAGCTGGTCAAGGCTTAGTCAATGTTTTGGTCATAACATGTCCAAGCTGGTCAAAGCTTAGTCAAGTTCTGGTCCAAGTTGGTCTTGGCTTGTCTTAGCAGGTCCTGATATGGTCCAAACTAGACTTTGCCATGGGTCGCAACCCAGCCCGAAGGCCGGGCTGCTCCCGGGCCGGCGGTATTTACTTGACTCCCACGAGGTCAAGATGTGACACAAGGTCGTTTTTCGTGGGATTACTTGACCCCACGGGGTCAAGACGTGACACAAGGTCGTTTTTCGTGGGAAAACCCAAGCGTTTCCGCATAGGGTCACTGGTCAAAAATTGATCATAACATGTCCAAGCTGGTCAACGCTTAGTCAATGTTTTGGTCATAACATGTCCAAGCTGGTCAAAGCTTAGTCAAGTTCTGGTCCAAGTTGGTCTTGGCTTGTCTTAGCAGGTCCTGATATGGTCCAAACTAGACTTTGCCATGGGTCGCAACCCAGCCCGAAGGCCGGGTTGCTCCCCCCGGGCCGGCGGTATTTACTTGACTCCCACGAGGTCAAGATGTGACACAAGGTCGTTTTACGTGGGATTACTTGACTCCCACGCGGTCAAGACGTGACACAAGGTCGTTTTTCGTGGGAAAACCCAAGCGTTTCCGCATAGGGTCACTGGTCAAAGATTGGTCATAACATGTCCAAGCTGGTCAAAGCTTAGTCAAGTTCTGGTCCAAGTTGGTCTTGGCTTGTCTTAGCAGGTCCTGAGTAAATGAATATAATTAATTCCGGGCCGTATTAATTACAGTCAAAAGTGTGTTTCGTGTTTGTTGACTGTATTTAAATTAATTTCGGTTCGAAATTAAAGGTCTTTTATTTTTGTTTAGTGGCGAAAATTGAGTTTTGTGTGTTTCTGACAGTTTGAAAGGATGTCGTTGCTATTTTTAGCACACAAGGGCCGTGACCTTTCTCTATCGGCAGGCATAGCCGGGGTTGTTTAAGAAACGGTGGGAGTGGTGTTTGGGCACACTGCGACAGTATCCACCCACTGTTGTCAATTCTGTGATTCATGACCAGATTGCTGACTTCAGAAAAATTAAGCCAGTTATTATGACAAAATGTCCTGTGGATTTAAGACTTCCGTGGATTGGAGTAAATGGTGAAATGGTAAATGGTGAAACTAGGCAAATTTCTTCAAGTGTGCAGAATTGTTATTTTTCTCCTGAGATGTGTATTGAATTTGGTACTAGATCGATTCTATCTTCTCTAGATGTAAGGACGTTCTCCTCTCTCATCAAATAAATTCTGTAGTTTATAAGTATGGTTGTAGCTGCAGAGTCAGTTACATCGTTCAACTCTGTACCGACTGTTCGGTTAAACTCTCTTCCTACGGACGGGAGGAACCCGAAGGAGGCTACGCTGAAGGGTGTAGTCTCCTTTGGGGAGGTAAACCGGTCCTGAACCCGTTTTATACGGGTTCAATGGACATATTTTTGGCCGAGCCTACGGCTCGGAATGCCCACGTTGAAAAGGCCTTGTGCCACATGATACCGTCGTGGTGGGGGGGGGGACTGAATATCGTCAGTTCCATAGGGAGAACTACTCAGCAGCTTGATACTAGAACTGAACATGTTCCATTGAATATCAGGAACTATACCTGGCAACAAAATGAACTCATCCACAATACTTATTATTCCTCAATTTGTGAACGTCTGATAAAATAGCAGAACGTGTTCTATGGAATATAGTGTGGATTGGTTCTCCGTTTTAGCCACTTCACATTCACTTTTTCATTTGAAAGTACCAGAGTCGGTTTACATCAGGTCTCGTAGACCCTCGCTGTGTAAACAGCAAGATTGTTTGCTAGGCATTGCTGTGATCAGTTTCTTGTAGTTTCTTACCTTTTTTTTCCTCCCATTCTCATCATTGACTAATTCATGTCACATAATTATTATCTTTTACTTTAAATTCTCCTGATAAAAGAAATTTTGATGAGCAGGAGGGAAACCGGTTGATTTCTCTCCTTTTATTTTGTATTCCTCATTATGCCTTGTAATGTTAAAATTAATACTTTTAAAGCATATATATATATATATATATATATATATATATATATATATATATATATATATATATATTCCTTCTACAAACTCTCCATAACCTTAATCATGGCAAACTACTAAGCTAAAATCAAATTTCTTACAGCAATACAACATACAAAGAAAAAAAAATTAAACTTATAAAAAATGTATTATAATTTGAATAAAATATTTTTTCTCTTTCCAGATTTTGATAGAAATATCTACTCTATAAATACTAAAGTTTATAATTTTATAATAAAAAATGTAATCTATTGTTGGTTCCCAAATAACTTATTTTACCAGTCTTGATGCTATTTCCTTTAGCCAGCACCAAGACAGGATCAGACTGGATGTATGGCTTGATTTTGTCTGTGGTTGCTAGTTGAATGTAACCAAATTCCTGAAAGAGAGTTGAGAAAAATACAGATGTTTGGATCCAAGTATGAACTAACATAAACTGTTGAAGCTGTTACAATATACTTTAGCTTAGATTAATATAATTACAATTTCCCATAAACTGTCTTTTGTCTAGTTCTGATCAAAGAGGGAAAATAAAATCAGAAAGAATAAATTTGATTCAATAAGACTTTATTCTTGGTGAGGCATGAAACACACATCAAAACTACAACTATGAAATATTTTTATCAAAGGAGGTAGTGTCTACATTTTATGGAAGAGAACAGACCAAACAAAATTAAAAATTGCTGGCTAAGTTGAAAAAATTGTAAATATATCTAGTGAAGCAAGACTTTATATTAAGCGAATACAAAAGATCTGAGCACCATTTTTATGAGAATATTAGGGAAATCTTAGAAGTTTCTTTGACATATACTCAGCTCTTCAGTCAGTCTGGTATGTCCTTTACAAATCTTAAGATAGATTCTGAAACCAGAAAAATGTTGATTGAATGGTGCCTTGTTTGCTCTTTTTGTATGCGTGACTCTTTGGTTTCATGCTCTTCCTTGTAAATAGCACTGCATTATGACATATCAGTGATGGGTCGTGATATTTTAGAACTATGACCTAACCCTATATACAAAATAAACAAACAGAAATATTTTGGAATACCTTTTTTTTAGGCTAAGAACTTTTCAGTACCATATAGTTACGCACACATGTAAATATATATATATATATATATATATATATATATATATATATATATATATATATATAATATATATAATAAAAGGCTTAAACATTAATATTCCATAGTTATAATTTATTCCATTGGAATCATAAATACGATCCAATTCATCAGACCTACAAATTAAAAAAGAAAACCGAAAAAAACAACTCCGGGATTAAAAAAATAAAATTTGGTGAGAGTGTATGTATGAGAGTGTGGGACGAATGTTAGAGTAAATGAAAGCTATAGGGAGGGGTAACAGATGAGAGAAGAACAGGAATGTCTAAAGATAAAGTGGGGGATTAAAATTTAACAGAGAGAAGTTTTAAAGAGGGGAGTCAAAGACAGTTTAAGTGAGAGAAATATGAATATTCTTGGATGTCTAATACATTAAATATATACTGGAAAAGATACATTTTGTGGTGACATACACACACAGTAGACAATATAATCTTAAAGATCAGAAGGTGAGAGAGAGAGGAAAAGAAAAGAAAAAGGGGTGGGGGAGAGAGATGGGGTGGGGTGGGTTGAACTAAAACCGAAGGGCATTTATAAAAGGGCCGCTGTGTAATCAAGAAAATTTGACAAAAGTAATATCGACAACAGGTTACAAATCAAATATAAACATATAAAAAAAAACCAATATAACAATTATCTAATCAAGCAAGGACCTATATTTCTATGTTCAAAAACACATGTGTATACACACATACACAACAACATATTTATATTTACATGTACATACATATATATAGGCATACATATACATATACCTATATATATATATATATATATATATATACACATATACACACATATACACATACACCCATACACATCCACTCCTACATATATATACATTTACACACATATATACATACAGACATACACATACGTGCACATAAACATATATACATAAAACCTTACATCTCCATACATACACCCATCTAAACAAATAAACAATGTTTCCCTTTATTTATCCCTCTAATTATACATACATACATACACATACACTCATATACCAATATATATGTATACATACATACCTAAACATACACACACACATATAAACACATCTACATACACATCTACCTACATATACATACATCCATATACGTATATATATATATACACACACACACATATATCTATCTATCTCTCTCTCTCTCTCTATATATATATATATATATACATATTCGTACATACATACACATATACGCACATACACACACATGTACGCTCATATACATATCTATGTATAAATCAAAATGTAAAATTTAAAAAAATTTGTCTCAAAATAAATGAAAAAAATTAAATACATAGCACATCACATAAACATACACAATGATACATACAGGTAATCATAATAGTCATTACATTAAAATGTCATGCCCGATGTTATTGAACCAAGATGGAACTGACATAAGTGACAAAACGTTATAAAACGGTGTTTATGTTTTGAATCGTTTCTTATGTCTACATTTAGAAAATATTTCACTACAAAGATTTAGCAACTCATCTTGATTCTTATCTTTCATAATAAATTTTTTTCCGCCATGCACAGATCACACCGTTCGCGGAAGTTATTAGGGGTTCTAGCTCTTGATAAGTATCTCCATTCGAAAAGTGGGGTTAGTCTCTTATCCACCAGATCCCAGTAGTGTTTGGAAAAGGAAGTTTGATTTTTGAGGTATCTATATCTAAAAGAGTGTCTATGGTTGTACAGACGCTGCTTTCAATCGCCAGCAGATATACCTATATATCTTTTTTTCTGGTTTATATTTTTCTCGGAGAAGATTGTTGCCGCGTATACTACATTTTCATAGATACATTTACCCCCGACTGGACAATGGTCTTTATTCCTACAATTGCAGGTAGGGTTACCAGATTGAGTTTCATTACTATGGTAGTTTCTAAGTATTCTACAATTATGGGAAGATATAATTTTCTCCATATTTCTAACGCATGAGTAACTAATTTTAAGTGTCTTCCTATTGACATATAACATATATATATATATATATATATATATATATATGTGTGTGTGTGTGTGTGTGTGTGTGTGTGTGTCATACTCCGTCGCATTTAGATCTCATTCTGATTCATTCTACACAATAGCCGATTGTGAAATCTGCGAGGGCAGAGGTCAAAATAACAAATATCGTTTCTGCACATTAAGCTCCACGCAGCAACATTCGATCTATAAAGTGAACTCTGGTATTGGCCTATTGGGAACATTCCCACCAGTTAAAGAGATGTCCCTTGGGACTATCAGAACTGCTTAAAAGCAGGCTCTGAGGACAAACAAAGTTCAATTGCGGCCGGCGCATCTGCCGGCCATCACGCAGGCTGCTGTTGCTGCTACCACTACCATAAGCCTGTCACCATGACAACAGAGTGACCACCATGCAAAGTACAACTACTGCCATAGTCACCGCTTTCACTGCCACCACTCAACATGACCATTCATTTCAACAACTGTTGCCACATCCTGGCTTGAACTACAACCTTAACTATCCAGTTTTCGACTCAAAATCTTTACCTCAATTCCACCCAGCTACAGGCCTCCATCGATACCAACACCTGCCGTCACCTCAGTCTACACTGATGCAGCTATCTCCATTATCTCAACTCTCTTACGAGACACCTTTCGAAGTCGATGCAGCTACTCTCTATTCCACAGAACAGCTCTACCTCGACCTTCTTATGAAGTACCCTTCGCAGTCAACGCAGCTAACTTCATTCCACAGAACTGGCCTCCTTAAATCCGCCATCACCTCGTCCTACTTTGACACAGCTATCTCAATTATGCACAAAAAAGCTCTACAACAGAACATCTCTACCTCAACTTGTTTACGAAGTACTCTTCGCAGTTGACGCAGATACCTCCATTCCACAGAATTAATCTCCCTAAACCTGCTGTTATCTAGCCTTGCCTCAGTTTACCTCAACCTATCTCAACATGCTTACAAGGCACTCCCTTCGCAGTCAACACAGCAACCTCCATTTCACAGAATTAGCCTCCTGAAACCCACCATCATCTCGACCTACTTCATACTACCTCGACTCGTTTACAATGCACTCTCCTTGCAATCGACTCCAGCCACACCCGTTCCTTACAATAGAGCTATCACGACAAGACAACCTACAACCATAATTCCTGTACTGTCTACATCACGCGTACACTCAACCATAATTCCTGTACTGTCTACATCACGCGTACATCCAACCATATTCCTGTACTGTCTACATCCCACGTACATTCAACCATGTTCCTGTACTGTCTACATCACGTGTACACCCAACCATATTCCTGTACTGTCTACATCACGCGTACACCCAACCATATTCCTGTACTGTCTACATCACGCGTACACTCAACCATATTCCTGTACTGTCTACATCACGCGTACACTCAACAATATTCCTGTACTGTCTACATCACGCGTACACTCAACAATATTCCTGTACTGTTTACATCACGCGTACACCCAAACATATTCCTGTACTGTCTACATCACGCGTACACTCAACCATATTCCTGTACTGTCTACATCACGCGTACACCCAACCATATTCCTGTACTGTCTACATCACGCGTACACTCAACAATATTCCTGTACTGTTTACATCACGCGTACACTCAACAATATTCCTGTACTGTCTACATCACGCGTACACCCAACAATATTCCTGTACTGTCTACATCACTCGTACACCCAACAATATTCCTGTACTGTCTACATCACGCGTACACCCAACCATATTCCTGTACTGTCTACATCACGCGTACACCCAACCATATTCCTGTACTGTCTACATCACGCGTACACCCAACCATATTCCTGTACTGTCTACAAGCAATAAACGTTGTTTCACTCTAATCCTCGTTATTCCTTTCTCTTGCTATCATATGCTTAATATAACATACACACACACAAGTTTCATTAAAAACGACTGACAAAGTAATATGGTTAAGCTTTTTATTTAATTTTTTTGTGGTTGTACAAGTTTTTTCCTTTTTAGACATAAGGTGGGTAAAAACTGTCTGAAAGTTCTGTATATCCAAGCGCTTTCGACTATTTTTTTAACCATTATTAAGGATGTTTTTTTTTTATTTTAACTGAATGTGTACATTTTTATATATGTATCTAGAGTTATAGGAATTTTTTTTTAACACCCACAGTCAGCACATTGTGACTGTGTTCATAGTTGATGTTATTGAGTGTTGGCTTTTTCTTTTTTATTATCATTGTTTCTATTATTTTTAACTTTTTTTTTTTACATTCCCGTAACTTTAGATACATGAAACAGGCTGTTACCTTTGGATGCTGACTTCCATCTTCACTTTTATATTTACATATGATCTATCCCTGATATTGAGCACTTTAACCCATAAATATAGCATACCTTAAAACTATATATATATATATATATATATATATATATATATATATAATACACACACACACACACACACACATACACACACATATATATATATATATATATATATATACAGTGACACGCATAAGTATTAGATACATGTTATTTTCTGTTATAACTCTAGTTTATGTTCGCCATTTTGCCTGATATTTGGTAAGTAATATCTTGCAAAGTTGTTTTAGTTGTATGTGGAAGGAAAATTAAAAACTCATGGTTGAATCCATTTTTTTATCAAAGTTCAAAATTACCCTATGCAAAATTATTGGATACATCAATTTAATATTTTGTTGCATAGCCTCTGTTTTGTTTCACTGCTTCCAGTCGCTTTCTATAGTTTCTTATTTCTGATTATACTGGCAGTAAGACAAATTTGAAAAGATTAGATCTGATGACTGTGATGATGTAACCATAAGTTCTATGCTAACCATTTATTCTATTGCACTTCTCACTTGTAGAACTCTCTTCTGGCTTCTTGTTTCCCAATTAACTTTGATCTTCAAAAATTTAAATGCAGTGTCAATCATTATCTTCTGTCTTCTAAATGCTTCTTCTTTTATTATCCTCTCTCCTTAATAGTAGTTTTTTTCTCATTTTCTCTAACACTCAATAACTTCTTGTGTCCTAGTGGCTTTATTGCCTTGCTTCGGGTAAAACAAATAATAAAAAAAAACTTCCCAGCCTAATGACTATTTTTTCTTGATGTTGATTTGCTGAGTGAGGTTTTGCTTTGTCATGCAAGAAGATTAGCCTTTTGCTGATCACTAAACCTGCACATTTCTGGTAAAATGCACAAATGACATCCACAGTGATGATTTCTCTATGATCCAGTATTATGATGATTATTTTATATCACGCCTACATTGTATGTGAAAAGGGACAGCAACTGGCTTGTAACATTCAATACCTCAAGACCAAATTAGGACTCAAGTTTGCCCCAGACTTCAAGTAGAACTCACATATATGATCCATTGCTAAAGATTCTGGGAAAATGGTTGGCTCCAGAAAGTATCTGACATCACTTGCTATGTTCTATAAGAGTTGGATCAAAACAAAAATGGAGTATTGCTGCCTGGTCCTCACTTGTTTGTCTGGATAGAGTTCAAAAGCACTTATTCTGCCTTGTGGGTGATGAATTATTTTCTACCCTACAATCCCTTTCCCACAGGCAAAATGTTGCAAGCTTCTCACTATTCTATTGCTATTTCTATGGCAAATGTTCTGACAAGATACATTTCTTAATTCCACCAACAGTTAAGAGATTTACAGCTAAGATCCACCATGATATGTACACAGGTTCAAATCATCTTTATTCCCTTTATATTCCATTAGCAAGAAGGAAGTTTCACTCGGGCCAATATCTTCTTCTCTAGAACTGATAATTTGTGGAACAAATTCTCAATAGGATGTTTTCCTGACCGCTACAACCCTAAACACTTTGAGTCTAGGATTAACCATTATCTCTCCTACATAACCTCATAAACTGCACTTCTTACCGCCTCTACTGACAACATCGTTCAGTACCCCTCTAACTTGAGTGGCTCTTGGGCCTTGTATTAGGTGAATTAATCGATTTGTTCTTTTATGGCTTATCAATCTTTTTCTAGTTATTTAAATATAGAAAATGTTTTTTTTTGGAGATAATAATGATTTCACTGATACAAGTCCTACTAATTAACCTATAGCTTTGGGGAGAATTGGTGGATTCATACCTTTCTCAAGGATATTCACACATAAGTGAATATAACAAACCATACTGGCTGTCTGATATCCAATTCTGAACTATTATCCATTACACAGCCGATGATTGGTGTAGAGTTCTTTGGAGTGATGAGTCACGTTTTTGCATCTTCGGATTGAATGGAAAAACCTTTGTCAGACACTGCACAACCGAGAAATTACATCTTAAATGTGTCAAAAAGATAGCACAAGTGGGAGGCGGGCGTGTAATGGCGTGGGGTGCTTTCAGTAGCTTTGATATTGGTCCAATTGTTAAAGGTGATGGAAAACTCAACAGTGTAAGGCTATATGCAGCTAGTTAAAGAAAATGTTCTGCTGTATTTGACTGACCAAATGCCACCTGGAGCTATTTATCAACAAGATAATAGCCCCATTCACAAAGTCAAAAAAGTAATGCAATTTTTTGATCACCATAATATGGATGTCATTGTGTGGCCTCCACATAGTCTGGATCTTAATCTGATTGAAAATTTATGGAATTATATTTCTAAAAGAGTTCAAGCTAAAGAACCAACAAATTTAGCCCAATTATATGATTATATTAAGCAAATATGGCAGAGCATTCCAAATGATTTTTGTGCTCACTTATCAAGCTTGATGCCTAAGCGATGTGAAGTTGTAATTAATAATAAACATTACAGCACTAAATATTGATAAATATTTTTTTTTTTTTGCTCATTTTTACTATAGCTTTTTGCTTTAAATATAATAATATCCATGCAGTCTTAAACTTATTTTGCTGGCAAATTTGGATAATTTAAATTAATCCAGCATTAGAATTTTCAAGTTGTAGAAAAATATACAATTTTTAAATCATTCAAAAGAGAAATAAATTCTGTATAAAGCATTCACAATAAAACTAATTTATATTGTTTCATTAGAAACATATTCTGAAATGAATAAAACTTTAATCATCGGTCATAAACTTATTTTCACCAGTGTACATGCTTACAACATCTGTTATTCCCAAGTGGTTACCCCTTTAGGTACTTATTAGGCTCAATGTTGCTTAACTTTGGTGATCATACAAGAACATGATATGGTGGTAAGCCCCTTGTATTGGATGAACATAAGTGGAAAATATATGAAATCTGAAAAAAGTAATAGCATAATTGTTATCAATGTGGAAAGTGTGATCAGTCAGGTAAGTTCCTACCTGATCTGTGGTGTTCCCTTTTGCACAAATCTCATAGCAGGGGAGACTGTGCTCTCTAGTCTTGAGTGGCAGCCAGTCTCAGAGAAAGAATACCTCGAACCATGGAAAAGGCAACAGGAAACCAGACTATTATTTTCCCCAAGAAGTCATCACAATTCTGACATAATAAAAAAAAGGAATCTGGGGAGAGCTATGAGCACCTATGTCCCTTTAAGACATAGCATTTAAAAAATGAAAAATATCCTGCTACACAAGCATGAAAGCCATACAAACAAGTTGTTGACTGCACAGTATAGTAGGTTCAGTTGGGCACCATCCGTGAGAAAAAGAGTACAATGACTCAATTCACTCTGCCAAAAATTAGGAAACAGCATGTTGTACTGCTCGGTATTCACACTGGAAGCTCCAATACAAAGATTTCAGTGTTTGGGTGTCAATCTGAGGACAGTTCAGAGGATTTGGAAAGGGCTGGATGATATATTATGGAGTTTGGAGTGATCACTAGTGAAGGCAATGTTATACCTCCATTTATCTTCCCACGGGGTTTAGACTCAACATGGAGGCCTACATCAATTGTTGTGAGGAGGTAGTGCTGCCCTGGGTCAATAGGGTGACTGCTGAAAACCCTATGTTTTTGGTAAAGGGACACTGCATCATGCCACATAAGCAGTAGAACCCAGTCATGGCTCTCAGATAATTTCTGTGACTATATCACCCTTTACATCTGGCCACCTAACTCCCCAGACTGTAACCCGCTTGATTATTATGCGTGGAGCAGTTAAGCAATAGACCAACAAAAATCCTTGTAACACCAAAGATGAAATGAAGGCAAGGATAATGGCAACATTAAACAAGGAGGCTGCCTAGAAGAGATGCAGGAGATTCCAAAGTCATCTGGAGGGCATTGTTAAAGCTAATGACGATTTTATTAAATAAATTTATGCTTTAGTATTGCATTTTTGTGCAGTTTTCGTAAATATATCTGTTAAAATGAGATGTCAGTATTATTTTTATTTTTGCATAATTTAAATGACAATTTAGCTATCGCATCCTGTATAGTGCGGCAGTAGACTTTAGAAGAAACCAAAAACCCAATCCTAAACAGGAAACCAGTGATAAACTTTTACTCCTGTTCAAAAGAGTAGAGAGGAGTGTAAAGCAGACAAGAGACAAACCTATTTACTTCTATTTGGAGGGAAAAAAATAATTAGTGAATGAAATTTCAGAGATAACTTAAAGATGTTAGAAATATAGAGTTGAAGTAGACTTTAGAAGTAAGCATAAATCCAATTCTAAACAGGAAACAGGCGATAAACTTCTACACCTGTTCAAAATACCTGGGAAAAGTGTTAATTGGATGATGGGGCAATAGTTTCCTTGTAGTTCTTATTTTCCTTAAAATTATAGTATCCTCAGAATTCATCAGTAGAATTGCATCTGTCACTTCAAGTCTCTTCTTCATATGTGAAGAAATTGTTCCTCATTTGCATTCACTATCAATTAGGATAACCATTCTACTTTTTTTTTTTCTTTCTAACATGTTTTTCTGATGTCTTATTACTTTGCTTAGTTTCTGGAAGACATTGTTCTATCTTCTGATGCAACTTCGAATTTCTGTATCACATTTTCCATCATCATCTTTTGCTACACTAACCCAGATAGCTAAACAGTTAGATTAAGCTTACATTGGAAGATTTTTGCCATAAAGTTTTACATTCATTTTTACATTAAAGATGACATTCAAATTTTAGACTTCAAAACACATAAATTAAGAAATAAACAAATTTATTTTGCTTTTTAATAATATCTGAAGAAAATGCGAAATAATTCAGAAAAATGTTTTAAATCATACAGGTAAGTAAAAAAAAAAAAATTTGAAAAATATGTTGTGTAGAAAAATACAAAAACATTTTACCTATTTTGGTACAAAGTACAAAAATATTTGTGATTTTTATTAGACAAAGAAGTTCTCATAGTATGCAGGGCTGGTGTGTACTAACCCTTAAATCCCCCTACTGGGGGAATGCATGTCTAATTGGGGGATGGGGCTGTTTTGTGACCATTGCTATCTTATCAACATTTGTTTTTTTTATACCTACATTTATATACATTACAAATTAAACTAAGCACAACTGCATAAAGGATGAAAAATTTTCACAGATTTTGATGTCATTCTAGGGTCTTTTTAGTGCAAATCCATGAATTTGTTTTGCTCATACTAAATCTTGAAAAAACACTACATAAAATTCACTATTTTTTACTGTTGAATGTGTTAAATTATGCAACTTTTTAAGATGAAAAATCTCAAGTTGATGTTAAAATTTGCCACACAACATTGTTGTATTATTATGACATGTCTCTAATTTCTATTTAGATACATTGTATTTGTTTTCAATTTTCCTAATTGAATTGTTCGCCTATATTGCATAGGATCCATTATTGTATATAATTAGGTTACAATAAAATTTATATTTAATATGAATACTAACTTATGAAAGTTGAGATGTAGAAGAGTGGTGGGCTCCCATTTCATAGATTTGAGTTGGGGAACAAAACCCTTGCACCAGACATGGATACTATCCACCATAAAGGTTTTGAGTAGATGGAAATTAATTTTAAAAAAATTAAGCTGTTATTTTATTAAAATACATAAACACAGACAGAAAGGTAAATTAGTCCTGAAGTGGACCGTGGCAGTGATGAGTCTGTAGAAGAATACATGTGAGTTAAAATTTTCTGCTAGCCGGTCCAACTATATGAGAATATTGGACTTTAATTAAGTCGAAAGAAAACAAACAAGACCGATAAATATATGTAAACAAATATATGTATTAATAACAAGTTACAGGTTACAAGCACATTGGCAGTTACATGGACAGAGTGCGTGTGGTGAATATTATGTGTGTGCGTTGTGGTGAATGTTCCTACGTACGTGTATTGTTCTTAGCGTGTTAACAGAATTTGGGAAACGCTGTATCTGTGAGAGCTCCCATCTGCAAGGTGGTATAAGGTTGAAGGCCTTAGGAAAAAGAGGTCGAGGTGAAGGGTCAGTCAGTATTTATAGCCAGGGGAGAGAGACCCCTGTTGAAGGATTAAGGAACCGAGGAGGAGCTAACTCTGACAGTCCTTTCAACACAGATGTCTATTACAATTTCATTTAAATTGTGTGTCTATGTACATTTGCATGTGCACATATATATTTTAATTCAATGACAGACCTAAAAAAACAATTCTACAAAATAAAAAAAGTAAAGAAACTTCAAAAAATAATTATGTTTATTACCAAATAATTTCCCAAATGATTATCTGGCCTTTTTAGGTTTTAAAAAATTAAAACTTTTTAAAAAAAAGTTAATTGATAATCCGTATGGATAATTCCGGGGAGGATATAAATTCCAAGAGTTCAATGGAATAAACAGAGCAAGTGATAGTTAATTAACAAATCGAACACTTCAGAAAGCCATGGTAATATTTTATTTCATGAAATCAATAATATATATATATATGAGTTAAAGATCAAATGCAGATCAAATATGGATCAGAATCTGACAGGATGATAAAATAAGGAACAAATAGGAAATGTATATCAATCTAACATGTTTCACTTTTATTAAAGCTTCATCAGAGATTAAAAGAAAACAGGGAAGAATATATTCTTAAAGAGACAAGCCATAAAGTAAAAACCTTATGACTCCCCACAACAATGGCTGACTGCACAAAAGTGAAGATAAAACTCCCACTAGACAGTCACACACACACAATTACAAATACACATTACCATCCATTGCCCACTTAGACATACAAGAATTTTCACAAACCTACACAAATATAGAATTATCCATGGCTTTAATACACATGACACATGTCTGACCAATGAGAACTGAACAAACATAATTGAAAATACCAATGTTTCTGTCTGTTTTCTCTCAATCTCTGACAAAACTTTAATAAAAGTGAAACATGTTAGATTGATATGTTTCCTATTTGTTCTTATTTTATTATATATATATATATATATATATATATATATATATATATATATATATATATATATATATATTAAAAAGAAGAGAAACCACATAATAAAGCATAATACATTTTTTAAAAAAATCCACATCACAACCAAAAACGTTTGCAGTTTCTCTCTTCTTTTTTAATATATACACTTTTCTCTCATTGGAACAACTATAACCTCTTCCCTTTACAGCTTAGCATTTAAAACTGAGATATAAATCTCAAAAGAGTCAATTTATAGATTTGGTTTCTATCATTTTGACACTGTCTAAATTTTAGCTCATATTAATCCATACAACAGACAAATTTTTGTCTCTGACTTTGACATGGACTTTCAATAATTATATATATGTATGTGTGTATATTTTAATCATTTCAATCCAAGCAAGGCAGGAATACCACAAGTATACAGGGGGTTACAGAGAGTGGAAGTGAGAGAAAAGATTTAGCATAAGGAGGATTGAGGAAAGAACAAAAGATGAATGGGATTCAAAAAGATAGAAGATGCGGATTGATGTTGCATTTAAATTTTTAAAGATTGTATTTATGAGAGAAGCAAGTAAACAGAAGAGAGTTCCAAAGATGTGAAGTGTGAGAAAAGAAACTGTTGGAGTAGAAATGGCAGTTGCATTTAACTATTTCAACAGTAAAAAGGTGGGACCTAGATGCTAATCTAGTAGCACGCTTAAATTCATATAATTGGGACACCAGAGAAAAAAGCTTGTCAGAGTAGTTGCCATGAAAACATTTGTAGTAAAAACAGAAGTAGATATAAATATTTAGCGAGTCTGAGGGATTTGCATTCATAAGGCACTCTTCACTCTTGCTTGATTATCAACGCTCTCTGTGGCTGAAACCATCTAAGGTACATTGGATATAACAATGGTTTCCCCTTCCAAGGGAAACACATGTTTGAATCCTGCTAGAGAACACATATTAGAAATTTCTCAAATATTCAGGCCTGTAGACAAAAATAAAAAAATATACACTTTAATTATTAAAGGCAGCTTCTATTGAAGTATAGGTATCACTAAAAATAACGTTTAAATAATAAAATCTGTCAGATTAATAAATACAAATCTATCACATCGTTAAAATGGCTTTGTTTACGTTAATATAGGAAGCTTAATAAATATAATTGTTTTGTGAGTCTGAGAAAGATTTGCATTCAACTCTGATCACTGAAACATTTTGTGGGTGAGATGGTCTAAGACATGTGTAATGAGTTGGTCGGTCAACTTGACCCCCCAAAGAGAGTGGAGGTGGGCAGGCACAGAAACTGTGATTGGTAGCTGGCTTGTTGGTGTTTTGCATAGGTGAGTTGCCAAGCTCTATGTAAAAGGCTGGAATAAGGAGGAGGGCAGTTCAGCTCAGAAGTGGAGACTGTGCCCATCGCTACGACAGTAGGAGAGAGACAAAATATGTTTATGCTTTTTCCGTGACACATTTCAACACATGTTGGATGTAACAATGGTTTCATATCTTACCAGAGAATGCATATTTTTCTTTTATAGATTTGCAATCAACTTTCCTTGACCATTGAAACACTCTGAGGGGTAGATGCTCTAAGATATGTTGGATGTAACAATGCTTTCCCTGCCAAGAGGGACACAGTTTCATATCTTGCCATAGGATGCATATTTTTCTTTTATAGATTTCTCGAATATTCAGCCCAGATGAAAAGAAATGGAAAATCTACTCAAGTATCGGTATGCACTAAAAATTATAAGTAATAAAATCTGTTGGATTAATAAATAAAAATCCATCACTTCTTTAAAGATTTGTTCTCTTAGGAAATATGCGATTATGGCTCTCCACAACTTCCTATCTCTTCTAGTACAAGGCAATGTTTGTTTCTTTACTATCCCTCTCACTTCCTGTTCTGCCATCTAAGATCTTTAGGTATGTTACTCACTGTTTTCCCCATTCCCTCATGTCATCAATATGCCCTATGAGTATCAAATTCTCTAAGCTCCCTTTCCTTCTATATAATAAATGCGAACGTCAGTGTGTCACTGTGTCAAACTTTTTCAACTTTACTTCTAGAGGCTGTAACCTAATATATCATAACATCTTGGTGTCAGGCTGACTCTGTTAGCAAATTAAAAAACATTCTGTGCTGAATCAAGATCCGCAATCATTTAATTTTGGATTCCCAAGTTTTTGTAACTGTGACTGTTATCTTTTTTTTTTAAATGATTTTTTTGCAACAAATTTTTTTTGTACAATAACAATTTTTATTACTTGGAAATAAATTTGGGAATAATCAAAATTTATTGCAAAATCAAGCCTGAAATAAAAATAATTGTATTTACAGAAAGCAAAGATTTATGTACATCAAATTGTCTTTAAATTAAGCGGCGACAGAAGAATTATTGTTGAACTTTTAAAAATAAGCCTAAATATTAATGCAATACTTAAATGCAGCAATCAGTTTTGAGTTCGTATGTACTTTAAGTTAATCCGAAAAAGAGAAAATTGAAGGGAAGAAAAAATTTTATTATCCTGTTTTATAATTTTTATGTAAGGTGAAATATTTAATTGTTTAAAAGAAACAAGAACTGTTAAGAAACCTTTGATCAGGGTCCCCAAAGCAAAAGGCTTGGGGAAATTCATTATATATTCAGATAGATTTTTGGACAAGGGAGAGAGTTAAGTATGTTCTACTGAAGACAAATCATCACATCTAGTTGTGGGTGGGGAAGTAGTCAGAGTCATTAATACATTTCTATAAAAAGTAGATACCTTTAGCAATTGACTAAGTAACTAAACATCTCCACAGAATGTCTTAACTTTTTACTATGCTATATGTGACTTCATTTGCTGTAAAAAAAAATTTATCCTGCCACTGAAGGTGACTCTGATTCCAAACAATAGTGTGTCTGAATTTCATAGATGTATTGTCATATCCTGCTATGGCAAAACTTTGAGTGAAATTAACAATAAGGATATTGTAACCGAGAGACCTTGAAAAAGAACACAGTGGAAAGTAAGTAATATTAATAATGCAGAGTGCTAAAGATTTTATGAAGTAGTCCAGTTCAAGTAACTGTACTCAACTTCAAAAAACAAAGTTCTAAGTGGAAAACACCTATTCTAGCCATTCTTTTCAAACAACCTTTGTGATCCAACCTTCTTCATCTTTTCTTTGTGATAACACAAGCCTGTAAAATCAACAGTGATTCACATACAGGCAATTTGTGTTATACAAATATAAACTTAATACTGTGCTTTATTTTTAACAGCTTTATTCAAAGTATTTATCAAAACACAAATCCAAATTAACAGAAATACATATGAATTCAAAATTTCTAATATAGGTATAAAATAGATTTTTTTTAATATCTGCACTAATGTACATGTGCAGGATATAATATATCTACATTGATGAATAAAAAAATTATCAATACAAAAATGTGTTGGATATTGTTGAAATCAGACTGTCATTAACAATAGTCAGTTTAATCAGACTGTCACTAACAATAGTCAGTTGACATCATGCTTAAATAAAAAAAGAAACAATTTTCATTTACATAAACAAAATATTAAATATTTTCAGCTGCTAGAACAACAACAAACAAGACATTAAACATGCCTACTGGTACATATTTTCAATTAATTTTTGCTTTCAATATATACAAACTAAAATTACTCAACAAAATGTCATTTTATAGGTTCGTTTGACCAGAAAAATTCAAAGAAATATTTATAGTCAAATATTATAAGTATTTATAAGTATTTATAATTTATAAGTATTTATAATATGCAAGTGCTGGCAAACTTGGACTTTTGTGCCCACAAAAAAATTGAATAACAAAAGAACAGTTTTTCTAAGGGTAAACTAAAATTACTCAACTAAAAGTCATCTTTAGGTAATTTTGACCAGTAAAATTTTAAAAATATATTGATATTAAAAGTATCTATAATATTCAAATGTTTATTACATTTTGTTACTTCCTCTGCATTGTGCAATATCTATCATTTATGTATATTGACTGAATTTGTTTAAATACAATTGAATTAGTTTTTAAAATGTAAATATAAAATTATTCTTATGAATAAAGAATCTAATAATGCTTCATATTTTTGTTAAAAAATTCACAGAAGAAAAAAAGTATAAATTCACTTTCATCATATGCTTAGGTTTTATTTAAATTCTAATGATCACTTTTTAAAACAATTAACACTGCCGAGGAGTGCAAGCAGTTAAAATAATAGCATTAGTTTTAAGAATGTTGTGAATAAAATAAAGGATGTTGTAAGTATAAAATCATTTGTGTAAATAAAAACAATCTCACAAATGAAAAACTGCTGAGGAGTGAAGGTAGTTAAAATAATAATAGTGGTGGCAATGAAAAAAACATCCTTTTGATAAAACCTCTTTTAGCAGGCATGAAGGTAAAAATTTTCCCAAATACTTATTACATTTCATTAATTCCTCTGTATTGTACAATATTTATGGTTTACGTATCATATTTTGGACACTAATTCAAGAATTGTTTCTACCCCAGGTTCTGATAAAAGTTATGGAGCGTTGAATAAATGATACCAATGAACCAAAAAACCGTAGATATTCACTTTCGTCTCTATTTTCAGTGGCACCTTCCTCTGGAGACTCTGGAAGGAAAAATAAGTGAAACAGATAATAATAATAATAATAATAATAATAATAATAATAAGGAAGCATCATAATTCACTTTATCATGAAACAATTTCTTGAAGTATTTGAGGAAGCTCATTGCTATTCATAAGTTCATGCAAGCATACAGACACAGTTTGTCAGTTCATGTTTTCTTTCTCAAAATGAAATCTAACATTAGAGGAAGATAATATATTTGTTTTTATCATTTTACCTCAAGCAAGCTGATGATGCCAATAAGATGCAAGGGCTTACTAGGTGTGAAAGAGAATGAGAAAACTTTAATGAGGAATAAGGACAATAAAAGAACAGATTTCAGAAAGGCAGAAAATGATGATTGATATTACATTTAATTTTTAAATATTGTAAGTAGCAGGGAAGCAATAAACTGAAAGAGAGTTCCACAGCCAAGAAGTATGAGAAAATAAAGTATTAAAATAGAACTTACAGTTACTTTGTGCTAACTCAACAGTAAAAAGATGAGACCTAGTTGCCAATCTAGCTGTATGCTTAAATTCATGCAGTTGAAGAGAAGATCATTAGAACAACTGCCATGAAAATATTTATAGAAAAGACAGAGGGAAGTCACATCACAGCAGTCAGAATGTGACTGAAGTCAAGATCCCAAGTGAGGATTGATAACATTACAGGCCCTTCTTTGGATTTTTCAATAAAGAAATACTGGAAAGGTATACAAGTGTAGTGATAGCAATGTAATGTTATTGTTCACCTAATACAAGGCCTAAGAGCCACTCAATATAGAGCGTTATTGAATAGCATTTGTTTTATGTATTTAAAAATTGTAGACTATAGAAATATGTAGGATAGATAATGGTTGACCATAGACTTAAAAAGGTTAAGATTGTAGCAGTCAGAGAAGCATCTTCTTGGGAGTCTGTTCCACAATGTAGCAGCTCTTGGAAAGAAGCTGTCTGAACTTTCTTCTTAAATTCTGTCAAATTCATTAGAGATATTTAAAGCCATAGACTGATCTTCATCATTATTATCTAAAGCTTGGTAGACTCTTTTATTAATAACCATTGACACATCAGTGGAAGACTTAGAGAAGTAAAAGCTATATTGTTTATATGAAAGAAAACCCAGCAAAGTGAGATACTTAACTAATTGAAAGTTGATAAGAGCCTTTTCCAAAAGGAGGTAGAGTACTAATATGTTGATAATTCAAAGGATCAGACAATTCACCCAAGTTCCTAAAAACAGGAAATACAGAAAATTCCCAATAAGTTGGAAAGCAAGAAGCAGCAAGGTATTTGCTGTAGTGTTAAGAAAGAATAGGAACTAGTTCAGGAATATATTTCTTTTGAACAACATCAGTTCTACATGCCTTGTAGAGATCTAGTTTGGAGATGATAGCGGAAACCATGGACAGAGTTATATGTATATCATATATACCTAAAAAGATGCTGCGGTTTGGAAGATGCAGCCTAATATTGAAAAGAAATTTCTAAGAAAAAAAAGCTCATTCTCATATAACAGCACATTCACTATGTGTCCCTCACATACTGGCACAACGAATTGCTTACATCAATCACTCATACGATTTTGTTTGTATGTTGTATGGCAACGACATAAGAGCTGGTGGTTAGTAAATATACTATACATCTTTCATTGTCCAAGGATGGATTATTTTCATAAAAATGAATTAAAAATTTAAAAAATATGCATGTAAAAATATAAAACAAAGAAATTTTATTCATCCTCAAATCCCAAGAACTCATCACTGCTGGATTCATGTAAAAGCTCTAAACTCTGCAGTCATCACTACTGTCAGCCATGTACAATAAATGATCCTCACTACCATCCATATTATTACTTATACCACACTTTTGAAAGACTTTACAACAATTTTAGTATTAATAGCATTCCAAGATTTCAAAACCCTTGAGCTATTGATGGGCATTTCATCCTTCCAGTGTCATTTCACATCTTCCCTGTGCCATCCATTTAGACCATTCTTCATGCATGTTATTCTTGAATAGTTTCTTAATGCTCACAAATATTGGCTACAGATGGAAAGTAAGGCTACCAGGAATTACAGCTAATGTTTCGTTCATTTCTCTTGCTAGTTTTTTTTTAGTGTTGTCTGTCCTGTGTGCACTGAACTGATTCCATAGTAGCAATGCATTTTTTCATAGCAGGCCACCAGGCTGATTGGACTACACTTTTTCCATCTACACTTTAACTCTCACTTCATCCATTCAGCCTTTTTGCAGAACAATAACATGAATTCCATCTGGCAATTTCTATCTGGTGTATGATGCAACCCCCTTAAAATTATCTTCAAAATTATAATTTTCAAAAGTCACATGGTATATGAGTATATACAGTAATTTAAATTTAACTATATCTTTCTGCATCCAATGAAATCCTAAAGGATAAAATGCATCACATGAAAACTTTTTTCATTTTGTCACTGTTTTTCTAAAATTGTTCTTGATTTAAAAATTTATATATTGTTTTCCTCATATATAGTATGTTAGGAAAGCAAAAACCTTACAAAAAACCTTTACAAGGCTTTATTTAGCTTATTGCCTGCTATAGTCTGAAGAGTCAATTCAAGGGGAACAACTCATGCATACAGGCACATATATCTATAATAACAACTCATGCACACATACAACATATATCTATAATATTCCAACAAAAATAAGTTCTTTACCATTGATAATGAGTTGAAGACTTTTCTGTAGCAGAGAAGCAAATCTCAAGTGTAAAAGCAGCTCAAATTAAAAACAATTATGACTTACCAGTATGAACATTCTTCATGGGAAAATATTTCAATAGTTTTTTTGTATAAAACTTAACATCTTTATCCAAAAACAGACAAAATATCACTCGATCAACCTATAGCAAGAACAAGAAAGGCTTAAAATTATGAACATTAGAAAATGCATGGTAGTGACAAGTAAACATTGCAATGTCAAATGTAATTAATATTCATAGTAAAAGATATACAAGATAAAACCTCATGATGAAAAGTTGAGGGTGAGAGAGAGTGAAAAGGATAGAGCAGAGAAATTTACATATAAGAACTCCAGAAATGAGATTTAGAAAATATATATAAATAAATGAAGATGATTATTAATTTTTCAATTCATATTTCTTTTATCTTAATTTCATTTGTTTTTCATCACAATTCTCATATTGTTATTCTGTAACGAGCATGCGCGGAAACGTCCTCGAACTGCGTGTGTGTGTTGTCGCCGGACACACCTTGGGGTACCATAATGGACTCGACCGAGGACTATAAGAAGAAGATGTGCGAGTCGTTTGGCGTCTTTTCTTGGGCGACAGCTGCTGTTGCGGTCAGTCGTCCGTCGGCAGCAGTTGTGGGTGCTGTTTTGCTCGTTTGCTGTTGTAAAGTTTGGTTCGCAAGAAGGCATTCGTTTTTTGCTTCGCAAGAAGGCGGTCATTTTTTGGTTCGCAAGAAGGCATTCGTCCTTTGTGTCACAAGAAGTTTTTTTTTTTTTTTTTTTTTTCCCATTTTCTCGCACAAGCTATTTCGGCATTATGGCCTTCGACCTGAAGCTGATACCACTGTTCGATAGTCGGTAGTGGAATGGTTGGAGAAGGCGAAACTAATATGTCAGTTGAGCGGTGTGAAGTGAATCGAGTGTGTTATTCCGATGCGTTTGGCAGGCGGCGCATATGCTGTGTACCAGCAATTGAGCAAGGAGAAGCGCGCAGACTTCAATTGTGTTAAGAAAGCATTATACACAGCTTTCGCCTTAGATCCCTTCTCTGTGTGGAAGCAGTTTGCAGCACGTCGCCTTCATCCAGGGGAGACGTTCGACCTCTTTTTGGCAGAACTGTGCAGACTCGCAGTTCTGTTTGGTGACGTATCAGAAAAGTGTTTGCAGTGTACATTCGTTGCAGGATTGCCTGAGCATGCAGAGGAGCTTTTAAGAGCGTCATCACAGATGGAAGACCTGGATTTGTCACATGTGTTGGCACGAGCTCGTGCTATTTTGAAGAAGTGCACTGGTCCTTCAGAGCAGGCCGCAGTGGCTACACAGTTGAAGGAAACAGATGTGCACACGAGGTGCTATAAATGCGATGGAGTCAATCATAGGGCGAGCGATTGTCTCCTGGGTCATGAACCATCCAAAGGTGCTGGTACCAAGCATCGATGGACCATCACTTGCTATTGATGTCATCGGCAAGGGCACATTGCTCGGTGTTGTCAGGGAAACGGGCAAGGGGTCAAGAATTCAGCGCCAATCTCCTCCTCAAAACTGTTGTAAATGGCGCGTTGCCTGTAGTGACAGTTCGCATCAATGGAATACCACGTACAGCTCTGGTGGATACAGGATGCACACAGTCACTAGTCATGCTGTCGTGCATGGACAAGAAAATTAACATGCGTGCTTACAGTAGACGGAGGCGCACTTGACTGCTGTGGAATTGGAGTGGTACAAGTTAGTGTTGGTGCAAAACTGCCCATCGCTATGGAAGCCCTGGTCATGGACGGAGACCAGCTTGGATTTGACTTCCTGCATGGACTAGATGCCATCAAACAGTTGGGAGGAATATCTGTAACTGGCACCGGTGAGGTGAAGTTTCCGCAGTGTGTTGAACCAGTCGTTGCTGCCATCACCATTACCGAGTCCGACTTTAAAGTAGAATTCGATGAGACCATTTGGAGGTGGACCGCATCTTGGAAATGGGCTGGCAACAAACCTCCGGGTACGTTAAGAAATAGACTGGCAGAATATCCAGCTCCTGCACAAATTTGGGAGGAGTATGATTGGGAACTCCAGATAACGGCTAGATAACGGCTGGCTGCTTCCTTACCCAGAGGAGGAACTCGGACCCCCAAAGGGTTTAATCCCCCTCATGGCCATTCACTGTTGCCACTGGGATGGGATGATGAATTGCAGGACCCTTTTCTAGCCCAGATGATCGACGACATTTTTAAGAGACTAGCCCAGGACAATCCAGTGAATGGTGACTGGTGCATCAGTGATCAAAATGTAACCGTGTGGGTAGATGCAAGCTCCTTAGCCACGTCCTCGAACTGCGTGTGTGTGTTGTCGCCGGACACACCTTGGAGTACCATAATGGTCTCAACCGAGGACTATAAGAAGAAGATGCACGAGTTGTTTGGCATCTTTTCTTGGGCGACAGCAGCCGTTACGGTCAGTCATCCGTCGGCAGCAGTTGTAGGTGCCGTTTTGCTCGTTTGCTGTCGTAAAGTTTGGTTCGCAAGAAGGCGTTCGTTTTTTGGTTTGCAAGAAGGCGTTTGTTTTTTGGTTCGCAAGAAGGCGTTCGTCCTTTGTGTCACAAGAAGTTGTTTTTTTTTTCGTTTTTTTCCCGTTTTCTCGCACATATTCTATGGTTGTTACTAAGCAATTTGGATTGGATCAGCATTGATTATTAATGGATGCAGAATGATAGTTTAGGAGTTGCAATAAAAAGAAGCTGAAATTAAGATTAAAGAAATAGGCATGGTGGAGTAATGCTCTGATTGTAGAATTAGATAGCCAAGTTTTAATTGTAGTCATTATATTCACTTATGTGCTCTTCTCCCCCCAGCTGTGGGTAAAATAGAAGGACAGACTGCATCCTATAGTCTAGGAGAAGAAAGCTCTGAATTCAAACCTTTTGCTGCTTTGTAGATCCCTGCCTCTTTAGACAAAGGCTAGAAGAAAGTAACTTCAGAAATAAACCACTTCTAAGAGGAGGGACAGGGTAGTCTCAACATCCCTTGTGGAAATGGAACCAGCAAGCCATTGTAGAATTCTGACTTGAATGTCATCATGAACCACATGGGAGATGGGGGTAAGTGGTGACCACAGTGACACAAAATGCGTTAACTGAATGAATGATGATGAATGAATAAATGACAATATTTAGGTAGCATTTTTGTTGAGGCAGGACCAGGATTAATCCCACACAAAGTTAGGTGGGTCCTGCTTTACAAAGGATTTGTCATAATTATTTGAGGCAAGGTTTTACAAGTACAGATGCTCTTCCTGACAACCAACTCAGACACTCATGGTAGTCCAAATTCATTGGGTGTTTTTATCGAGACATCATCTCTAAGAAGGTTGTCATTTCAGGGCTGAGACCCCATTCTAGCCTGATATATATATATATATATATATATATATATATATATATATACACACACACACACATATATATATATATATATATGTGTGTGTGTGTGTGTCTGTGTGTTTTAGGAAAATATATGACAAAGCGGAAAAAGCTCTCAAATATCTCATATATATATATATATATATATATATATATATATATATATATATATATATATATATACACTTTACCAGTTTGTGACTGGAAGTGATAATTCAAGGAGGATATAAATCCAGGTAGAGCTCAATGTAGACTACAGAGCATTATAATGCTAATAAGAAGATGTAGACTTTAAGTTAAAGCCTCTATCTTCTTATTAACATATATATATATATATATATATATATATATATATATATATGTTGGTCATTGGCTCCTACAAGAAGCTCATCAGCCATTTGACAGGTCTTGTTTTTGTCCTGTTGGGTGACTAGCCACCCTCCTCACTAGCACAAAAGCTAGTTGGGGAGGTGGTTTTGAAGCCAAGCAACTATATATGTCGCAGGTTATACTAAATGTCATGATACTTGTAGAGGTCCTAAGCCTGACCTGACCTAAGAAACCTTTTTTAAAATTACTAAAAGTAAAATACCATCCTATCTTACACCCTTTAATATTGTGTAAACAAAAACATAACATTTGTTTTTTCCCTCTGGTTAAAGACAGCCCCAATTAAAGCTTTTTAATTAATCTTAATTTAGCAGTTTCTTCTCTCACACTTTTCGCTTATGTAAACTCCCTTCCAGCTCTATGCTTTCCAGCCAACTTTAATCTGCAAAAATTTAAAATGTCAATTTCTATCTACTGTCCTCTTTATTACTCTCTTCATTTTTTGCTCATCATTATTGTTTCTGTGCCTAATTTTTCCACACTCTGTAACCCCACGTGATTTAGTGGCATTACTGTCTTGAATGGGGTGATACAGTTTTACAAACATTCTTTTCTTTTTTTTATATTTGACTAGTCTTTCTCTCAACTTATTTTTTAAAATAAGATCAAAGAAAAGCAAGTCAAAAATTAATAATAATAACAGTACTTCAAAGAAATTGATTGATAGATTTGATTTTTTTATGATTTATCAACACTTTGTGCATTATTTAAAGCCCCAAAATATTCTGAATTGTAAGAATAAATTTCATTTTTGCAATTCTTTTGAAGAAAATAATTATTTTTTCCACATACAAATCCTATTATTTAACCCATAGTTAGGAGGAGAACATATGTATTTTTACCTTTTCCAAGTGAATATAATCTAAGTGAATCTAACTTGACTTGAATTCTCTGATTTTTCTCATCTCGAGCCACTATCTATTATGTTACCTGCACATTCTACTTGAAAGAAAGACACAATGGAACAAAGTCAGAGATTAAGATACCCAGAAGTAAACTAGATTCTAAATGATTTTATCCGGGACAGGTTTTATGACTGCATCAACAGTAAACTTCAAAGCAGTCACCCATTGGGCAAAAGGAAGTGGAGGAAATTAATAAATGAAAACTTTTAAGACCAAGTTCCATTTGGCCAGACGTTTGGAATTTCTATACACAGACTTATACAATTATGAGATAAGGAACAAATAGGAAAAGTTTATAAATCTAACATGTTTCACTTTTATTAAAGCTTCACCAGAGAATGAAATATGGAGGAGAGAAAAAATGTTCATATCCATATTTGATTCTTTAATAAGAGCAAAACATATTAGATTTATAAAAGTTTTCTATATGTTCCTTATCCTATTATTCTGTCAATTTCCAATCTATATTTGCCCCCAATTCAAACTTATATAAACAAAATCAGGGGCACCTCGGGGTGGTGTAATGGTTAGCAAGCTTGTCTCGCTAGAACATTTACGACTGAGTAGTGAGTTCGATCCTCACTGGGTGCTCCATACTTTCGGCCTTGTGCCTCATCTGAGCTACACTTGGAAAATCACTATAAGCAAAATCAGTTTGAATTGTCAGTTTCCATGTCTTCCATTTGACGGCAAGCCATCAGTAGAGATAAGAGAGAGAGAATGCCCGCATGTTATGAAGTATGGGATGGAGGTAAGACTCAGCAGTCATAGTGATAGGGGAGAGACAGTTCAAGTAAGTCTGGTCTATTAGTCTGTCATGAGAGATAACAAAAATCACAGTGGCGATGTCCCTGGTGTCATCTACTTATTCTCCAACCCTTAAACTATGCCAAGTGAATACTTGAGAGACCTATTTTCGTAAAAAATTGTTTTAATAGAAAGAGTTAGTAAATTTCAGCTGACTGGTTGTTCAGTCAATAAATGCCAAATATTTCCTTATAAGGAAACAGCTAATATTATTGTTACCATTCTGCTGGTTATCTGAATCAACAGAAATCTGAAGAAGGCCAGAGGTCACAATTACCGAAATAGTGGAAGATGAATAGTCCAATTGAAATTAATGGAAAATAATGATAAATCCTCATCCCAGAAATTCAAGCAGAAAGATTATGCATGAAAAAAGTACAATAAAAAAAGAATTAAATCATACAATACTTAAGGAGAAGATTTAGGAAGATTAAGATTACCTCCTCGGTTATCCATCGAAACCGCCATCCACCATAATAAGAAAAGAAGCCAGTCCCCACCGCGGGCCATTTAAAAGATATTTCGGGCACCCGATTGGTTGTTACAAACATCCAATCGGATGTGCGGAATATGTGGTCTTTCTTCCTCTTATTCTTTAAAAAGGCCAGAGTAGCTGTTAGCGTTTAATTAAAAGGGGGAATCAGGGGTTGATCTCCCCTGATTGGGTCGATTTGGTGACGGGGAGTATGATGTTGAAAGACCCGAAACTCCCTGATGAACCAAGTCAAAAACATCACTGATGACCCCCTTGCACGCCTACTTAAAAGCGTATTTGCGAATTACACAAAAGATTTATGAAATATTGCAATAATAGTACACATGGTCAAAATGTAGTCCCAGTTTTTTTTAAAATAAGAGACCCACAAAGAATAGACAATTCCTTATATTTGAATGAAAATTTTGCTCTTCTAGGAATTTGAGAATGCCTTGATACTACAAATACTGCCAAGCGAATTCTCAATGTACTGGATATGAAGAGTTTCTTGGTGTCGTCAGGATTGAATATGCCCAATTTCAGGGGCCTACATCTTTATGGATTTTACTGTGCACTATTCCCCCCCCCAACGATGTGAGGCTCAATCAGCTGGTTTGACTGATTTATTGCTTGTCAAATATTTAACATTCTTTTCTCTAGCCAACTTTCATGATTTCTTTTGAGTCAAATCCAACAACCCACCTTCTCGGTTGCTGCTTAGATATCCATTAGGGCTGGGTTTACTTTTCTTTTCTTGATTTTCAAAGAATACTAGCATCTCTTCAAGTGTGCACCTATGTATCCTCTGGGGCCAACCTCAACAGGTAAATGTTTAGCCCACCATTCCATGACTTTCTCTTTGTTATAAAATAAAATAAGACATATCTTGGCTGATTTACATGCAAATACTCAAGAGCGAGAACCGGATGTAAATGAGACAAAGCCCCGTCACAAAATGACCATTATCTTTCTTTACAAATGTTCCCGACACACGTGTTCCAATCGAAAAATAAAATAATATTTAAAGTTCTCTATTTTTCGTCCAATAAAAATGCTTCTCTCCTAATTATACTCGCTTCATTTTTCGAGCCTGTTAAGCCATAAAAAACGCTATAAAAGGGGTCACACGGAAGTTCAACAGGCAGTCAACAGGTGCCCAGAGTAGAGACCTGTCACAGTCAGCTACTGACAGCAGGGGAGCATCAACCACCGTCAACATGTGTGAACTACTATGAGAGATTGACCCAGATCCGAAGCCGGCTTATGAACTATACCACAAGGTAGCTGTCCCAAACCCACACATTCCTGTTGAAATAAATCACGTAAATCTATTTCTGCTGTTGTCGTATTTCTTTCTTGCAACCATATGCTTGTCTATAACATCTTCTTCCACCAGTTTTTTGTATTATTCATTTTTCCAGATTAGATATATTGCTTGATTGTTTTTTATGGATTATCAACCTTTTGCAGGTTATTTAAAGCCAGAAAAATATGTTAGAGTGTAAGAACCTTTTTTAGAGATAATAATAATTCAATGATGCAATCCCTACTAATTAACCCGTAGTTGGGGGTGAGAAGTAAATTCATACCTTTCTCAAGGGTACTTGCACATAAGTGAATATTACAAACCAGACTAGAATTGTAAATTAGCTCTCTGATTTCTCATTCGAAGCTGTTATCCACTATACCACCCACATATCCAAACGTACAGCACCTGGTATTCCCAAAAGGTCACCCATCTAGTTACTGACCAGGCACAACATTGCTTAACTTTGGTGATATAAGAACTAATGTTTCAACTGAAATAGCTGTAAGCCTTTCTGGATTTGAAAATGTTGATTACTACAAGCAAAATTGGTCAAAAGGAGCTACCATTTTATTTCTGACAATTATTTCTCAGTTTTTCAGTGTTTTTTTTATACTTTGCTTTATTATTCAACACCAAAGTGAAGGAGATAAATACAATGAACAAGTGAGATTAAATAAGTTTATGATTATTTAGACTATTTATCTTCAGACTATTGTCCTCATCTTTGTTGTTGTTTTGGCCATTGCACTTTCTCAGGTGTATATTGATCTGGGAAACCTACAGGAAATTCTGAACTGAACCCTTTATTCAATTTCCAAGGGTAGACTTAGGCTTAGGTTGGGGCAAAAGTTGATTCGATCGATTTGGATTTTCCTTTCTGAGGTTGAAATTATTTTTCAAAATAGGACTTCTTTTCCTTCATTGACACATCTTTGATTAATCAACCATAGTGATATACAAACCCTAGTCTCATGCTTGGAATTCTAACACTCTAACCATTTGGCCATGCACAATTTGACTGTGGTTTGATTTGAAAAAATCCTATCTCATCATTTAACATCATATATATATATATATATATATATATATATGTAAATGCAATCATCTAGCCTGATGTTTACGTTTAGCAAGAAAAGAGTCTGTTGCCTCTGAGTGTTGACTTCAATATTCACTTTTATATTTACATATGCTCTATATCTGATATTGAGCACTTTATCCCATAAATATAGCACAGCTTAAAACTATATTTCTTCATATATATATATATATATATTATAGAATATTACATTCGAACATAAAGGCATTTATGTTTCAATGCATATCCTCCCATCTCATCAGGCGGTAGTAAATGAAGGTTATTACCATTTTTAATATCTACTTATATATATTGTGACGTACCTATGATTTCATTAAGCGTATAGGCGTAAGGCAAAATAACACCCCCGAAGAAAAATCTCAAATTCTAGTCAAAAATTAGATAGATATAAAAAAAAATAAATATAGATAAAATCCAATACTTTCAACTTGCGAGCGAATATGTTCTATGATCAGCCATACCCTCCTCTTCTCTTACAAATTCTTTCCCTCTTCACCTTCTCTTCCACCCACAAGCCAAGGGCCCATGAACTTTGAAGCGACCCAATGCAAGGATAACCTTGTTCCAAAATCCTGCTGCCATCAGGTGGTTGATCATAAGTGAATTCCAGTCACCATCAGGTTCTCCTGCTGCGATTCACATGATCAGACCCTACTGAGGGTTGATTGAAATTTTGGCCATCATGCAAACCCTTTGTGATTTGCACCCCATCCTCCTGCATACCCGGTCAAGGACGAAAGGGACAGCAAAAATCTAAAAAAAGGTTTTCAGTTTCCGTCTGACCAGTGTCAGATGAACATCACTAGGCAAATTGTCCTGATTCCAAATGGACTGCCCACTGAAATGAAGAAGACAGCAAAGTCTGTTGACTAGAGAATGAAAGGAATGCTACGAAACTGAATCAACCAACAATACGCCCGTACGAGATGCCAGGAAAATTGCTGGCTGACTAAGATACTGTTTTAACATAAGAACTCTTGCTTTGATAAATTAGAATTTTGTGTGGAGATATCAACTTGACTAACATATAAGTTGATTTTTTGGCTTGATTTTTTATGTATATGTATGTATTTGCTCGTACCTTCTGTTCCTTCATGGTCCCCTTCCCCTTTCTTAAATGAATTTTCTTTTTCTTTCTTTACTTGTTTATGTATTTATAAATAAATGTTTTATTTTGAAATCCATCGTCTTGCATCTGTTCTTCTTTGACTCCCTTGTGTCACTTCCATTCCTGAGTGAAGACCAAGAAGAGATCCCATGTTTTCCATTTTTTAAACCCATGGTTCACCTATATGCTACAAGTTCGTAACAATATATATATATGGAAGTTAAAGGTTGCATGTTTGTGTGCATTTTAGGTGTGTGCATTTTCACATATTTTAAACAAAAAAGCATGCAAAAACTTGGGTTTCTACTATTGACCAGTTGTTCTTTTTTATTGTGACTGTAGTGAAACAAAGTTCTTACTGTCTCTTGGGTATATCCGTTTTCTTTTATGGTTCAGAAGTAAGTTATGGTAAGTAAGGATAAGAATAGTTAAAATGGTTGAGCTGAAGTCAGTTTTGCACTGAGTTGGAACAACCAAATTACTTACTTCATGAATGTTGTGACCAAGTAAATGGTTAAGTAATAACAAAAATCAGGTTTGCAGATATATTGTATATTAAACAGTAATTACAGAGTATTACATGACTAGTGAGAGTGTCTCAAATGTACTAGCACTCAATCTATTCACTGTTCCCTGAAGCCTTCTGTTGTACTAATCTTATAGTAGGCGGAAGAGTCTAATATAGACACTTTCAAGGGAGAACACCACAACCCCGCTACCTTTTCAGTCTGACTCCATATTAAGTCTTTCTTTTTATAATTACTACAAAATACTTTTTATTCAATCCTTTTTCACAAAAAAAATATCAGAAACAACCACTTTGAAAAAACTATATAAGGGAACTACATTTACAATTTTTTTTTAAATGATAATAATTTCCAATAATCCAATGCGTATTGTGCTTTTCTGATAATTAAGAGTTCATAAGCGAGAAGATGGTTTTTTTTACTCATTCATTTCTATTTTCTGTTGACATGGTTTGAAATGAAAGATATTCAATATCTTTTCTTTTTGGGCTAATTTCTAAAAGGTTCCGTAAATTTCCTTTTTCTTTTGAGCTTTCTGAGCTCCCAAACTGTGCATTCTTGGTACAAAAATGTTGTAATAATTGGCAAGACCTAAAAAAAACTTTAAAGAGCTGCCATATTTTCTGGTGCTGGCATATTCCTTATTGCCGTTGCCCTATCTGGGTCAGGACATTTTCCGTCTTTGTCAATTATTTGCCCCAAGTACTTAATCCTCTCTAAGAAAAACTCACACTTCCCATCTTTTAATTTGAAACCATGATCCTGGATTCTCCTGAACACCTGCCAAACGTGCGATTTGTGTTTCTCAATGCTCTCGCTTTTCATTAGGATGTCATCAAGATAGGCCACCACAAAATCCAGAACATTTAACATCATGTACATGACATGTTGAAAAATGGAAGGGCAACCTTAACCCCGAACAAAAGTCTTAAAAATTAGTATAAGCCCTTGTGGGTGTTTATGCAAAGGAGCTTCGAGCATTCCTCATCCATGGGTATTTGTAGATATGCATTCCTTAAGTCGATTTTAGAGAAATATTTTCCTACACTAAGCTTAGCAAATATCTCCTCTGGACTTGGAAAGAGATAATGGTGATCCTTTAGGGTGCTGTTCAGCCCTGTAGAGACGTGAGCACATACATGAATTTCTTTGCTCTTTTTTTTTTTTATATATAAACTGTGGGAGATGGCCATTCACTATATTCAACCTTTGCCAGAACTCCCATTTCCTCAGGTTGATTCAATTCTTCGTCAATTTGATTTAATGAGGCAAATGGAAGGTTACATTTTTTCATAAGAACTGGGTTTACGTCTGGCTTTAACTCAAACTTAGCAGACATTTTTGCGCATTTTCCTAGTCTTCCACTGAAAACGTTGGGAAAATTCTTTTTAAGTTCACCTTTCACCTTTTCTGCTTCGTCAGTCAAATTTTTGACTTTTTGACATAATAATGAGTTAATAGGCTTATCCCAAAGTTGAAACTGTTCTAACCAATCAGTCCTGAACAAATTACTTGTATTCTTCATAATATACACCTTTAGATTTAAAATTTTACCTTTAAATTGCATGTTCGTTATAAGTTTGCCCATAAACTTAATAGGATCGCCATTTACACTTTAACTATTCGGTTTGTTCTTAACAAAGTCGGCTTGCCCAGTTATTTCCATGTTTGATAATTAATTATGGATAAGTCTGAACCCAAATCAAACTGTAGCCTTAAATTTTGCGCTTCAATATATTTCCTGATGTCATGACTTTCTGGTTCATCAACACTTTACAACACTTTTTTTGTCTTGTTCTTAATCCTGCAGTGGGAACTTCTGTGTTCCAATTTATCGCAATTAAAACATTTTTCATGTTTAAAAGGACAATCTCTATACCAATGTAATTGACCACACCCAAAACATGGTCTTGAAGGCAAAGTAACTTTATTCTTTGGCTGGCATATTTTTAAAATTTTTCTTTGGCATATTTCTTTAATGTGAGTTATACCACTCTGTTTGAGGTTTTTCAAATCCTCTCTAATGCTCACGAAACATTGACAATCTTCGGCAATTTGCTGTAAAGTAACATCAGGTTCTTTTTCCAGCATGTTGAGTACCCAACAACGTATTTCAGTGTCTTTCGCTAAAATCAAACTCTGAACGAAAATCAGGGATTTAAAATTATTGACACTTAACTCTGCTAATTTGAAGTCATCACAGTGTTTATTGATTACAATCATGAAAGTAGTATAATCTTTGTCTTCTTTGTGGGTGAGATTCATGCATTTCCAACACTTGTGGAAGAGTGTTGTTTTTGGACTGAAGAGTTCTGTTAATGATTGAACCACCTCTTTAAATTTCAAGTTGCTGGTTTTCTTAGGTAAAATATAATTAACAAACTTAGTATATTCTGCTGTGCCTAATTTCCTGAGGAGTAGACGGACATTTTTATGGTCAATCCAATTTGCACAATACGTATTGTATAAGTTCTTGTAACATTTAAAGTACGAAGCGAATGTAATTTCTTCTTCAGAATTTCTTCTGCAAATGTGAAGTTTTCAATAGCACTTCATATAGCATTTTGAGAGAACCCATTATTTGTCCACATTTTGTTTTTTTATGGACATATACAAGTGCCTTTGATCATTCTATGTTTGAAGGAGCATTTCTTCCAGTTTCTGTTGTCTAACCTGAATTTCTAGGTGCAATTCCTCAAATTTCTGCTGGTATTCTGCTTGTTCTCATTGGAATTCCTCTTGTCTTTCTTGATATTTCTGTTCCAACAGCAAATGTTGTTCCTGTTGGTGTTTCTGTCTTTCTTGATATTTCTGTTCCAACAGTAGTTGTTGTTCCTGTTGGTGTTTTAAATTTGTCCATTTTGCTGTGGTGATACATAAAATTAAGAAATGAAGAGGAGATTTTTTTTCTCTTTACCCTCTTAAATATGTCTGCTTGACTTGTACGATTCTTTTACTGAAAAAATAGCGGAAGAGGGGGTAAATTTTTATTTTACCCTATCAGCGAAACAATAAGTTCTTTTACTGACTTGTTGGAAGGGAAAAAATAACAAGGTTCACCAACTCTCTTCCCAATCACTTAATTGAACTTTTAGAAATCCTCTTGTTTTGAAGAGTTTCTTTTTTTTTCACTGTAACCCTTTTGTCGTAGAGTTGGATTAGAATTCCTTTCTTCACCACTGTTGTAGACACTGGCAAAAAATTTTTTTATGATTTAACGTGAAGTCCATTTCTTCGAATCCTTCATTGCCAAGATGTTGTGATCAAGTAAATGGTTAAGTAATAACAAAAACCAGGTTTGCAGATGTATCATATATTAAAGAGTAAGTATACCAGAAGAGTATTACACGACTAGTGAGAGTGTCTCGAATGAACTAGCGCTCAATCTATTCACTGTTATATTTAACAGTCACCCCACAAGGAATGTATGTGGCACAAGGCCGAGTTTAACGTGGGTTTCTCCGAGCCTGTAGACTTGGCCAAAAATATTCCCTTTGAACCTGCCTAGACAGGTTCAGGGACTGTCTACCTCCCCGGACGAAACTTTGCCCTGCGGCAAAGCTTCGTCCGAGTTCCTCTCTGCCAAGGCAGAGAGTTTGACAGTTGAACAATCTATTCACTGTTCCCCAAAGCCTTCTGTCCTACTAATCTTATAGTAGGTGGAAGAGTCTAACATAGGCTCTTTCGAGGGAGGACACCACAACAATGAGTAGGGCCACAAGGCACATCTGAACGCTATTGCTGGAAAGTGGAAAGACAAGGATTCTGCAGATGATCAAAAGTCCTTTTTGGTTCCTTTATTACTTGTCTCATGGGAAAATGTATTTAATTTTTTTTATTCTTTATTATTATTTTATTTATTGATTTTATTTCATTTTCCCACATATATATTTGTTACCATTTCATTATTAGAATATACATCTGAATACGTTTTATTTTGTTGAGGTTTATAACTACATATTCATTAATTTTTCATATGCAATGTCAAGTGGAAAATAAGCAAAATGTTTGAAGTAGTAAAAACAATGAAATAAAATAAAACAATCTTACTTTTTCATGATTATCGTCTAACCAATTTCGTACAGTCTTCAAGACAACATCAGCAGCCTTATCATTAGGATAACCTGAATTGGGGAAAAAAAGCAAACAAAAATTAAAAGGTTAAAAATGAATACAATAATTAGTGTCTTTCCAAAAATTTAACCAGCAAATTGTTTAAATTCTGGTTCACATTACTGAGGTCATTTTCATGCAAATACTTGATGAAAGGTATGCATCAAACTTTTCCTACATAATATCCCATGATCAGTTAGCTCGATAATGCGTATGCCATCAGCATTGAAAAGGAAGTGAGAGAATGAAGGTTGGACTGGTCATGACTCTTTTTAATTGAAAGAAGGGCTTTATTTCAATTCATATAAGCATGAATTCATTATTTGTAAACACTTTTCATTACACACTTCAGTCAAAAAAATGATGATAGCCATAGAAAGAAACAAGGGAAAAGCTAGCATAACACACACATAGTGACATATAAAAACTTCAAAATGTTTATTTATTTAGTATATTCACATCAGTATTAGAACGATAGTGCTTTGCAGTCTTTTGCTATTATACATTGATTCTTTCTATCTTTCATTTTTGCTGTCTATCCTGTGTAACCTTTAGCCTTATTCAAATATCTTCAGGAAGATATCACTCACTACTGAATTGACTTGCAACGATCGTGTGCATAACTGTTACCTTATTTCTTATTGTACTGAGGATGACTCAACACAGTGTATGCGACATGTGGAAGAATTAGGAACAGAAACATTAATAATAATCAGAAAGAGAAAAGAGTAATCAGGAAGACAATAGATAGCAATTGACATTGCATTTAAATTTTTGCAGATTAAAATTGGCTGGAAAGCATGTAGCCAGAATGGAGTTCTACAAGCAAGAAGTGTGAGAAAAGAAACTGTTAGCATAGAACCTATAGCTACAACTAGCCAGCTCAACTGTAATTTGATTAGATCTCAACACAAATCTAGTACTGCTCTTGAATTCAAAAAGTCTAGGTGTCGTAATGAAGAGCTCATCTGAACAAAAGAACAAAAAGACAAAAATGTATAGAAAGTGTTTTAATTGCTACTTCACCCACAGTAAATTTACATCCAGGTTCTTATAACATTAGAGTTCTTCTATTATCACAATGTGGGATATTTAATAACAAAAGTGATAAAAACATAAAGGAAAAGAAAAATAATAAATGAAATTGGCAAAACTATATACCAAAAACATACTTAAAAAACAAAAAGTTTTTCATTTAAATTTAAAATTCTCAATGTCCCCACTTTGTGTGTATCTGTGGTCACATGCTTCACTGATTTTAATGTATAGGCCACTTGTACATACTTGAATGGATTTATTTTATTCAAATTTTTTACTCTCTAATATAATGATTTATATTTATCTTTAATTTTGTAGCATAATATCTAAATTTATACATAGTAATTTCTTTTGTATATAATGTTAATCAAATAAATATATAATCTTTGTGACATACATGTATGATCTAGTGTAAAAATGTAAATGAAATAGATGTCTTGATATGATAGAAATAGTGGTTAATTTGTAGTATAAGCACCAAAAGCCCCCCAGTATAGAGAATGTACCATTCTGGTGTGAAATTGCCTGGTTATTTGAAAATGACATTAAAACATTGCTCTCAATTACCTTTTTTGATTTATCATTAATGTAAGTTTGATCTTTTTTGTGTTTTCCGGCTACCATTACTGGCATTGTTTACATATGTTTTCCTCTAGTCATAATGTGCAGAAACTTACTTAGTTAATGGCCTTTTTACAGCTTTTCATATCTTACTGGTCTCGATTACTGCACAATTTTTGCGGGTGTTATTTTAAAATGTGCTTATTTTTTAAAATGAAGTTTTAAATTAATAGTATTTTTTCTTTATTGTCCTTAATAAATCTTCATATAGCTAATGAAACAGAATCTGATCCTAAAATATAATTTATGAAGATTCAAGAAACTTTTACAACACATAAAAAAAAAATTGTTGAAAAAAAGTAAAAGCATTTTTTTTCACTTTTCAGGCACATAATTTTTATTTTATTTTAACTGTTGGATTTTATGTTTTTTGTGCATTATTTCACACATTCATTTCAAACTTTGTGCATTGCGCAGTAATCAAGACAAGGGAAGCTTCCTCACTACACGACTACTCAATGCAAATATATGTAAACAACAAGAATGAAGTCAAATGTACATTGTCCAAAAATTTTAAATGGTAATCAAGTGCAATGTTTTAATGTCATTTTCAAAATAACCAAGCAGTTTCACACCAGAACGGTACATTGTCAATACCGCGGGATTTTGGTGCTTATACTGCAAATTAACTGAAATAGTCATACTCATGTAACGAATAGAGAACCATCATAATAATAATAATTCCTCAGGTACAAAATTCCAAGTTTTTTTTTAAAGATTTAAGCTGTTGCGGACCCGGTAGGGTGCAGTGCTGGATTATACTGAGTGGCCTTGTGCCAGACACCACACTAAACTACCGAGTCTACAAGCAAAGTAAAAAGGCGTGAATGAACAACGAAGAAATGTGAAAAAAATCACACGTGCATAATTAAATTATATTAACAAGATAGCCTCCTCGGAATGACTGAAAAAGACTGGGTTTCAACAAGAGTAATTTTTATTGAATGCAGGAAAAACAAGTAATTTGCCCCGTGGTAGGGACCAATGAAATAGTTCCGCGCCAAAATAAAAAAACAAGATGGCTAAAGGCGGGAAAAGGTTCTTGAAGAAAAAAGGTTCCAGTAAGTCAATGTACATGGTAATATTCATACAAGGAAAAAATACTCACTGCGAGTTTAGGTAATGTGAGTGAATGTTATGTACGTATTTTTTTTTTTTTTTTTTTTTTTTTTTTTTTGTACTGGTTCAAAACAGATTTCTGACGAGACCCAAAGTGGACGACGGATTGTTTTGTATGTTCGGCATCGTCTCGGAGTAGGACTTTGAATGACGAGTCTCAAAGGGCCGAGGAATTAATATTTTGGATGTTTTGCATCATCTCGGAGGAGGCCTTTGAATGACGAGCCGAAAGGAACGAAGAATTAATTATTTGGTATTGCATCGTCTCGGAAAAATGATTATGAATGACGAGCCAAAAGGACGAAAAATTAATTATTTGGTATTGCATCGTCTCAGAAAAGGATTCTTGAATGACCAGCAGAAGGGACGAGGAATTAATTATTTGTGGTCGCATAGTAAGATATCCTTCGTCAGTCAAACTGAAATATTGACGTGGATAAAAATGAGTCTGCTCAGCTCAGAGTCTGGAACACAACTAACTTTTTTGAAACAACAGTTTGTCGTTGACGTCACAAATTTTTCGCGGCAAGATTTCAAAAATCTAATTTGCATAAACAGTAGTAGCAAGACGCTTGGTTGGTGACCAAAGCAATTACTACTGTATTAGACCGAACGAGGGAGAAAGGGGGGTGTCAAAACGCGCGCGCGCACACACACGAGTGTCGGAGAAAGGGAGGCAACTCGCGCGCGCGTAAAATGTCGTAGATGGAATAATACATTATTCCACACAGCTCTCCCCCTGGATCAAATGTCGCAGACATTTGACTAATAATAGTAGAATGTTTCAAATTTCTTCGGAAAGGTGACTCTTCGACCGGAGCTGGTACACTTAGGCTTGTCGAGAGAAACAGGTGTCTTAAAATTCTCCTGAACTTGCGGAGTTGATTGGGAAGTAGTATGAGACGACGGTTTCTCTATAAAGGCAGGTTTCAACCGATCTATTGAAACGTTGTCGGTGTGAATACCTTTTGTATTTGGAAATATTTGTCCGCGCGTTTAAGAACGCGGTATGAATATGTGTAGGCCGGCGTAAGAGGCCGCTTAACAGAGTCATTACGTACAAATACATATTCGCAGTCCTTGAGCTGGAACGGTAAATAGATATCACTCGGGCAGTGCCGCGGTGGTGTATAGCATAAGTTTGCCATTTTAAGGCGTAAGTCCTGAATAAAAGAGGAAGAAACTGGTGGTGTGGTCACAGCTGGCGAAAAATATTGGCCAGGTAAAGATAACGAAGTACCAAATACAAGCTCTGCAGGGGAGCATTTCAAGTCATCCTTAAGAATATTTCGTAACGATAGAAGGATGAGAGGTAATTCATCGACCCAATTATTATTCTCATGCTTCGTTGATAGCGAAGCCTTAAGGGTGCGATGGAATCGTTCCACCAGGCCATTAGCACAGGGTGATACGCTGTAGTACGTATGTGCTTTGCACCAAGGAGTTCAGTGAATTCCCTGAAAAGACACGACTGGAACTGTGCTCCTCTATCTGTAGTAACCACTTTAGGAGTTCAAAATCGAAATCCAGTCGCTTAAAATAGCTTTTGCGACAGTCACAGCAGTGGTATCTTTGACAGGGATGGCAGTAGGCCATCGGGAAAAACGATCCACTATAGTTAGAAAGGTAGGAATAACCGTGGCAGGTTGGTAAGGGCCCAACTAAGTCCAGGTGTATATTAGTAAAACGAGCATCAGGCTCACTGAAAGTGCCCACGGGAGATTTTGTGTGTCTATGCACCTTACACTTCTGACATTGTAAACAAGTATTAACCCATTCGCGAATGTGAACGTTCATATTCGGCCAAACGAAACGGTCCGAAATTAACTTAACTGTGGCTCTTTTGCTAGGGTGTGAGAGTCCGTGTAGGTGGTCAAAAACCTGTCTACGAAGAGACGGAGGAATATAAGGTCTTGGAGATTTGGATTTTACATCACAGTATAAGACCTTGTTACTAAAAGGAGCTGGACATTTCTGAAGTTCTAAAGAAGTGTCTGATAACACATGCTTCAGAGTTATGTCCGCTTCCTGTTCGTCGGCGATCAAATCTTGACTGAGTGCATCAGTATGCACGACGAACATTTCAGTACGAGATAGGGTATCGGCGACAGTGTTATCCGAACCCTTAATGTACCTAATATCAGTAGTAAATTGCGATATATAGTCCAGGTATCTGATCTCCCTCGCAGTGTATTTGTCCGAATTAGTGGACATAACGGACGTTAAACGTTTGTGGTCCGTAAAAATAACGAAGGACCTACCTTCGAGGAGGTGTCTGAAATGCTTAATGGCACGAAATATAGCCAACAGTTCACGAGAAAAGGTACTGTAGCGTGACTGGGCAGGAGAAAGTTTAGCGGAAAAGAATGCTATAGGTCTACGTTGAGAAGGAGTGACTTGTTCAATGACCGCGCCTATTGCTGTTTCGCTAGCGTCAGTGGTCAGGTAGATATCCGATTTAGGGTCGTCCTCTAAGAAACTAAGCTTAGAAAAAATTGCCTAGAGCGGTTTTAGCTGCTCGAAAAGCGTCAAAGCTTCGTTCTCAAGTATAATAGTTTTATTCTTCTTCTTCTGTAATAAGTTGGTAAGAGGTGTTAGGATGTTAGAACAGTTTGGAATAAACCTCCTGTAGTTTGATCATCCCTATAAAGCGTCTCAACTGTTTAATAGAAACAGGGACGGGAAACTCAGTGATAGCTTTAATCTTTTCAGTTAAAGGGGCAATTCCATTTGCATCGACGTGATGTCCTAAAAATTCTATATGGTCTGCTCCGAAGACACATTTGTCCAGGTTTAGACGAAATCCGTAATGGGACAAACGTTGAAGAACTTCGTGTAGGTGTTGTTTATGCGAGGCAGCGTCCTCGCTAGCTATCAGAATGTCGTCAATGTAATCGAAAACAAAAGGGAGTCCACGCAGAACCTCGTCCATAAGACGTTGGAATGTTTGTGCTGCGTTGCAAAGGCCGAAAGGCATTTTCAAAAACTCAAATAAACCGAAAGGTGTAGTAACAGCAGTTTTTGGGACATCAGCAGCAGCTACTGGCACCTGATAATATGCTTTTGCTAGATCTATTTTAGTAAAAATCTTTGCGCCTTGTAAACCAGAAGTGAAATCGTGGAGGTGGGGGATTGGATAACGATCCCGGACGGTGATGGAATTCAATCTTCTATAATCCACACAAATTCTATAGTCCTCCTTTCCTGGTTTAGGTACTAAATGAAGAGGGGAAGCGTAAGGACTGTCGGACGGACGAATAACACCCTCTCGTAGCATGTCGTCGAAAGCTTTCTTTGCGAATTTTAATTTGTTAGGTGCTAGACGACGAGGACGGGAAAAACAGGTTGACCAGTGGTCTTAATAAAGTGCTGTGTTTGATGTTTAGTTGAATCAATAGATCCAGCAGGACGCATGAGGTCCTGGTACTGATTCAATAAATCTAAGTACTCTTTATTGTGGCACGTTGCCACGGTGATGCCAGTGGTAGTAAGTTTAGAATAAGTGCCAAGAACACACAGACTTGTTAAGTTGTCAGTAAGGGAATGATTGTTCATTCGCACGGCGAGATCATAGTGCGCCAGGAAATCAGCACCTAGTATCGGCATCTGGACGTCAGCGACAGTAAAATTCCAAGTAAAGTCTCGTCGCATCCCTATGTTTAGGGTAAGGGACTTCGTACCGTAAGTATTAATATTGGAACCATTTGCTGCTTGTAAGCGGAGCTGAAAAGGTTGTTGACGAGCTTTATCACGCACGGGTAAGACACTAATGGCAGCGCCGGTATCAACCAAAAACGTAAATTATTACGCGTGTCCGTCACATAAAAAAGGCGACTAAGTTTTGGTGAAAATGCCTTGCCAGCGAGATTAGTCGCTTTCACTCGCTGGCGGTTTTGTTTTCCGCGACCGCAGTATAAGTACACGGCTTGATGCAGTAATAAGCTTTAGACCCAAATCTTCGGTGGTAGTAACACATAGTAGGAGTGGCATCCTTATCTCGGCTGGACGAGCGTGGTCGACTTCTGAAGCGCCGGCGGGAAGGGAACCGGCTTCGACCACGGCTCTTTAGAGCTAATGTTAAATCCTTAACTTGGCGCTGCAATTCCTCGACTGTTTTTCCAGGACCTGTGGTCTCCAGTCGCTTCAGCACTGTGTACCGGCGTTGTCTGATTATCCAGTTGCGAGAAAATACGATCCGCGGCGTCCGCTAATTGATCGATCGAGGTGTTTTCGGACATTGGCGCCAAAATTTGGGTTATGGTGGTGGGGAGACGGTCCAGCCACAAGCTTTTTAATATAGAGTCGGCCATGGTATTTTTGCCGAGTCGGCTTTTCATATAACGAAGAAGTTGGGAGGGAGTCCTGCCATCACAAGTTAGGTTGCTAAATAGTTCCCGGATTAATGATTCCTCCGTACGGCCCATTCTCCTTAAGATCGCTTCTTTTAACCGGGCGTAGGGTTCTACTTCAGGAACGGCTTCTAGGAAGTCTGAGACCTCATCAACAATGGCGGGTGGCAAAACCGCCACCACGTGGCCAAACTTGGTCTTTTGGTCTGTAATCCTTCTGACTGTGAAAATGGCTTCCATTTGTAAGAACCAGTTCTTTATATTCCCTTCATGAAAGGGGGGAAAAGGAGCGACGGCGGCGGACATGTTCGCCAACTCTTCAGAGTCACTAGTCGTCATTCCGGCTATCGAATTTAAGCACGTTTATATTTCAGCTTGCTCAGAAATATGTTAGCAAGGTTGCAAAATTATTACGTGTTCGTATCACGTCGTAAGGTCACCAATCTTGTTGCGGACCCGGTAGGGTGCAGTGCTGGATTATACTGAGTGGCCTTGTGCCAGACACCACACTAAACTACCGAGTCTACAAGCAAAGTAAAAAGGCGTGAATGAACAACGAAGAAATGTGAAAAAAATCACACGTGCATAATTAAATTATATTAACAAGATAGCCTCCTCGGAATGACTGAAAAAGACTGGGTTTCAACAAGAGTAATTTTTTATTGAATGCAGGAAAAACAAGTAATTTGCCCCGTGGTAGGGACCAATGAAATAGTTCCGCGCCAAAATAAAAAAAAAAGATGGCTAAAGGCGGGAAAAGGTTCTTGAAGAAAAAAGGTTCCAGTAAGTCAATGTACATGGTAATATTCATACAAGGAAAAAATACTCACTGCGAGTTTAGGTAATGTGAGTGAATGTTATGTACGTATTTTTTTTTTTCTTTTTTTTTTTTGTACTGGTTCAAAACAGATTTCTGACGAGACCCAAAGTGGACGACGGATTGTTTTGTATGTTCTGCATCGTCTCGGAGTAGGACTTTGAATGACGAGTCTCAAAGGGCCGAGGAATTAATATTTTGGATGTTTTGCATCATCTCGGAGTAGGACTTTTGAATGACGAGCCGAAAGGAACGAAGAATTAATTATTTGGTATTTGCATCGTCTCGGAAAAATGATTATGAATGACGAGCCAAAAGGACGAAAAATCAATTATTTGGTATTGCATCGTCTCAGAAAAGGATTCTTGAATGACCAGCCAGAAGGGACGAAGAATTAATTTGGTATTGCATCGTCTCGGAAAAGGGTTCTTGAATGACCAGCCAGAAGGGACGAGGAATTAATTATTTGTGGTCGCATAGTAAGATATCCTTCGTCAGTCAAACTGAAATATTGACGTGGATAAAAATGAGTCTGCTCAGCTCAGAGTCTGGAACACAACTAACTTTTTTGAAACAACAGTTTGTCGTTGACGTCACAAATTTTTCGCGGCAAGATTTCAAAAATCTAATTTGCATAAACAGTAGTAGCAAGACGCTTGGTTGGTGACCAAAGCAATTACTACTGTATTAGACCGAACGAGGGAGAAAGGGGGGTGTCAAAACGCGCGCGCGCACACACACGAGTGTCGGAGAAAGGGAGGCAACTCGCGCGCGCGTAAAATGTCGTAGATGGAATAATACATTATTCCACAAAGCAATAAATTAACTTAAAAGCCACCGGGAAAAATTATGGAGTTACTTTCTCTTTTCCTACCCATAATCCTCTTTCAAAATGGCTGCCACTTTGGGCATACAGAAAGCAAAGAACTATCATAGAATGCCTTTTTAGAATTGTCAAGCTTTATCTACCCAAAGCAGCTGGTTATAAGGTGCCAGTTTTCTGCATTTGTCCATTCTCCAGGTTGGAGCTGGACTTAGTCGTCAGAGGCTATTTGAGAGGCATACCACAGAAGCATTTTATAGACAGTAGGAGCTTGTTTCTACTATCACTCCTGGTTAATAGACATAATGGCACTATTATCAATTCTGACTCCGACATAAGCACACTGTCAAATCTCAGAGTAAGGTTTCTTTTTCTAGCTCGGCCAAATTTGAAATTGAGAGATTTTGCTTTTGTAGCATGACAATGCATGGCCACTTCACATGAGCTTAAAGGCCAGAAATGCAATTAGATGAGTATATTTGCAGACATCCTTGCCTCATCTACCTTTCTCTGCTGACCTGGCACCCTCAAATTTGGGCCTATGAAGGAGACACTCAGACAACAGCAGTTTTCCAATAATTAAGATGTGAAAAAAGCAACTTCCACTTGGATAAAATGACAGCTAAAAAACTTCTATGAGTCAGGTATACATATATTGATTTAAAGGTAAAATTCTACCATTGAGAAAGAAAAGACTATACTGAAGATTACTTTTGTTATTCTGGTATGCTTTGTGTAATTCTGCACATAATCAGATAATCTGATTGATTCATTTGTTTTTTACAGCTTATCAACCTTTTGCAGGTTATTTAAAGCCAGTAAGAATTTTTGAAGATAATAATGATTCCCTGGTACAAGTATTAACAGTTAACCCATAGCTAGGTTGAGAAAAGGTGGATTCATACCTTTCCCAAGAATATTTGTGCATAAGTGAATATAACAAACTTGACTGGAATTGGAACTTGGCTCTCTGATTTCCAATTCAAAGCCATTATCCATTACACCACCTACACATTCAAAAATAATTCTCAAGTTGCTAAATATTTTATGCTTGTGTCTAATAAATAGAAAAGAAACACATTTCAATGTAACTAAATTAGTAGAATTATTGAATTATTTAGTAACTGTTAATTTTACATTTTTTATCTGAGTTGCTTAAGAAGCCCCAACATTACTTATGAGCTACTTAAGATTTTGTCAAATTTTAGTACTGATGCTGAAAAAAAAAACAAGTCGCATACAAAAAAAAAAAAAAAAAAATGTGTAATTTACAGAGTTTTAAAGATTTTGTTTACAAAATTTTAAATAGTAGACAAAGAAATTAAATCTAACATGATAAAGTTCTGGGACTTTGCTTCAAGATAAAAATAGGTTAACAAAAGATTTCACTTTTTAACAGAAATATAATTAAGGCAAAATGTGACAATTTATGATTAAAAAACACGTCCTCCTGGCATAAGTTTAAATTGATGCCTTCTTTTCTTCCATATATCTTGACTATAATTATAAAATTTAATTTTGAAAAGTGTAAATTGTTACCAAAATATGTTAAAATTTTTTCAACTTTTTATCTAAAATCAAGAACAAATAAACTTTAAGCAAAAATGGTCACAATATGTAAAAAATAAGCTGTCAGTTTAAACTGACACCAAGAAGATATAGGTTAAGAAGTGATTTTGAACAAAGAAACCATCTTGACAGTAGATTCTTGTGAATTGCTTAATATGCAAATGACAAAAAAGAAGTAAAGTGATGAAATATTTACCAAAGATTCCAGTTGATATGCAAGGAAAAGCCTGAAAAGTATAAAAAGAAAACAAGACATTATTTTTTAATTATAATACCTAATTTAAAAAAGGTAATCTTTTGTAAAAAAAAAAAAAGAAACCTGTTTTTGTACACAAAACAACTATGTCCAAATAACTCAGTAAAATGTCAGGGATCAATTCTACACTGTATCAATATTATAAACAGAATCTAAAATGATAAAATGATGGCATTGCATTTAAACTTTTGAAGATTAAAGCTAACTGGAAAGCATGGAGACAGAAGGGAGCTCTACAAGCGAGAAGTGCGAGAAAAGAAACTGTTAACGTAGACCTTAAACAAAATGTTATGGCGGAAACTGTTAACGTAGACCTTAAACAAAATGTTATGGCGGAAGCCCCCATCAATACTGGAAATAATGATAACAGCAGACTTGAGAAATCTATTTTCTGAAAATTTGTTTGAAGATAAAGATTTTAAAAATTTTAAACTGACAGACATTTCCACATAAGGTAATGTCTAATAATGCTATTAACATTTTCATAGGTGAAAGATAGGTAATACTTACAATTGTCTTTTGTTTTTTATCAATTAAAAGTTGAAGTGAACTCATATAACAATCCTTCAGTTTGTCTGGATACTCTCCCCGGGGTCCGACAGTGTGGATCACATCTGCAGAGAGAATTTCTTAGTGAGCAATACTTCAGAATATATTCTTTAAAGCTCTGTAGAAACTACAATCATCATATAATAATTCTACTTGTCCCTCACTTCATTAGTTAGTTAGTCCCTTAGCTAGTTTACACCCTGCCAATACCTCATAAATAATGGACTATTCTGATTTGACCCATGAAAAGATGGAAATGACATATTGGAGATGCTATTTGGTTTCAGTGAGAAAATGAAAGAAAGAAAGAGGGGAAAATAGAAGTGTTTAAAATCTCCTGCCAATACCTCATAAATAATGGACTATTCCATTTTGATTTTGTGGAAAGAAATATCAAAGATGCTACTTGGTTTTAGTAAGAAAGAAAGAGGGGAAGATAGAAGTGTTTAAAGTCTTTTACTAAAACAGAAAGCTACTTGTCTATGTAAGTGTTCATATCACCCTAATAAGAATTTAATAGCAAAAATTCCACAGTATGTTTTTTATTTTTTCACATTAATTTATCTGGCAGGTCATTATTTACAGATGGAAGAGACTACAAATGGAAAGATTAAAAATTGACAATATTTCCCATTTCACTGAAACAAACATTAAACACATGAGAACATTATCATCTTCCTCTTTCTTTCTTTCTCTCTTATTAAAACAAATGATATATCTGATATATTTTTTCTTTCAGCTTTCTTCACAATCAAAATGAAATAGTCCATTATTTAACTGAGGCAATTGAGCTTTATAAAAAAATATATATCTTATAATTCCCTGTATATCATCTCCTTGCCATGATTTCATTTAATTCAAAGCCTGCAGACTGGTATCTGGGATGTATTTGGATGATGGCTGATCACAGGCAGAAGATTGTCAAGAATGTTGGACTTTATTTTGAAGAATAAATGTTGGTGCTGCACCATAAAATTTTGTTGTTTTCTTTTAACATCCTAAGTGAGTCAGTACGTTCTGGCCAACATAATATTTCATTTTTCCTTACATCAGCCAAAGTAGGTTGCTTTTAACTTTTACTTATACATCATTATTATTGTTGTTGATATTAATTATTGAAGAAGAATAAAACCCAACCTTCAATATATTTATTTATTGAAGAAGAATAAAACCCAATCTTCAATATATTTATTTATTGAAGAAGAATAAAACCCAATCTTCAATATATTTATTTATTGAAGAAGAATAAAACCCAATCTTCAATATATTTATTTATTGAAGAAGAATAAAACCCAATCTTCAATATATTTATTTATTGAAGTAGAATAAACCAATCTTCAATATATTTATCTATTGAAGAAGAATAAAACAATCTTCAATATATTTATTTATTGAAGAAGAATAAAACCCAATCTTCAATATATTTATTTATTGAAGAAGAATAAAACCCAATCTTCAATATATTTATCTATTGAAGAAGAATAAAACCAATCTTCAATATATTTATCTATTGAAGAAGAATAAAACAATCTTCAATATATTTATTTATTGAAGAAGAATAAAACCAATCTTCAATATATTTATTTATTGAAGAAGAATAAAACCCAATCTTCAATATATTTATTTATTGAAGAAGAATAAAACCCAATCTTCAATATATTTATCTATTGAAGAAGAATAAAACCCAATCTTCAATATATTTATTTATTGAAGAAGAATAAAACCCAATCTTCAATATATTTATTTATTGAAGTAGAATAAAACCCAATCTTCAATATATTTATTTATTGAAGAAGAAATTATTTGAGTTCTGTACATTCATCTGAGAAGAGAAATTACACAAATTTATGAAGAGAAGAAAGGTTTATTTTATATGATTCAGGCTTTTGCATATATTTTTATTAATGTAGTTTTATCTTACATGATTATTGTAAATAGAACAACAAAGCAGGTGAATTACCAAGATAGGAAAAAACCCTCTATCTCTCTCAGACACACACACACACATATATATAGTTTAGTTACTTACATTTTGCAGGTAAATTGTAGGCTAAAAAATAACAAAAAACTTAATTAGTTATGCTAAATAAAATAAATAAGCTTACCTTATATAAATATATAAGACAGTCTTTGATATTTTTTTTCACTTATGGTCAAAATAGAAAGAAATATAATTAGGTAATAGAGCTATTCAACAAATTCTATATAGCAAATATTTTTCAACATAATCTCCTTCCTCGTTAATGCACTTAATAAAGTGGTGATTTAATAATCACATAGATCAAATATTATGCTGTGAAAATTTCAGTTCAAATGTAGCTGTATGTCCAAATTCAGACTTATTGATCCACTCTCATATCTGCATATATATAGAATGCAGAATAAAATTCCAACGTCCAAAACATTAATTTAAAACAGGGCTCAATACAAAAGTAGAGCAATAAATATTTATTATACACTGTTACATTAGAACTTTTAAATATCCATTACAAAATTGTACATTTTGTTTCAACGTTAAAATCAAACGTTTCTTCAGGTGACTAACAATGATGGTAGTAAATGATTTTATTCAAAATTACAATTAATAAAACATTACTTCACTTTCTGTTTTTGGAAAATTTTCCATAAAAGATAAAAAAGATTTATATAAAGAAAAAGGAAAGAAAATAAGTAATCAATGAAAAAGGAAAGAGGAAAGAAAAAGAAAAAGAAAGAGTAGGAAATTAACGATATTAGAAAAGACAAAAAGAAAGACATGAGAAATAGAGAAGTATATTCAAAATTACCCAGATTCATAAGAAGGGGAAAGTCAAGAAGATAAGAAATAGAAAGATGTTGATACAAAATAAATCAATGCAATTCAGTTGAAGACAAAAAAGAAAGGCAAGAGAAATACAGAAGTATATTCAAAATTATCCAGATTCCTAAGAAGAGGAAAGTTAGAACATGAATATTTTATCCATTATGGGATTTTTTTCTTTTATGTTGGAAATATATATATATATATATATATATATATATATATATATATATATATTTTTTTTTTTTTTTTTCTAAGGTTGAAATAGATACTCCAGAACCCAGATATATTATTTTAGGGGAAAAAATCAACTTGAGATCTAATTAGTCAAAAATTAAAAACTATGTATGAAGCCAACAATAAAATTACTACTTACCACCTGTAATGACAGACTCTCCAGCAGAACGAACACCAAATATAGAGCATTCCTCTTTGAGAAGAGAACCTGCAGCAGAATGGATGGCACCATCAACTGATTAAAAATAAATAAGAATTGTTTTAAAAAAATCAATCAATAATTTATTATTCCTACTACTTTTTCCAATCTAGTATTGTACTTACATTCGTAAAGTCTATGTACCATAACTGAAAAGTTCATTAGAACAATTACCATGAAAGTATATATGTAAAATGCACAGGGAAACTACATTAATGTGGTGAGAAAGTGACTGAAACCAAGATACCAGGTTAGTACCAATAACATTGCAGATTCTTCTTTGTATTTTATCAAGAATTGCTAAATATATAGCAAAAGAACCAAGCCAGATGTGAGAGTAATATTCAATGCATAGACTTATAAATATGTAAGATAGATTCTGGCTTGAAAAATTGTCTAGCACAAAACAGCGTGCCAACTTTCCTAGCAGCTGACCTAGCAATTGATTCAGTATAATCTTTCCACTTCATATCAGTGAAAAATGTTAGCCTGAGAAGGTGCAATGGGTCAATTTACTGGAGGTTAGCATCAGCCATGCTGATGGAAGGCAAAATGAGTTCTCTCAATGATAGCAATAATTAGAGTAATAGTGATGCCAGTACAGTTTTTGCCTGCATTGTTTATCTTTTATTTATTCATTTTTCTGAATAGTAAAGCACCGGATACTGATATACAGGATGTACACCAAGTCTTTAGATAATTTCCAAAAGTCTTTAGGAAAAACTTGAAAGAGGTGGCAACTAAATTTTTCTTTCATATTAATATAGTATTATTAATGTTCTTTTAATGATATTAATAGTTTTATTAATGTTATGTTTTTATATTTGTTTCCAGTGGCAATTAATGTTGTTTTTATGTTTCAGACCACAGTTGAAGAATTATCAGAATTAAGAAACTGAATATCACTTAGACCTCCTTCATGCAGGGTCCATATAGAAATTTATTAATTATTTTTACATAAACTTCACTATTTACTTCATATTATATCAAAATTTCAATAGTATCCTGTTTCCATGGTAATTTTAATAATTTTTCTATTTGTCTAATGACTTTATGGACACCCTGTATATTGTCAGCATATTTGATCTTATGTATAATTGACAATATTGGTTTTTTTAATTTAATTTGTTATTCTTAAAGACATTATGGGTATATTATTAGTTCACAGGTATTTTTTCAGGTAAAACTATCTGTAATATAGGTAATAATGACATTAATGAGGCATCTAAACATTGTAGCAATTTACATGTCATCTTTTCAAATGCCTTACAATGCTCATGATCAAATTCAATTACTAAGAACTGTAGACCCACCAGAACATTCTCAGTCTTCCAGATGAAAATTTCCACATCTGAATCTAGAAAATCACTTATGAACAGTGCTTTCAGCTATGGCACTATCTCAATAAACAGCATATATCTTTTTGGCTATGTAACAATATGATTTCTCACACATCTTTAGAAGATAAAGAGATAAATTCCTTCCTTTTAAGTCCACTTAGTTATGAGTTTCATAGGAATTTTGTCTCCAGTCAATCTTCAAGTAAACATAAGTGTCAGTGTTTGGGGGGATTTATATCTACAACTGCCTTTGAATTGGGCAACATAAAAATTTCATCATTGATTTTACATAGTCATATAAATAGTCTTTTGAAGATTTGACCACCCATGTAGTTTTGGGGTGTCTTAACACTTTTAGATGAGGGGATGGGACCCCAATATCATCCATATAAGCAGAGAGAGGCAGGAAGTTGGGAAAAAGAAAATGGGTCCAGCCATGAGAGAAGTAGGTAGGTGACCAGAATAGTGAAAGCTGCCCAGTGGTCAATGACAGAAGAACTGGTAGTAAGGAATCAGGAATTGTTGAGCCCAGAGGTCAGTGAATTTAGGGAGATAGCTGTTTGGCTAAATGAAAAGATAGCCAGCTAGGTGAGAATTTGTATTGTTGCTACTTCCCAATCAGAGAGTCTTGAAAAACAATTGATTCATTTTTTTGTTGAAAGTGATCATGACCAAGAAAACAAACCTGTTATAACGAGTTGGGTGTATATGCAAATACACTCGACCTTGGATGTCATTACTGGTGCAATGAACAACAGACATCGGAGAATGGCATCACAATTTGTGTCATGAATGGCATCACAGCTGTTTGAACAATGTTTTTTCTCCAAGTACAGAACACCTATTAAATGATTTGATTTGTGCATTGAGTTTCACCAGAGATTTTTTTTTCCTTATTCATCTGCAGAGCATATTCACATTACTATTTCAAAGTGCTTGATATTTTTTTCTTTTTACTAATGTTCACCTAGTACAAAGCTCAAGGGTCACTTGAGGTACTGCCTGGAGTTATATTAGCAGAAGTAGGGGCTAGATAACAGGAAAAATAGACAGCTAATTCTAGACTTCAGGAATAAAATTTCAGAGTTCAAGCAGAAGTATCAAGTTGAAGTAGACTTTAGAAGGAACTGGAAGCCCAATCCTAAACAGGAAACAAGGGTTAAGCCTCTACTCCTGTTTAAAAGACTGGAAAGGAGTGTAAACCAGATGATAGGAAAATCTATTTACTACTATTAACCCTTTTTATATTAAATTTAAGCACCTTTCCTTCTGTAAACAGTAGCAATAGCTTCTGGATATTAATGTAGTGATAAATTATTAATGTAATTTTGTTTTCCTACTAAACTAATTTTTTTGCACTGAGATATGCAGGAAAAGAAAGTGTTAATGAATTTATGGTTATATTTCGCCAATTCAAATGCAAAATGATGGGATCTTGCCATCAATCAAGTACTGCGCTTAAATTCATAAAGTCTAGGTACCATAGCAGAAAGTTCATCAGAACAATTATCATGAAAGTATTTATAGAAAAGGTACAGAGAATCTACATTACAGTGATGGGAAAGTGCCTGAAACCGAGATGCCAGAGCATGATTAATAACATTGCAGATTCTTCTTTGGATTTTATAATGAATCTCTAAAGATATAGCACAAGCATCAGGCCTGATGTGGCAGCAATATTCAAAGCAAGGATGAATGATAAACTTATAAATTTGCAAGATATAATCTAGAGGGAAAAATTGTCCAGTACGAAAAAGTGAACCAACTTTCCTAGCTGCAGACATAGCAATTGTTTCTATATAATCTTTCCACTTCACATCAGTGGAAAATCTTAGTCCAAGAAGGAGCAGTGAGTCCCTCTCATGGAGGTTAGCATCACCTATGTTGATGGAAGTTAAAAAAGGGTTCTCTCAGATGATTAAAAGAGAGCAGTTTCATTTTGGAGGTGTTTAAATTAACAAGCCATTTCTTGCCCCAGTTAACAACAGATTGTAGGTCATTTTTTAGATCAGCTGCCAATTTGACCATTATTGAACTGATCAGACTTACTATTAAGACAGGAGTAAATAGTTATATCATCAGTATAGATAACAAGTTTAGAACTGATGACATCAGGAAGGTAATTTATGAAATTTAGGAACAACCCAGGTCCAAGTATAGAGCTTTCTGTTATACCTGCATTAATACAGAAAGATCTAGAAGAGTGGTCATTCAAGATAACTTTAATTTCATGATTCAAACATTTATCCAGAAATACCATAACCTTCCAAATTGTGAAGAAGACCAGGATGCCAAACTCTCTCAAATGTCTTTGACATATCCAAAGCAAAACCTTATTAATTAGGTTACCTAATTAGTTTCTTTTTTAGTCTTCAACTTTCTTGCTTTTCATTACTTCCTTTCTTGAATTAACCACTTTTCAGCAAAGTTTAACAAACATACTGACAAAAAAATGGTATGTCAAATGCATGTTATTTTTCTATACTCTATTTCCTATACTCATGTATCAATTTTTATATTCACAGGTTTATAAAACTATGTGAACTACTACAATGTAATATTTAGTACTAGCAGCATGGCCCGGCGTTGCCCGTGCTTGATTAAAAAATCGTATGACTCATACAGCAATCGCTATCACTTGACTTAAAATATTTTTGCCCTTCCTTGCCTTTAAAGGTGTGCCCTTTGCTGTGCTGATGTTGCTACATGCTTTACTTCTTGCCTATCTCACACTTCAAATTTTTTCTAAGCTCTATACTAAACATTAAATCTGTTACAAAAAAAGAACTAAGCAAAATGAACACAAAACGATCAGCTTTAAAAAAGGACTCATAACTGGAAAAACCGAATGAAAAATGAATGTTAAAAGTATGTTAATACTTTTTCACACCCAACCCAGTTCTGCAGAATCAGAATCAATGTTGAGTTTAAGCAAGTGAATGAGCCAATTGGAGTAAAGTGCCATGCAGATTTAAATTTTTCCGACTTGTGACGAATGCAGCTATCTATTTTTTTTGCATGCTAGCATGCTAGTTAACATTCGTGTCAGTCAGCTGTTGGCTCTCACGCTGGCCAATAGAATCTTCCTGCCTATTCGTGGCAGCCAGCTATTGGCTCTCACTCTGGCCAGTAGAAAATGGCTGCAAACTACATGAAAACTGCCATAGAAGCATGAAAAAATTGATTATTTCCATTATTGATGAGAGTTGGGAAATGCAAAGTTGGTCTTGGCCTTCCCGCTAACTTGGAGCATGTGCATGTAAATTTTGGTGCAAATCTGTCGAAAATTGCAGCCGTGCATTTGTTACACATGCACACACACATCCTGCCTTTTATAGATAGAGATTTACTACATTATAAAATAATAACTATTCTTTTATTCATAAATTTATAAAAAAAATTATGAGAACATGAGAAGAAAATTTAAATATACATATAATGATGAGTAATTATAATTTTTTTAAAAAATACATTTTCCAGGAATTTCTTTCATTTGCTCTTTCCACATACATTCACTAAAATAGGGTAAGAGCTGAATAAAATGTATAAATCCAGTTATATATGTTTGGGTTTTATTAAAATTCTAAAAGCAGCTTTTTCAAACAATAAATCTTGTCAAGGGATTATACAATAATTGCAGTGACAAAAGAAATAAAACATACTTTTGACACACTTTTTTTTCTAGGCAAGCTTGTTAAACTTTGCCCCCTTATCTTCTCCATTAAGTAAACTTTGCTAACCTAATATCAGCAATGTCTAAGCTTCATGCCTACAAAGAATAGTGTGTCAAAAAGGATAATTCCCTTGTGTTATATCCCAGGCTATTGAACTGAACAAAAATGAATGTGAATAAAATACAAATGCATTATAACACATAATAAAATAACTTTTCATTTACTGCCTGACTTGACTTGACTTGTATCGGTTTTCACCCTGGTCAGGTTGAACAGGCTTCCTCCCGAGCAAGTACAGCATCACAAACCATCGCTTCCCACGCTCGCCGATCCTGAGCTAGATCACATGAAATAGCAGCCAATCACGATTCCATCGTCAAAGACCAACTGCTTGTAGACCCGATAGTACTGCCAGGTCATCTTTGATTGTCCCTGAGAACAGCAAGGATTGTTTGGATTTAAACCATGAATTCTGTGTGTGTGTCAGCTTATCACCATGTTGAATTCAGAAGTGCCATGGTCCAACTAGCAAGGGTCATAATTCCATTGTCTTTTGACTTATTGTCCTTTATAGGGGGAAGTAAGTAAGCACCCCCCAACACCTTGACATCACTATTACTGTATAGACTATTAACTCCTTTGGCAATATTTATTGTTTTAAAAAGTGATGATGAGAATTTTAATAAAACCAAACATATGAAAGTGTATTTATACATTTTCTTTCTTCCTGAGAATTGACAATAAAGATATTAAACATTATTTATTTATTAGATTGAATCAAAAACACGTTTTCATAGTTATTAATAAAATAAATAAATGATAAGTATTTTTTGATAATTTCTAATTTGTTTAAATTTTTGAATAAAAAAATTTTCTTTTCAAACTTGTTATCTAAGATAAATAAGAAATATTGCCTTGTACTTGAGTCACATACTTTTATAATTCTGTAAATCAACATTGCCAAGGGAGACAAACGTATATACAGTAAGAGTAGTGTCAAGGGAATAATTGTCCTTGTTATGATATGACATTACTGTACATGTCTAAAAGTCCAATACAATTAACTGAATCTGCTAAGGGAGATAATTAGGTTTGTATTTACTCAATAAATCACAATCCTTTTCATACACCATTTTTTTGAAGGCACGATGGTTATATATTGCCTGAGTAAGTCTATACAATATAGAAATATATACTATAGAGTCTGACACATTTAGAAATACTTAGTAACAAAATACCTTGTTGGGTTACCTCCTTCTAATTTTCAAAACCACTACTAAGGGACACTTTCCAGACTATAAATACTCTGCAATATTTTTTCTTGTTCTCTTCTCACTTTTTCTGCTTACTTGTCAACATGTAAATTTCTCATGGAGAACATGCTTTCCATTGGGAAATGCATGAACATCATACACACACACACACACACACACTTTGGACCATTAGGTTTTCACATTTATTTGACACACACACCATTGTCTGTGTCACTTGTAACACTTTACTGTTAATATATTATCATTTATTTGTACATATATATTGGTACTTGTCGTTTCTTTAGATTTCTTTATATGGATTGATATCCCCAGTCTGCCATGTTTGTTGTGGGTATTTCAGGAGACACATGTGTTTATCTCTCAACACATACACCGGTCCATGACAACCTCAAAAAATCAAGATATAGTTTCACTGTGAATTAAATATGCCAAGAATGGAGAGTGGCCTCCCCTTGGGGTCCTGGGAATCTCTCATAGGGCCAATCGAAATACACTTACCTCCCCCTCCACCTAATAATGTCTCATTGGCAGCATTCACAATGGCATCTACCAGCAAAGATGTTATGTCTCCTTTCCAAATAGACACTTTCTCACTGATTTCAGGAAATTCAGCATGAACTTCTTCTTTTCCTGAGAAAAATAAACAAATTCAGTAAAGAAATAAAAAAAAACAAATGGAGAAAATGAAAGAGAGAGATAAAAGTTAAGGAATATTTTTTAATCTCAGCAAATAAAATGAATTTTGAAACAAAATTATATTGAGTAAAATTGAAAGAAATATACTACTACTACTGCTACTATTGACAAATAAAAATAAAACCAAATAATGTCTTCATGGGAAATTACTCACATAAATTGCAATAAATTTCTTAATGTCCTTGTGGGATTCTCTCACCTTGTTTGCCAAGAGACTTCTCTTAACACCCCTAGGTGGCATTGAATAAAGCAGCATAAAAGGAAAAACCCTTTTTCTTCTTCCTTTCTTTCACCACAGGATAACATAGGGAAAAGACATGTCTCATTTTTCCTTCCAATAGCTGAAATTTTGGGGACACATGGATGTAAGTAGGTAGACTTTTTTTTTTTTAATGGCATATACCTTCTAGATGTCATCAATTATGACTCTCCATATGTTAAGGATATAGTAGTTTGTTAAATGTTTTACAGTCATCTAGTGGTAGTGAGTTCAATTCTTGGATCTGGTAGTGACACATCACTTCAGCAGAAACAAACAATAACTGATATCACAAGGACAAAATATCACAATAATCAATAGATATATCATATCCATATGGACACCTGATGATGAACAAAGGGTACTTGATTGAAACGTTGTGTCTATAATAATATCTCTATAAAAAAAGATGAGAACAATAGTTTGAAATAATACAAAAATATTGCCATATAATTTATTTAAATTATTCTTTCCATAATTAAAAACTGAAATAATAAAAACAATTTAAAAAAAAAAAAAAAAAAAAAAAAAATTGATAAGCCTAACTTCCTTGAATTTGAATAGTCATGCATTTCAGGGGGTTTACCAGGAAGTAAATCTGTGTTCATTTGAAATCCAACATTTAATATCTGAATATGACATCAAATTATCCAGAATGACTTTAGTAGGAAACTCAAGAAGATAAATAATTGGAGGGGAAATGAAAAAATAAAGCTAATTGAATAACGAATAATAATACACTCAAAGACAGAACAATCGAAGCTAATCACCCAGACATAATGATCAAAGATTACAAAAATAGAATGGGCTTTCTTATCAACATTGCAGTTGCTGCAGACTGTAATGTGGCTTTGGATATACACAAAAACAATTCAAAATACAAACATCTGTCTATACTTCTGAGATTAGGTAATGTAACTATTTATATTGTTTGGACTGTTGTCCTCATCTTTATTATCACATTCATGATGTTTCGGTCATTGTACACTCCAGCCTTCTTCAGGATCTGTCTATATTTCTGAGATGAAGGTATTGTAACTAATTATATTGTTTGGACTGTTGTCCTCATCTTTATTATCACGTTCATGACGTTTCAGTCATTGTACACTCAAGTCTTCTTCAGGATCTGTCTATATTTCTGAGATGAAGGTATTGTAACTATTTACACTATTTACATTGTTTGGACTGTTGTCCTCATCTTTATTATCACATTCATGATGTTTCGGTCATTGTACACTCCAGCCTTCTTCAGGATCTGTCTATATTTCTGAGATGAAGGTATTGTAACTAATTATATTGTTTTGACTATTGTCCTCATCTTTATTATCACATTCACAACATTTCAGCTGTTGTATGCTCCAGCCTTCTTCAGGTAATATTTGTTTAAATTTCAAACTGAACCAAGAATAGTCAATCTGTATGCTGACATTTCTGAAGATTAGTTCAATGACATTTGTCTAGATGTTCTTCCTATGTTTATTTCTTGAAATGGGCTGACATAACCTTCACATTCTTGGGTTGCTCAGTAAAGTCAATGAAAATCTGTTCCATTTCCTCCACCCACTGCTTGCAAATATTGTGACAGGGATTGGCAAAGGTCAAGTTCTTTTCCCACAGTTTGTTATTGCTCTGCCATTCATAGATGAGAATTGCAATTTCAATGCAAATTTGTGTCACCTTTATTTTGTTCCTTTGTGTATTGGTGTACAGTGTACACGGCATAGATGTTTTCAAAATTGACATGCAGTCTGTGCTAGTTGATTTGCTGTGATTTAGGACTTGAATTGAATTTTCTTTGAATGGGGCTGTCTTTTGCGGCTTTTATTCTTTACTGAATATCTTTATACAAAGATCTTGAAGTAGAAATCTCAAAAATGTGGCACATGAAAACATCATAAATTCTATTTGTGTTTGGAGCCCTGTGTTTGATTGGGAAAACGGTACTGAGGGACTCATTAAAAGGATCCCTGGTAGTCCATGCCTTAAAGAAATATATAAAATATGTTCTCACAAGCACTGCTCGCACTTATAAATTGCTTTATCTATGTAAAATCTGTGTGTTTTCATTTTTCTTACACAAATGTTGTTATGTAGTGGTTTTACAGTGGAGGCTTGTATTTGTACTAAGTCGTTCTTAAAATAGGTCCGACGTACAAAACGTTAGGAACTTGATATAATAGATAATGACGCAGTAATCTAGTTGGGGGGGGGGCTGATACTTTAATATCCGACTAATGGTTGTTCGACATCGACTGACTGACCAACTCCACAACTGACTCGTTACTTTTACTACTCCTACTTATTATAGGTGGGAGAGTCTATTAACTATGGAATAGGTGTGTTCCACTATAATAAATGTACAGTAGGAAATGTCATGATGCCATTCAGAGCTTAAATCTCTTAGATTTCCTAGTAGGGAATGAGTATACCACAGAAATTAAAAGAAATAATAATAATAATAATAAATATGGCCTACAGAAAATTCCTTTCAGTACCTCAAATTTGTTTATCACTTGCCTGACCATAACCAGTTGTCTCCTCGTGAGCATCTCTGTTCATGATAATAATAATAATGAAAATACAAACAAATTGTCCAGACATTATTATCAAAGAAATGAGTATACCAAGTGACAAAAACATCTCTGAAAAGGTTTTTTTTTTCAAACTAAACAAATATAAAACCTTGGAGATGGAAATAGAAAAAACGTTGCACTTAAAAACTAAAACTGTTCCTGTTGTAGTTGGAGCTTTGGGTCTGATAAAGACAGGAACTCAACAGTAAATCAACAAAATCCCTGTTGTGTCATTGCCTCAGGAAATTAAAAAAAAAACGTAATTCTAATGAGCACAGCCCATATCCTGCAAAGAGCTTTGTCCATTTTTTTTTGTTAATAGATGTCTTGTTTAATTAAGTAGAAACAATAAAAAATCATATCCTTCACTTGCCGTAGGGCATTGCTTATGATCCGACATATGATTATAAAACAAATGCAGCTAAAAAAGAAATGTATCATTATTATTATTATTATCTCGCTACGACGACCCCATACTTTCAACCTTGTGCCCCATCTATGCTACGCTTAGAAAATCATTAATCACAATTGTTTGATATAGAAAAAAGTACATTATTTTCGAGCAATTATTATAAACAATACGTGCAAGAGAAAAATATATCAAGAGTTAGTTCTCTTAGATAAGAAACATTAAAAATTCGAATCTGTCACAAAAAGTGTAAATTGTTTAAAAACAATTATAATTTTATTCAACGAATATTAAGCGATAAAAAATAACAGTGCCTTTACAAAAAAAAAAAAAAAAGACGAAAAAGAAATGAAAAATGTACAAACAACATTACTAACCATTGTTGAGATATTTGTTGTAATATTGAGGCCAAGTTTCAATTTCAAAGCAGTCTGTACATTTGTCTCTTCTTCTTTTACGTTCTTCAAGGCTTGCTTTCAGGTATTTTCCTGAGGAAGAAAAAATTATTTCCTTAACTACGAAAACACTTTATATATATATATATATATATATATATATATATAGTGAAATTACAAAATTTCCTTGTCACTTACTTTTTTTTAGTTTCTGAAATTCGGGCCAGTGCTAAGTTTTCACTTTTCATTCCTCCCAAATCTATGATATCGCCCCCTCCCCCAACTTCGAATATATGGTACGGGGCCCCATACTCTACTCACAATTTTCATAAGATAAATATAGTATTCATATAAAATACAAATTTTATTGTAACTTAATTATGTACAGGGTGCGATGGATAAATTGTCATCTAAATTAAGCAAAAATGAAAATAAAACACTAACATCTCATTTTAACAGATATATTTACCAAAATTCCACGAAAATACCTTAAAATACTATAGAGTAATAAATTTAATAAAATCGCCATTGGCTTCAACCATGGCTTCCAGACGATTTCGGAATCTCCTGAAATGCTTCTGGACAGCCTCTCTTGTTTAAGTTGGTGAATGCTGCCATAATCCTTTCCTTCAGTTCATCATTTTGTGCTACAAAGGAGTTTTGTTGGTCTCTCGCTCAACTGCGCCCTACACATAATAATCAAGGAGGGTTGCAGTCTGGGTAGTTGGCCAGATGTATTGTAAAGTAAGGGATGATGTGGTCACAATAATTGTCTTGCAGCCGTAACTCAGTTCTTCTGCTTGTGTGGCATAGTGAGAGTCCTGTTGCTAGACATAGGGCCTTCCAGCAGCCACCCTATCAACCCAGGGCAGCACTAACTCCTCAAGGTACTTGATGTAGGCCTCTGTGTCGAGTCTGAGGCCCTGTGGTAAGATGAATGAAAGCATGGCATCAACATCACCCCTTTGTAATTACCATTAGACTCATCCAACTCTTTCCGAATCCTCTGCACTGTCCCCAGATTGACACCCAAACACTCTGAAATGTTTGTATTGGAGCTTCCGGCACAAATGCCAAGCAGTATAGCATGCCATTTCCAAATTCCTGGTAGAGTGAATTGCATCATGATGCTCTTTTTCTTACAGGCAGTGCCCAACTGACCCTATTATATTGTTCACTCAACAAAATCAAAAACAAACAAGGCGCATTCTCAAAATTAAAAATATAAAATTACGACAATTTACCAAGATTACTGTTAAGCTATAAGATAATTCCACATGCTGGCAGACCACAAAGTCCCTTTGCATTAATGGTTAGACAGATTAGAGCTCCCATAACAATGTCATTTTCATCAGGTGAAAGTGTGTGGTATAAAAAAAGACAAAGAATCTAATCCAGAGAAAGCGGACTTTGTAGAACAGAAAGGAAACAACACAGCAATACTAATGAAAAATGGATAAAATGTACTGGCTCATGTGGATCAATTCAGAAACAGAATGGAATCCGAGAATATAGAAATGGACGAAGAATCTGAAGGTGAAGAACATGAAGGGGGAGGCGGGGACTACTGAATCCAGTAATTAAAAGTAAAACTGATCAATCTATGGATGTTAATGACCAGAAATCTGACAAGGAGTTTGAAGCGGAAAATGAACTCAACTTAGATCACCTATAAAAAGAAATCAAGATACATACCAAGAAAAACAGTTTAGATTCCCAAGAATAATTAGAAGGCAAACCCTACATGCAATCTACCAATCTGCCACTGAATGGCATGCCACTAGCGTTTACTGCATGTGGCCCACTGTTGGACCACCCGCGTATTTGTCTCGGCAATGTTACCACTGACGGACCGCTAGAGGCCCACTGGTGGCTTCCACCAGAAGACCACTGGCATTGTCATCGGCAGACCACGAGGGGGCCACTAACGGCTTGCGTGTAGGGGAAGGGCATAAGCTGTTTCGGTTCAGGGTGATATTGTATGTAAATAAGATACTGCCAAAAAAGCAGTACACCACAGCCAATGCCAGTCGAGCTACCATCTGTTATGACAAATTCCAGGGAGTACTTTACTTCATAACAATTACAAAACAAAAAAAGTAAAAGAAAAGGTTTTAGGGAGTAAAATTAGAAAACAATATATGAGTAATTTTCCAACACGCCCACCAACAGCAATTGAGAAAAAAAAACCTGTGTTTTTAACAGTTAAATTTCTGACAAGTGATAAGGAAAAAAATTAGAATTATTTAAAAAATTTTTACTAAGAGCAAAAAAAATAATTTCAGCTATTCTTAACATAATTATTAACTAATTTTGCTTGAAAATTTCACAGACATTTAAGTTTTAATTTTTTGTAAGTTGTAATGAATGTAATGTTTAAATTTACTTAACTTTTGAGTATAACGAATTTTCTTTTAAGTTGGTTTCTCACTTTTAATGGGAGGTCTAACTTTTTTCTTTGTGACGAATTAGATTTTTTTAAAACTTTCATAACAAATTCTGAATATAGAGAAAAACTGAAAATAAGCTGTCTATTCGAAGAACAGCAACAAAAAGAAAAACTTAATATTTTCCGAGAAAAATAACCAGCAAAAAAAAAGAAAAAAAGAAAGTTTTAAAGTTTTCTTTCAATTTTTCGTTGACTGCAATAGTTTATGAATAAAGTTTGTTTCTATAATCAAGAATCGTTTTAAATTAGAACTATTAAAACCTTGTACAAGGCTTTCACGTTAATACAAAATTTTTTTAGTTTTAAATGAGAAATTTAATATTTTGGCCGAGTTTCACGAATAATACCACGATAAAAAAAAAAATAAAAAAACGGTAGCAGAATTCCGAGTGTGGAAGACCGACTTGCTCTTAATTGGGTGATCGTTTAAGTTTAGGCGTAGTTTATCTTCGAAAATACGTTCTTTTAAAAACTATCACGAATTTATGAATGAATCGTTTTAAGTTTTTAAAACTGTTTTTAAGAAATTGTTCACACTTCGTTTCGATTCGAAATTCGATTAACATTTCGGGAGAATTAAACTTATTTTTGTGAAATCAGATTTCCTCTTCCTTTTTGTTGAATTAACATCTTAGGCTTTGCTTAAGATAGCACGGAAACCTGAAAATATACGACAGATATTTTTTTTATTTTTTTTATTTTTTAAGGTGGTATTTTCTACACGAATAGGGGGTTAATTTTCATAAGAAAGCACCAGTAACTTTTTTCGATGATTCCAAAATTATTTTTAAATTAAAATAAATAATAATAATTAATAAATTATATTCAAATACTTTTTTCTTCTTGCATCCATCTTGGTATTTCATTTAGTTTTTTTGGAGTTGTTTCTTCGGGCGTTGAATTTATTTTTTCTTGCAATTCGTCATGTTGCGAAATTAGTTTATCTGTTTCTTTCAGTGGGGCGTCATTTTGCTTCCCCGTCACTTCCGCAGTGAGTGGTGAAGATACTTTTGCAGGGTCTTTTTCTAAATCTCGCAACTGCAATTCTTCTTCATATTTAGATACTTGCTTCTTTTCAGCAATTGTTTGTTCATCTGTTTCTTTCAGTGGGGCGTCATTTTGCTTCACTGTTGCTTCCGCAGTGAGTGGTGAAGATACTTCAATTGCAGGGTCTTTTTCTAAATCTTTTTCGTCTACTTCTTTCTCTTTTGTAAAAACACGGGATACTTTCTCGTCATCTTTTCCTTCTCCAACATTCGGAAAAGTTTCTAATTCCGAATTAGTGACCATTACATCATTTGTACTTTTGTCATCTTTTTCCTCATTAGAAGTTGAATGCAAAGCTTTTGTATTTTGATTAATACTGCCCGGAAGATCGATGTTTTCAGTGTTACTCGGGTCATCAATTTTGGTATCGGACTTTGTTGGTGTTCGATTTGGATCAGACATTTTCAATTTCGCAGAGGTGTAGAAAATACGATTTTAAAAACTTCTGCTCGAAACTATGTCAATTTGTTTGTAGAGACGTGATAAAAATGAAACTCTCTTGAGTTAAAGTGAAACTAAACTAAAATAGTGAAACTAATTTTACGGAAAAACTTACTAGTTTCGTAAAATTTGTATAGCTGAGTGAGTGACAGAACAAAACTGCTAGCAAAACCATAAGTCGCCATGGACCTAGATTTTTTTAATGCAATTCTAAAGAAAAGATCTTCTTTTATGTACATGCAACATGCAAGTATTAATTTTTTTTTAAGTGTTCGAATGCTGAAAAAGTGAAAAATAATCTCAGTTCATAGTTTTCAATCATTCTCTCACATTGATGAAATAACTGGCGACCAAAAAAAGAAAAAAAAAAGAAAAAAGGTGACAAGACCTAGGAGGTCAATAATACTTTTTAGTTTTTTTATTAGGTTGATTAGAGACTCATCCAGTCATTTCTCAATATCGCCCTAAAGTTAAAGAGGCGTACAATGTTCAGTAATAATAATCATGTTCAAGGAAACGAAATTTCATGTACTCGTTGCGGGATTACTTCACAAAGGACTTCCAATTGTTTTTCTATGTGTTGTGTCCATTCAATCCTGAGCGATCATGACTCTCCACAATTTCCTGTTCTTTGTAGGTCTTAAAATTTGTGTTTTTAATATCGTTCCTAATCCCTATTCTGCCTACCAATTACACAAACCCGTTAGGTTATTCGTTGCTTTCCTCTGTCTCTCTTGCCTTCAATATGTCCTGTGAGTGTCAAATTCTCCAAGTCCACTTTCCTCATTATGTACCCTAGAAATTTCAACTTTCTCTTCTGCGTTATTTTTGTTTCTATTTTCTCTAAAATTCATTGTTACTCATATATTCAGTCCATGAAATCCTCAGCATCCTTCCGTAGAACCACATTTCTGTTGCCTCAAGTTTCTTCTGTGAGGAGATTGTCCAACATTTACGGCCATATAGGAGGACCAATATTACATTGTCGGGGAAGTGCCAGAGGTTCTTAGTAATATTTACCAGAACTTCAGAATAAATGAATTGAATCAAAGGTATAAACAAATAATATATATTTATTTATTTGACCATGGCCATGGCTTCTACAGCAGTTTTTGCCAAGCACCACATTCCATAGGCTTGACAACCACTATATTCCCCAGATCTTGCCCCTTGTGACTTTTTCTTCTTTCCAAAAATCAACTCCCATTTGAAAGGAACAAGATTTCAAGATGTCGAAGAAATCCAAGAGAATGTGATGAGCCAGCCGCTCATTATTCAAAAAAAAAAAGGAGTTCCAGGAATGTGTCTATCAATGGAAATGATGCTGAATAAAACGCGTGGCTTCAAAATGAAACTACTTCAAAAGAGATTAAATGTCAAATTGATATGTCTTGTTTACTTTTGATAGTGTCGCAGTGTGCCCAAACACCACTCCCACATTTTCTTAAACAGCCCCGGATATGCCTGCCGGTAGAGAAAGGTCACGACCCTTGTGTGCTAAAAATAGCAACGACATCCTTTCAAACTGACAGAAACACACAAAACTCAATTTTCGCCACTAAACAAAAATAAAAGACCTTTAATTTCGAACCAGAATTAATTTAAATACAGTCAACAAACACCGAACACACTTTTGACTGTAATTAATACGGCCCGAAATTAATTATATTCATTTACTTGTTTAGCGTCACCGCTTCTCTTGTATGAACCGTCATATCTAGATGCCCGAGACTTCGCAGCGATTTTAGCCGGCCAGGGAGCAGCCCGGCCTTCGGGCTGGGTTGCGACCTATGGCAAAGTCTAGTTTGGACCATATCAGGACCTGCTAAGACAAGCCAAGACCAGAACTTGACTAAGCTTTGACCAGCTTGGACATGTTATGACCAAAACATTGACTAAGCCTTGACCAGCTTGGACATGTTATGACCAATCTTTGACCAGTGACCCTATGCGGAAACGCTTGGGTTTTTCCCACGATAAACGACCTTGTGTCACATCTTGACCTCGTGGGAGTCAAGTAAATACCGCCGGCCAGGGAGCAGCCCTCGTATTCCGGGGTGAAACGGATGGTGTTTCTCATGCTGCTAGCCACGGCCCGAATGGTGATATGGACGACGCGAGAGGAAGAAGTCTAGCGGGGTAACCGTCTTTCTCATCAGGGTCTGATCCGATTCTTTGAGCATCAGCTCAAGACGAATATTAGAACTGATAGAAAACGCTGACTGAGGCGAGCTTGGTTCGTGTGAACGGGGCTAGCCTTGATTTTCTCTTTTAGGTCAAGCCTACGTTACATCGGGGTGGCTTCCTGTGGTGCCCTCCCCTTGGTTAGGTTAGACAAGCCTTGATGTACCTAGTTAATGCGAGTAAGTGTTGTTCCCGGCCTGCCCCCGGCCACATCTTTAGTTATGATCCAGCCTGAGATTCTCAACCTCCCCAGTTTGTTTTTTGACCCCCCCCCCCCCGCTTTCTATCTCGACTGGGTCAGCTTTATACTTCCCCATGCCCGTATGATTTTTTTTATCACCTTTCCCACTCCCTGAGCGAGAGAGCTGCTTGATTTTGTTCCAATGGGCAGTAATCTCCTGCATTTTGAGTGTTGGACGGGCCCTACTAGCATCAAATAACGTTTTATTTTCATTTATGTTAATATTTTAGTTTGTTATTGGATTCACATCCCACCCCCATCTCATTTTTTCATCTTAGAATTTTTGTACATATGTGTTAGGATCATTATGACATGGGGCGCGTTTTGTAGGTCTCCCTAGAGTGGATGTGGTATTATGGTGCAAGGAGGATTGATTGGTGACGGACGAGTTCTTATGGTGAATGAGTAAAATGTAATGTCTGAATGGGTCGTGAATCAAATTAGCTAGGTATAAGATAGTTAGTGAAGACCAGCCTTACCCCCCTTTTCGGCCTTGTGCCACAATTTTGTATTTTTTACAAAATAAATCTCGCCTTCCTGATTCGCGACTTTGACGCGCCCAGTCAAGTCGACCAAGCCCAGCAGCTGACGGGACCCAGCAGCAGTAGCAGCAGTTGTTCAAACAGTCCTTTTCAGGGCTAACTTCCGAAAATCATTCGATCACCACTCTTCAAGCCTCCAGCTCACTCCTGCAGCTTCCAGCACTCCTGCAGCCTCCAGCTCACTCCTGCAGCTTCCAGCACTCCTGCAGCTTCCAGCAGTCTCCAGCACTCCTACCGCTTCCAGCTCACTCCTGCAGCTTCCAGCTCAATCCTGCAGCTTCCAGCACTCCTGCAGTTTCCAGCTCACCCCAACAGCTTCCAGCGGCCTCCAGCTCACCCCTGCGGCGCTCTACTGACGCCCCGCTACCTATTCCAGCACCCGCTGACGATCTAATCCTGTGCCCACTGACGTCCAGCGCCCGTTAACGTCCGGACACCGTTCCCGAACAAACGACCTCTGTCGTCTTACCATCCACCGTTCGCAAATAAAGACACGATTTCCATCGTCTACAACGGACCACCTGCGTTTGTCATCCTTCTTTGCTATTGCCATCTCCTTGCCTTTGTGTCCCCTATTTTAGTTGTACGGTCGATTGGCACTCACACCTCTCGGCCCGCTGCAACAATAGCATCAGTCCCAATAATTTGATCAAACTTCATAAACAGGCCCTCGCTTGTTTTTTACCCATGAACAAAAGTGTTGCCATATTTCAGTTACCCAATGCTATGTACGGGGTCTACAGGCAATTTTTGCCTGAGCCTACAGGCTCAGAATGCCCCACATAAAAAAGCCTTGTGCCACATCCCACATTGTGGGTAGGTATTGGGTAAATATTGAGGTGTTAACGATTAACTGTGTATTACATTAGTCTGTGTTCTCAACCGTGTACCATATTATTCTCTGGAATAAACTACTTCTTATTTTCTATGTGTGTCAACCTTTGCTATTTATGACACAGCAGTAATGATTATCATCAATAAATTGATGTAAAAGGAACATTATTTTATGATTATATACTTAAATTTTAGCTACTATATTTTGTGGAGAAGTGCCAGAGGGCCTTAATAGTATTTATCGGAAAATTTAGAACACTTTGAAATAAAGGAACAGAATCAAAGATATGAACAAATAACATATGTTTATTTAACTGACTTTAATAGGGAAAAGTTCTTCATAAATCTTTTTGGCAAAAAAAATATTCAGTTTGGTCGGTGTCTAACACTTTCGCCCCGGCCCCTCAACTTCCGGCATCTTACTCTCGGGGTTGAGGTGTCTACTCGGTCCTAACCGAACTTAAGGGAGTGGCCATAGGTCCCCTGAGCATCCGTAGATTATTCGACCGGTCCGCTGGTTTAATCCTGCTTCCTGCCGACGTTGTGATTTGTTTGATCCAGAAAGCAGAAGTGATGTCCGTCCACTCACGGTCGACTGAAGATGCAGACACGGCTGGGGAGTCTGCGCTAAGAATTTTCCCCTGTCTGTCTTTTTCAGGATAACTACGTGTTTATATAGATAAATCTGGCTGATTATAACTGACCCTCGCACTACTACTTCGCACGCGATTAATACGGGGTTCTGGCTGCTTCAACCAAAATCATGTAAATTCCAAAGTTCCTTCTAGCTTACTCAGCTCTATTTCAATTTTTAATCGATAAAAATTATTTCGACCATTTCCATTGTCTCCTGATGACCCAGATTCAATGGGTACAACTTCTGCACTAGATCAGATTTCCCCATCAGTAAACAAAATGCTCTGATTTAATTTCCCTATTCAAATCTACTCCAGTTTCACTAAAAAAAATATACGTGTGCGTGTGTGTTTCCCAGACTCTCTCTCTCTCTCTCTCTCTCTCTCTGCCACAGGTGTAGTTTACAAGTCAGACTTTGATAGTAGGTGTCATCTTGTTAGCAGCTGTTGGAAATGGGGTTACTTTGGAAACATGTTGCTGCACAAATGTACTGATTATATTGAATCTCACAAAGGGCAGACAAATTTCTTAAGCACATGACAGCTTAGTGCTTCACATGACAAACTCAGATCAATTTCTGACTGTTTCCTCTGCTGCTGCTTCTCAGATGTTTCTTTATATAAAATTTTAAAAGGCTCCAGACTAGTTGACACAAAGCTTGGTTTCGGCTAACATCAAAAGTCTCTTTCTTCATTTGATTGGTCAAAATTCTTTTATTTTCCAGCATTCCTTTCTTTTTCCTTTTTTTTTTTTTTTTTTTTTTTTTTTAAAATAGTGGAACTTATGTGTGTGGGGTAGCTCTTGTTTTGGTAGATTTTTAGTCACAATAACTAGACTAGCAAACTTCTGTTTCACAGCAGTTGTTCAGTCTTTTTTTCTTCTTTTTTTTATATAAGAGTTTCCTTCTCATTAGTTGAGAGAGAAGTATATAGAGAGAGAATGGTAAAGAGAAAAAGTGATATGGCTTTTTAAGGAGAGCAAATGTCTTATTTTCATTTTAATTTTCTTTATATTTTATTTTGATATTTTAATTTTATATTTGGGCACACCACAATTTTACTGCTAATTGATGATCATCAATTAACTAAAAATCTGTGGTAATTAATAACTAACACACCAAGCCAACATGTACAGGAGTAAAAATGACAAGAAGTATTAATGGTTAAGGAAGGTTACTGAAAGATTACAGCAGGTACAATACAAATGCTTAATTTGGTGTGGATGATGTTTGAAATTGTGACAAAGAGAGGTTGAGAACTTTCAAATAAATGGATTCAACATTTTCAAAAGAAATGATTTCAACACATGGAGGATTTTATATATATATATATTTATGTAAAGAACAGCATAGCTCACAAAAGACAAGGTAAAATAATATTTATGTGTAAAGAGATAGACAACTTAAAATTAAAGAAAGAAAACTTTATATACTTAGCTGTAGTGAATGTGTGTATGCGTGTGGTCTACATGGTTGGGTTGAAATTAAGTAGTTGGTTTGCCCAGGAACTAAGAAGTCTCCCTACCTTATGAGAATTGAGATGTAGTAGAGTGGTGGGCTCCTGTATCATAGATTCAGGGTTGGGGGCTGTGTTATAGATTGGAGGAAGGCATGAGACCCTTGCACTTGTCTTGATTGTATCAACCTAAATATGTCTCAATTTCAAAGTAGCCTTAAAATATCACATATATAATCACACATTTTTGCATTTCCCTCTATTAATGTATTTGACATTTAAACTAGCCATGAGTTTATGGCATGATTATTTCTCTTTGTTATTTGAAAAATTCTCTATATGTATGTCTGAGAGAAACTTTTGTGCTTATATTCAAATAAGCATTTTTTAGCAACTTGTCTGATAAATGCTCCAATCACTTGGAGATGTAGTTTAACAATGCAACAAACATCATATACGATGAAACATCCCCCCCCCACAATTCCCCACCACCTCCAGCAACATTAACGGTCAAACAAATTATGAAACTGAAATTTTTTAAGCTAATTTTTTTAACTCTAGGCTAACAAAAAAAAAATGCATTCATTGTATACAGGATTTTTTTTCCCTAAGTAGAGGCACATAAAAACAAAATTCCTTTCCCTTCCTTGAAATAAATATATAGGTTAGTAATAGTTGTAGTAGTAGTATCAACCGATGTGTCAACACTGGACAGATGTAATAGGCGTAGCTGCCTTTTCAAAATAAAAAAGTGCTTTCTACTTATGTCAATTGCTTTCAATCTAGATTTCCTCTTAGAAAACCAGTTTCATACTCCATTTGTTCAGCTTTGAATCCAACTATTAACATATAGAGCTATGAGTGTGAAACATCCTGTCAGTTTTATGGTTTGGAGTTGTTTCTCATTTAGTGGGACTGGATTTTACAAACCAGTAGCCAAAATGCTGAACAGCACACAATACTCAAAAATATTGGACAACTGCTTGCTGCCTTCTGCTGAAAAACTTGAAATTGATCAATCAAATCTCATTTTTATCCCTGCCACACATCAAAGCAGATGAAAAATTACTTTTCCAAAAAATGTCACTGCAGTCTCCTGATCGAGAATTTATAGAGCATAATAAAATTAAGACTTTTGAAGAAAATCATTCAAAGCAAAGATGTTTTGATTGAAAATTTTATATTGTGACATGGAACAGTTTGCTAGATGACATCTGCAAAAATCTCATTAAGAGCATGCCAGAATGAGTCAACAATGTTCTGAAAAACACAGGTGGAAGCATAAATTACTAATTAAATTTTTGTGTTTTTATTTTAGTAAATTTTATTTTTTAAGAAAATATTAGATTAACTTTGTACATAATTAATACAGTATAAAGAGTTAGTCACTTTTTTGCACAGTAAATATTTAACTTAAAAACAAAAAATAACGTTTTAGGTTTATTAAGAATTTTTTTGTAAAATTGTAGAATGTATCATTTCCCTTACTTATACACAAATTTTTTTAAAACTCTATTTTTCATCTAAAATATTAAGAAAAAACAAGGTTTCTTCCAAAAAAATTTGACTGAGTCACTAGCACTGTACATCCCCTAGTTCCACCCCTCCCTGTTGGCTGGGGCTTCAAAATATGCCAACTGCACCTCTGCAGAGGGGTAAGACCCCTACCACTGAGGTGTACTGGGTATGATGATAAACTACATCCAGCAGCAAGGCCTCTGATCAGGAGGTTTTGAGGAGTGTGGAACCACTGCTTAATTGCTATTGTTCCCAGGTCCAACCTAACCTGGGGTGGTAGCACGTGTTAGGGTCCCAGCTTTGGGCAAATAGTTAACGCCCAAACTGGGGTCAAAACACTATAAAAGTAGGTTTTTATAGTAAAAAATATCAGCAATACATTTTTTGAAAAAAATATTACTAGCAATACATTTGACTCTCAACAAAAAAACCTTCTTTACAAAAATATGTCAAGGAAACCTGATCTAAAATCTGATTTCTTACATAGAATACATATTCTATTCATAAAAACCTATCCTAAAAATCTTGATGGCATTAAAAAAGAAAATAAACCAAACCAGGCCAATAAAACCAAATCTACAAATCAATTTCTTACAAAGAATAAATATTCTATTCATACAAATCTATTGTAAAAACCTTATCAGCATTAAATAACCCATCGAGGTTGATATACTATAAAACAAAACAAACCAAACCAAATTCCATAAGTTAAGACTTTCACAACTAAAATCTGTGATGCCATGTACACAATAGCGAACCATCCTCATTCCCTTCATACACCATTTGTAAGAAGGAAGTGCCATATGAACAGATTATTTCCAAGAGCAACTGCTTTGTAGAACAGACTCCCAAGAGGATACTTCCCTGACCACTACAATCTTAACTTCTTCAAATCCAGGACTCACCATTACCCTCATAATCTACAATTCGGACATCCATAAAAAAACCTCATTCAGTAACCCTCTACCTTGAGTAGCTCTTGGTCAACAATAGCATAAAAATCTAGTTTTTTCAGATCTATACTTATAAAAATAATGTAACATTATTTCCACAACATACTTATTTTAATTAAATTATTTACATGTGGACTATTGTCCTCATTTTTGTTGTTGTCATCATATATTGTTAAAAGAAAATGCACAATAAAAAACATGGTTAAATAAAGCTCAAAGAAACTGGGTGAAGTTTCAGGTCATGCAATCACTTAACTGAAAATAAAACCCTATAGAATCACATGTCATACAATGTGTAATATTAAACTGTTTTCATCAATCAAATCTTCCTTATCAAGTTCCAGTGTTAGACAATATTTTCTATGTGAATTAATGAAAAATTGGTAGAAATGCATTTCTATTTTATAAATATATTTATGCTATAAAAACACATTGTAAATTAAAATTGTAACAGAGATGGATTGTAAATGATTTTCTTGGGTAAGGAACCAGATTTCATTTTTGACTACAAATCATGAGAAAAAAAGCTTCACTTTAGAATGAGTATAGTTTAAATAATTGTTACTAAATCACAACAAATTATTTATTTTGATTAACTGCATTACTTAGAATGATTATATCATTACTTATTTCATAATTGATCTAAAACAGTAAATTGATTAGTGCATTACTTAAATGTTTTTCAAACCTTATAAAAGTGGGATGAGAACATTAAACTGAATGTCAAAATTTATTATGATGCAAATTTATTATGAATTTAAAAACAAATGCAAATTATTTAAGATTATGCAAATTAGTTCAACTATTAAAGCAGACACTGCTTTCCTTGTCTAGCCTTAATTCTTCTGTCCAACAAAAAACATCCTGCAACACTTCCATCAAAGTTGGTTCTCTGTGTTGTGCCAGAAGGTTTTTCTAATCTGAGTCTATCCTTCACATCTACAAATCTACCATTTGTCCATGCATAGAATACTGTTGCCATATATGGTCTGGTGCTCCGGCTGTTCATCTCAAGGTTCTCAACAAAATCCAAAGATGGATATGCAATGTGATCGGTCTTAGCTGGGAATCTCGACTCCAGTCACTTTCTCACAGACGTAATGTGGCTTCCCTCTGTCTTTTCTATAAATATTTTCATGGCATCTCCTCTGATGAGCTATTTTCACTGGTGTCCCAACTGTATAAATTTAAGTATGCTACTAGGTTGACATATCGGTCCCACCCTTTTACTGTCAAAACAGTTAAATGTAACAGCCTCTTCTACTCCAACAGCTTCTTTCGCACTTCCCAACAGTAGAACTCCTTTCCTATTACTTCTCTGATAATCTTCAAAAATTTAAATGTAATTTCAATTGACATCTTCTGATGCCTTGATCCCTGTTCTTCTTTTTATCCTATTTGCTGACATTTTTGCTTACAATGAAACAAAGCAAAAGTTATCATCAATTGATAAAAGGTTAAAAAAATATAAAAATAGTCTTACTTGGCAATAATTTAGTGACAGATGGCTATTAAAAGTTACTGTTGATTATTTATAGCTAATTTGTTTAAATAATGCACTGACTATTGTTTGCGTCATGTGCCAATAATTGTAAATAAAATAATACACTAAAATAAGTAACCAAGTAATCGTTTTAAGTTCTCTGAATATCAGTGCTTTATCAAACTGCCTCAATCTCATTTTGTAGAAATAAGTAAATTCAAAACAAATTTATTATTTGCAATATTTTATTGCCATTTGTTTGCTTTTTACAGTTTAAATATATAGGAATCACTAACAGTGATGTAACGAATCCAACGATAGGGCACATATGCCTGGTCCCGGTCAAACACCCGCAAATATCGGATTTGTACTCCAGAGCAAGTATAACCAGATGCTTCAAATTCCATAACAACATGATCAATATCTTTGAGACGTGTCTTTATCCCACTATGACTGATCAACTGCAAAAGAAAATGAAAACCAATAATGACATTATTATCATAGAAAGATAAGATGCTTTATTTATAATGAGGGTAACACAGGCAATAAATTAGAACCTCTGCATGAAGCTTTTATTTTTTGCAAAATTGTTTAAATTTAAAACTGAAGGCTAAACAAAACCATCAGAGATAAATGATTCTTTTTTTTTTTTTACAGTTTATCAACCCTTTGCAGGTTATTTAAAGCCAGAAAATATTTTTAATTTGTAAGAATTGTTTTGAGATAATAATGGTTTAGTGATACAAGTCTTACTAATTAACCCATAGCTTGGGGAGAGAAGAGGTGGATTCATACTTTATCTAAGGGTAACAATTTTTGGATAATAACAATGATTTTAACAGATACAAGCTATTTGATTCATAGTTGGTGGGTGGAGATGAATTCATACCGTTTCCAATAGTATCTGCACATGACTCCACATAATTGATTCAGGAGTTAAAAATACACACCTGATTATGGTGATCGGCATTTAAATAATCATTTTTGATAGAAATGAGCCTGATTAGCAATGGTAAATGTAAGAACAAGGACCGAAACTGAAACAAGATGTACACAAAATGATACAAATAGAATTTGACAAGTGATGATGAACTCACTCGAATATTTGCAGTCAAAAAAGAGGAACCTGGAAACTTCTTGATTTTCCACACAATCTGTTTGTTAGAAGTTTTAAATTCTACAATCTGGTCAGGTCCATTTAGCTGCTGGCTGATTCTGAAGAACAAAAAAAAATTAAAAAACAAGAAAAAAAAATACTGTCAGTGTAAAGAGATTTGAAGGTGGAAACAAAATAAGACATCAAATTCTTCTTCAGCTCAATCTAATGTTTACCCAGTGACTGTTCCAGGAACAGGTATTCTTAGAATTACATTGACTGCTTCAGTGTTCTCAGGAATATGGCTATGCAGCTGTAGTGAGAGGCTGGTATCAGTTGAACTGCAGGAAGAAAATCAATCAGATGTTAGCATATTGAATTAAAAAAAAAAAAAAAAAAAAAAGGATTTATTCTTGTTGGTAAAATTAAATTTAGGAACCACCACAGATTCACTAAAAAATGAGCATACCATGATGAAAAAATGCCCCAAACTTAATAAAAACAAAGTTTTATCATCAAAATCTTTGTTATTATTTAAAAGGAAAGATCAAAGGATTTTTTTGATCCTTTTTAGAATGTTCAAAATTTTGATTAAAACTTTTGTTTTTCTTGTGTCAGCAGAAGGTGGGGGAGTACCAAAGATTAAAACTTTAGCATCTTTTTTGTGGTGAAAAACACACTGATTTGGAAATTCTTGCAAAAATCAAATAATTGTTGGATTTAAATGAACATTCAGGACTTATTCACAAATTAATTATTTTAGAAATGTTTCTGTTTTAGAAAATCTTAGTAAAAACTTTTTTTATTTACTTCTGTTACCACCCCACTGTTATGTAAATTTAGGAAATTTTGAGAAATTAATTTTCACACCACTTAATGTTTCTATTATTTATACACAGAACTCCTTGGAGAATTTAAATCATCAATATTTTTTTGTAAAACAGGAACCCCAGTTACTAAATATCTGCACTAAATTATAAAATAAAAATGCAATAAAATTGAGACATTATTTTATTGGAAAAACTTTTAATTACTGGATAGTTACAAATTATATAAAAAAAATGTTCACATTATATTCCTCAAGTAATTTGTAAAGATACATCCACCATAGAAAAAAATTAGATAAACTTGCACCTTTTAGTCAAGGTGTCAACAACAATAAACACTTACCTGCAATATTTTAAACTAAGTAAGTAATATTTTTCAAATCAGGTTAATTAAACTTTAAATCAGCTAATATTCCTCAAATAAAGTTTCAGAAAAGTATAACTTGTTTCAGGAGGTGTTAGGTTCAAAGTGAAACATATAATTTTAGTAAGTAATAAATCCAAAAGATACAGACCAAAAAAACATCCTGGAGCGAAAGAAAAATGAATAAATAAAAATAAACAAAATAACAAGGAAACGAAAATTTCACCATCTCTAAAAACAAATGTATACTCAGAATCACTAGGCTATGAAGTCATATTTTGACAACTAATCAGAAATTGTACCAGCCAGGATATAAACATGATAGTCAAACAAGCGAATCAGAAACAACCAAGATATAAGATCACTGATCATCAACCTATCAGAAACCAAGCAGCAGTTTTAAAGCATATATATATATATATATATATATATATATATATATATATATACACACACACAGCTAATATTAGTGGTAAATATACACATACATATGCAAAATATATAAATATATATACATAGGTGCATACATATATTTTTTTTTTTAATAAAAATTCCAAGAGGATAGAATCCAGGTAGAACTCAATGTCCAGGACAAAGTAGTGTTTAAACCTTTTATTATATATATATATATATATATATATATATATATATATATATATATATGAAAAAAAGACACGAGATAACGGTTTTTGTAGGCATCATCAGATTTTTGGTTTGAAATAAAAAATTTATATAACTTGTTTAACAAATAACCCAATCATCAGATTCATAGTAGAAATTATTAACTACAAACTTGCATACAACATAACACCCTTCATAATCCATATCCCAAATTAGTAGTTTAAATACCTTACATAAAAGATAACCCTTTATGAAGTCGTCAAAAAACAAACGTTACGAAAGTTTTTTTTTTATATGCACAATTCCTTTCATAATAAAATAAAACAAAATAAATAAATAAATCTCCATAGACAAGCCAACTTGACGAAAGCTTAATACATCTTCGTTTCATTTTTGACACCCTCACCTTCCCCGACTTGACACCTTGAAAGTATCTCTATACCGCTACTTATCATTAACACCCTACACTCGCCTACCCATTTTAGACAATTCGCCCTAGCTGTTACCATGGTGATTTTGATTTCAATTTTAAAACAAGTAAATTTCAGATATACGTTATTCCAACAAAAAATTTCGCTTGAAGATGGAACGGAGCCCTTTTTTAATTTCAACTCAATTTAATTTAAAGGATTATATTGAAGTTTTTGTGGCTCTTGTTTTGAAACATGAGACCTCTTATGTAGCGATTTGGAATCATATTTTTAAATAAATAATTATATATATATATATATATATATATATATATATATATATATATATATATATAAGAACTTAAATCAGAATCATTGAATTAGTTTTATTCATTATCCAATGTGAGAAGTAAGTTCCACTCAAGCAGCTTCTTTCACAAACAACTGCCCTGTGGAACCGACTCCCAATAGGATGTTTCCCTGATCACTACAGGGGTAACCATTATCTTCCACTCCTGTAGACACAAATGACCTCCAAACTTAATCCCCTATCTTAAGTGTCCCCCAAGCCTTGTAAAGGGTGAACCTCGCTGTAAAAATAACCCCAAAAAATATAGGACTATGTGAACATTTAAGTTTCTAGAGATAGGAGGAGGTAGGTATGTATGAGTTTATGTGAGACTATGTGAGTCATGGATATATTCTATATTGGCTCTGGTAGGGTTACAATGTGCGCAACAATGGATAATAAATAAAATTCCTTTTTGATTTTTTGTTAAATTTTCAACTTGACTGTACTTCCCAATTTTAAAATAAGAATTTTAAAATTTTTCACATTGATCAATCTTGACTACATATTTCTTAAATGCACTGAAATTAAAATTTATATCCTTGTCCATCAAATATGCTTACAGAATGTTTCAAGAAGTAATGGCTTTTCTTAAGTCAGTCAGATAACATATTTAATGAGATTTTTCTATATATTCATTGTGATGGGTAAACTGTTAGAAAAATAAGAATTACATACCTTGACTCCTGTTCCCTTTCATACACCTGTAACCGGAAAGGTGGCTTCAGAGGTGGGTCAGAAGCAAGTCTGTAGGTCATAGCCGAAAACTGCAAATAGGAAAACATTGATAACTGATGCTATCTCTCTGATTGATTGTGTGATTAAACAACTGCAGTCAGGATAATAGTCATTGTAAAATCCATGATCCTTTCATTAGCTGCATAGGTTTTCAGAATTATTCTTCTCTTAGAATGGTTGCCAACCAAGGCTAAAGAGCCCCGTCTACCTTACTAGTCAACATATAGCCAGGGGGGGGTAATGGATTCACACCTTTCCCAAGAGTACTTGCACAAAAGTAAATGTAACAATCTTGAGTGGAATTTGAACTTGACTCTCTGATTTCTTGTGCCAAGCTGCTAACCGTTGCACCACCCACACATCCAAATCTCAATGATAATTATGGTTCATAGAAGCAATAGTAAAAGATAATTGTAGGTGATCCTGGTAGAATAAGAAATTGGCATTTATTAATTTAACTAATTATTAAAAAAACATTCATTATTGTAACAAAGTTTGTTTTTCTTCTATACAAGTGGTTCCTTGAACGTTTTTAAGTCATGGACCCCTATAAGAACCAGCACTTTATAGTCAGATAGACAGACAAGCAGGTACTCACAGTATGATTGGTTTTTCACAACTTGTAATTACATTTCTCCATATTGCACCCTCATGCACACTGAACACACATCGCTTTTCAGCCAGTCATGCTTGAAAGAAATTGTGGTCAATTAACCCTAACCAGTATAATCAAGCTGTGATAAACAATGGTAAATGAGAATTATCACTTGCTCTTATGGAGTGGCAAAAGATGGCAGTTGTGCAGGGAATGATGACATGTTTAAATGGTCAGCACTGTAAATAGTGTCTGAGTGCGTTTTCTTTCAAGCAGTGGCAAGATGCGTTTTCTTTTATTTATTTCAATGGGAAACTATTGATTGGGACAAGAGCTGTATAATGAATATAAATGTTAGTTTTCATCTGATCCTCATGGACCCCCTGAAATCTATTCATGGACCCCCTAGTGGTCCATAAACCCCGGGTTAAGAAGACTTAATGATTAGACTTTTGACAGTACTTTTTGCAAATCACAGAAACAAACTTTATTCACTCTTTGCAAAACACTGGAAGTACATTTCAAATATTGTTTGGACAACACCTTGTTTATGCTGTTGATGCTAAAAGCACAACATATCAGCCAACCTGTTCTTCAGTCTTCATCAGCTGTATAAATACAGAAGAGGACAAAACTTATTCAGAAAAGGGTGACAGAAAAACAAAGTCACTAATGCATCTGTCTATATTTCTGAGATGAGGTATTGTAACTATTTACACTATTTACATTGTAACAGTAAAGGTGAGGACAACAGTCCAAACAATGTAAATAATGTATAACGTCACTTCTGTCCTTCTTGTCTTCAATGTCTCCTGAGTGTCAAATTTTCTAAGCCTTCTTTCTTTGTGATGTATCCTAGAAATTTTAACTTTCTTGTTCTGATGCTAAGTATCCTTTTTGTATCCAGTTCTTTAAAACTTTATTATTGCTTGCATGTTCAGTTTATGGAATCCTTCAGTAAAACCACATTTCTGTTGCCTCGTCTCTTCTTCATCTGGGAGGAGATTATCTAGCATTTGCTGCCATATAGTATGGTTGTTACTTATATTATTTACATTATTCGGACTTATCTTCATTGCCATATTCACAATGTTTCAACCGTTGTACACTCTGGACTTGTTCAGGTGATTGTAATTTTGAACCAAACCCTTTATTTCGCCCACCAGGGTAGATTGTTCTAGTTCTACATGTCATGCCTCTTCCAGATGTCTCAGTTATTTCCCTTTAACTCAACTCTCCAAGTTTTTTTTGGTTCACCACTGTTGTAGCCAGGTATTGAATTTACAAGTTTTTGGATCTAGTGACTGGATCTAACCAATGCCTCTGTGTCCTTGAGGACATCAGTCTATGGATTTTGGGGACTTATAAACCTAATGTCTCAGCAACCACATGTTTTTTTACCAGTGCTCATATTACAATTTTTCTGTTATTATTTAATTTTTTTTATCAGAGCCTATATTGCAATTTTTTTTTGTTGTTATTCATTGCTTTTCTCTAGCACTCCTTATTTCTGGTTCCTATATTGTATTCATTTCTGTGATTGGCAGGTTAAGGAGATTTTTGTGGCCTAGGATATGTGCTGATTCCTTAAAGGGTTCAGTTCAAAATTCCAATCACCTGAAGTAGGCCAATATGTACAATGGTTAAAATGTAAATATGGCAATGAAGATGAGGATAACAGTCTGAATAATGTAAATAATCATAATACCTCATCTCAGAGATATAGACAGATAATGAATGGTTCCTGTTTTTGTTTAGCAACATATCAACCTCTATGGATTATCTAATGCCTAAATCTAAATATTTTGTATGCACTTTTTTTTAGATAATAATGGTTTAGTGATACAAGTTATTTACTAATTAATCCATAGCTAGAGGAGAAGAGGTGGAGTCATGCCTCTCCCAAGGATATTTCTGCCTAAGTGAATATAATGAATCCAACTGCAATAGGAACTTGGCTCCCTGATTAAGAATTCCAAGTCTTTATCCATTACTCCACCCACACAGCCAAGCTTACAGCACCTCGTATTCCCAAGTGGTTACTCATCTAGGTACTGACCAGGCTCAATGTTGCTTAACTTCAGGGATCATACAAGAACCAGTGTTTCAACAAGATGTTGCCATAAGCCTGCCATATAGGAGGACTAATATTAAATAATAGTTCAGTACTCTTTTCTTTGTTTCTAATGAAATTTTCTTGTTTCTTAATATTTTGCTTAGATTTTGGAAGACATCTTTCACTATCCAAATACTGCCTTCAGATTTCAGTGTCGCATTTTCTGTCCTCTGTTAAAACACTTACTAGATATTTAAATTGTTGCACTAATTTAATTTCGGTATCTCTAATTTGTAATTCGCATGTTGGGCTTTCTTTTGTTGACAATGATACATTATGTTTTTTACAACTGATGTTTAGTCTTTCTTCTCACTTTTATTCACTACCTTCTCTAGGAGTTCCTATAGTTTCCTTTCTGTGTTTGTTATCAACACTGTGTTATCTAATGTTGTTCACATTGTGGTCACTAATAATGAAATCTTGTAGGATTTCTAATTCTTTCAGGATTGCTAAACATCCAAAGTTATCAAATTCAGAGTTCTTACAAACCTTATTTCTACAAAAAAAAGTTGATAGAAAAAAGTCACTACTATATATACAAACCAGATCAATCTATTTCAGCAACACCTGACAAAAGCATGCCTCCCTTGGACCCAGGCAATCCCAATCCAAACACTTTCTTTGCTAATTACACTTAACCATGGCCAATTATTCTACAGTACTGAAACCTATACAAGTAAGATATGTTCAAACTGCTGTTAGATTTTTACACATTTAAGGATTTGGTTTGCAAACTGCTAAATTATAATTCAAACCTTGGTTTAAAACAGAAACAAATAACTATCAGCCAATATATAAACTAATAGCAGTTGATTGAAAAAATTTCAGACTATGTGATCTGTCAGATTGGAGAAGTATAACCTTTATTTTAATCAGGATCAAAAGGAAAAATTTCAAGCAATACAAAGAAAACTTATTCTGAAGTTTAGTGGTTATATGATTATAAACCCATTTAAGTGCATTTGTGTGTAAAGAGAAATTAGCAAATCAGAGATATTCACATTCATTTTGTCTTCTGAAGGAAGAGCTGTTCCCAATCTCTTTTGACATATGACTCTTAAAGAAAATGAAATCTTAAGACATTGAGATAGCGAACATTTCCTTCCAAAATCTAAGCAAAGTATTAAGAAACAGAAAAATTTTGTTTGAAACAAAGGAAAGTGTACTGAATTGTTATATAATATCAGTCCTCTTATATAGCAGTGAATGCTATATCAGTCCTGCTATATGGCAATGAATGCTATACCAGTCCTCCTATGTGGCAGTGAATGCTGGACAATCTCCTCACAGATGAAGAAACTATTTGAAGCAACAGAAATGTGATTCTACAGAAGGATGCTGAGAATGCCATGGACGGAACATGTGAGCAATGATGAAGTTTTAGAGAAAATAGAAACAAAAAGGACATTTATGCTTAACATCAGGAAAAGACAGTTGAAATTTCTAGGCCACATAATGAAGAAAGAGAGCTTGGAAATTTGATACTCACAGGACAGATTGAAGGCAAGAGTGACAGAGGAAAACAATGCATAACCTACCTAGTGAATTTGAGTAAATGGATGGCAGAGCAAGGTTCAGGAAAGATAACCAAAAGACAACAAAGGACAGTAAATTGTGGAGAGCCATGATTGCCAATGTCCTGAAGGGAGATGGCACATAGAAGAATAAGTCAAAAATTAATAACATCTTTGATGAATTGACTATTTCATGTTTGCTGTGAGTAATACTACTAATATGAAGGTAAATAAGAAAAGAAATGAATTACCTCTCCAATAGGAGGATGAACAACCAAACATCGTGAATCATTAAAGTCTTCTTTGCGTACACATTGATGGAAACTGCATTGCTCCATAGTAACATGGCTACCAAAATCTGTAAGTACCACAGAAAATCACAAGTGAATAAAAGAAAGTCTTGATTCAATAGCAAATGGGCATCACTCAACCAAACAAGTCAACAATAATCAATCTAGTGTAGTGCTTGTCTTTACAGTAATAATTATATATATATATATATATATATATATTGATTGAGTATGGATAGGAATCCAACAAAATGATAGGATAAAGAACAAGTAGGAAACAGATCTTAATCTAACATGATTCACTTTATTAAAGCTTCATCAGAGATCAAGTTAGAAATGAAAAAATGATAAAAAGCAACGAGATGCAGATTAATGGTATGTTGTGTGTGGCTATTTCTTATTGGTTAGATACATGTCACATGTAATGAAGTAACAGATAATATTCAAATATGTGTAGCAAACATTCTCAACGCTAGAAAAAGTTAGTAAAATGAATTTAAGTTATCTCTTCCAAATTCATAAAAGTCAATATATATATATATATATAAAATACACATGAGATATACTTTAATGAAATATCTAACCAAACAAAACTTTTCAAAACATCCTGCATGTCTCACTAAACTTTACACACTTTAGCATCCAGAATGTTTACTTGTGTGACACTATTTGGGTTGCTGGTAATTAATAATCAAAATGTCGATTTGAAAACAAGATAATAATGAATAACTTAGCATAAAAAGTGTTAACCAATACTGAGAAAATAGGCTGATAGTAAGAATTGTTCCCAGAGAATTGAAATATTTACAATGGACCAAATGACTGCTTGAAAGCGATTCTCAATTTGTGCGAACAAATCAGCTGTTGACAGCCAGTGACAACTAATGCCTGAATCTGACAAGAGAAGAATTGAGTTAAAGCTAAGTGAATCCATTTTGTGAGATATCAGAATGAAAAAAAAATGAATTGAACACCTGCAGCTGAGTACTAAAAATTTTCCTGTGAAAGTGTCTCTTGGGTCAGAGGTGAGAGAGTCAAATGTGGTGTCAATTAACTTATGAGAAAAGTACATTTAAAAACATATTTTTTTTTATCAATCTCCAACCAAATGTTGGAGGTGACAGGTGCAGAAAAACGATCAAGGAAGGAAGACAGGAAGTTTGCACCTATTGAAGGGTAGCAGGCACAGAGGAGGCATTAAGGAGGTTAAAGGAGCTACTCACACTCACTGGGGAGTAATAGTGAGAGATGATACTAAGAGAAGGTGAAGGCAGTCTGCAGAGTGATGTCTGCAACCCCCACCAGAGAGGGAGAAATCCCCAAAATTATGAAACTAATTTAATTTCTCAAAGACCAAAATTAATAAACTTTTGTTGGAAATCTGGGAATTTGCTGAAACTCAGCTAACTTCTTGCCCTGCACAAGTTTCTAGCTGGAGTCCATAAAAATGAATGCGCGTAAGCCATTCTGACAGTTGAGAAAGTTGAGCTTCAGTTGAGTTCAGAGAGACAGCCAGTAGAGCTGAGAAGAGAAGTGATGGAGGTTGCTGAGAGATTCCACACTTCCTGCCAAACATAAGAACCTCCAACTTCAGCCCTGAGCCAAACTTACCTAAACAGTAAAACAAATTTTGATAACTCTGCAAGCCAAAAACTTACCCAAGTGTTACATCCGATTTAGGAATCAGTTGGGTCAACAAACACCTGTATGCAAACACAACTACTAACGAACCCTTGTACGCAAAATTGATATAAAGATAGTAATTATTTTTTATATATATTTCGAGTGCTGTTTTTTCCAATTTTATTGTGCGGCGTTGCTTGACTCGTACCAGCCCAACACAAAGATAACTGCAACGAATCAAAATAATCATAATGTGGAGTAAGGCAGGGCAGGATTGAAGAGATCACTCCATTGATCAAACCAGGATCAAGTTGAAGTTGCATTTGTTGCCGTGAACCAAGATTAACTCCAGGCTGACAGCGGTGAATGTTACACTTACATTTATTTGAAGATTATCTGTTACTTCATCAAACCGAGAATTTTGTAAAACTAGTATATGTTCTTCTAACAAATTCTTGTATATAACAGCATTAACTCTATTATGTAAGCATACAAGAGATGACATACCCAGACTTGAAAACATGCCGAAAACCATCATACTACCTCTGCCAAACTTGACTATCTTCTTGCTGCACTTTGAACTCAACCTTTTGCCAATTCATCTTCTTACATACTGTTTTCGATCAGAATCAAATGCATTAATTTACTTTCATCACTGAAGAATATGCTGGGCCACTGTTCTTCTGACCATAACATGTGCAAATTCCAGTTTTACTGCTTTGTTTTTTTTTTGCTTATGTGCGGCTTCTTCTGTGACCACCTTGCATAAAGAACTATTTCTTGCAAGCATCTACAGTTTGTCGAGACATAATAATGTCATTTGAAATTTCTTGTGAAATTCCTGCTGCAGTTTGAAAACGATCCTTCAATGCTAGGCATTGAATGATTCTGTTTTCACTGGCCATAGTTTTCCTTGTTCTACCCACCTTATTTGGACTGGTCAAGTGACCAGTGTTTTTGTACAGTTTTAGAATTTGACTCACAATGTTTTTTAGACACTTTACCTGTTCAGCAATCTGGTCAATTGTGAGAATTTTTTTTCGCAGTTTGACATCAGCTCTTAGAGACTTGTCAACTTTTCGTCAGTTCGCCATGCTGGAAAATGACACCGTCATGATAAAAAATCTTTATCTTAACCTCACTTATCAGAAATTTGGATTGCATGCATTATTCTCGCATATTTCCCAATTTGTTCTTTAATTTTGGACCCCTGATATTTGAGTAAAGAATTAAATGAATCATAGCTTTCTCTGTAGCATTCCAAATAACTTAGATTTAAAGCACAACTGAACTGCCATTTGTCTACATTTAGTGAAAATTTCAGAAAAATTGAACTTATATTATTTGAGATATCAAAATTTTAATTTTTGTTCCTTAATTTTGGATGCTACTGCTTCTTCAATCATCAAACTGGTATGTCTGCTGATTGCAAAAGCGTGAAACCCAGGGTTACAAACGCATATCCATACAACTGTATGTATATATATATATATACAGATATATATTTCACTTGCTCCATATGTGGCCTTCTTTGTAAATCACTAGCTGGTCTTAAATGCAACTTAAGATTATTGCACAAACTTTCATAACTGAATCAATAAGCTGTCAGATCCTCATACGTCGAAACCAACAGGAAAGCCCATTTTTCCATTTGGAAGTGTTACCTGATGATCCAAAATCCCTTAAAAAGGATTTTGGTGAAATAAATTATTGTCATGGTACCTTGAAGTGTCTGTTGTTCATTAAATATATATATATATATATATATATATAGAGAGAGAGAGAGAGACACACACATATATACAAACTCCAGAGTTTTGTAGACAAACCTTTTTGTAATCATTCAGCCCACTCATCAGAAGGTTTCATAAAGACATAAGTATATCCTCAAGAATTAAAGTGTTAAGCATTTACTATTCAAATTTACTATTCATAATTATAACTCTATATAAGTTGACAATTCAATATTTACCTTATTAAATAACATTCACAATCATTTTGGATAATTACTGACATATGATATATAAAAGTGCATATTTAAGCTACTATAGATTTTTTTTATTATTAATAAGTAATTTATGATTATATAAAATAGTTATAGATATAATATAAAAATTATGAGTAGGTGCTGAAAAATTTTCAGCCCAACCGAGACCCTCCTCTACCACCACCACCACCACCATCATCATCTTCCAATAAAAATGATTTAGAGTAGTAGTGAGAGTTGAGAACTTTCCAGCCCTCCCTTGTAAGAACAGAATTTACATTTAGAAAATAAGTGGATGAACAAATGTAGGTTAAATAGTTAAACAATGGACTTGTAAAAAAAAAAGCAATTAACTTTGTTTTATATCACCTTTTGGATGGCTCTGTTCTCTGAGAGTAAGGTCTTCATTGAGGGCTAATTTGATTACAGGATTGCCACTAAGAAAACTCTTGACATTGATGTTTCCTGTGACATTCATACGGGATACAAGACCCTGGATGAATAAAAAGAAGAAAAACATTAAATTCACAAAGAGAAGATTTGATTCAGTCAAGAGCACAAAATATTCAAAATCCGAAAAATATACAAATATAACCAATTATTAAATTTGTTGAAATTATGCATAAAAAAATCCCACACGTTATAATTGCAAATTGCAACTGAAATAAAGATAAGATAGAAGAATTTTGAATAAGAAAAATTTTTGATTCTCATCAACCTGTTAATAAATTTGCTGTCGGACCTGTTATGTGTAACATCTTGCTTAAGATGGTTCATAATAATCTCCTGGAGAGTGACTCGATGTGCTTTCTTGGTCTAATGCTTTCCACTGGCATGAAGTGGAATGATTATATTAAATCAATTGCTAGGTCTGCTGCTAGGAAAGTTGGTTCACTGTGTCATTCTAAACAATTTTTCTTGACAGAATCTATCTTACACCTTTATAAGTCTACTATTCATCTATGCATTAAATATTGCTGCCACACCTGGTCTGGTGCTTCTGCTATGCAGAGATTCTTCATAAAATACAAAGAAGAATGTACAATGTTACTGGTCCTGACCTAGCATCTTGGCTTCAGTTACTTTTCCACTGCCATAACGTAGCCTCCTTGTGCCTTTTCTATAAATATTTTCATGGTATTTTTTCTGGTGAGCTTTCCTCTTTGGTACCTTGACTTTATGAATTTAAGTGCAGTACTAGATTGGCAGCTAGGTCTCATCCTTTTACAGTTGAAATTGCTATATTGAACCATAAGTTCTATGCTAATAGTTTGGAATTTGTGGAACTCTCTTCTGGCTTCTTAATTTCCAGTCAAATTTGATCTTCAAAAATTTAAATTCAGTATCAATTGTCATATTCTGTCCCTTAATTCCTGTTCTTTTATTGACCTCTCTCCTTAATAATATTTTTTCTAAAATTCTTTCATACTCAGTATCCCTTTGTGTCTTAGTGGCTTTATCATCTTCCTTGGGGTGAAATGATTAAAAAAACATAATACAAATGAAACTTATTCTGAAGTCAGGTGGTTAGATACACCTATTTAAGTATGTTTGTGTTTAAAGAGAAACTAACAAATTAGAAATATTTATACACTTTGTCTTTCATATAATTAAAAATCACAATTCGTAAATTCATATGATTTAAATCTTGTCTTTTTAAAGTCCCTACACACATATAAAATCAATATTCACTTACATCAGCATTAACAACAGCAACCATCTTTTCAATGACATCCACAAAGATTTCATTTTTACGGTTTTCCTGCACAAGAAAAAAAATGATTGAAAGTAGATTTATTTTTAAAAAAATCATACAAAAAATAAATCCTTGAACAGATTAAGAGATAGATCTAGTTTGAAATAATTATTATATATATATATATATATATATATATATATATATATATATATATATATTGATCCTCTAGTTTTCTGCTACGACAGCCAACCAGTCCCTATCACCTGCTTAGGCACATTTTGTGTTTTTTCAATACCCACAGAGCCCATCTGTGGTTTATTATGCAACTATGCAAGGCGGCCATTAGTTATTGATTCTGAGAGAGAGAGCATATAAACTGGCATGATGAGAAATTTAAACAAGGTCAGTACACTCAAACTCTCTGTCATGATGATTTTGTGCTAGCACAAGCATCAACAGCTTCTGAACAGTATCATCTATCCCAATTTTGCACACAGAACTTGGGTCAACCTGGTGGTGGTGGTATAGTTTACAGGTCCTCTCCAATGGTACCGCACACTGGGATCACCTCCCAGACTGATAAAGTCAAAGAAGTCACTACCTTCCTGACAAATCAATTATAGTTAAATTTGAACCTGGATCTCAAAATCAGAAAGCAAATTTTAAACCACTCACCTACGTACATATATATATATATATATATATATATATATATATATATATATATATATATATATATGTATATACAAGTGTAGGATTGGTGCATATGGAATAAATTCCAATAACCAAAAATATTATTCTTAAAAGAGTGCTCAATACAGAGTAGAGCAAATATAATTTATTCGAAAAATATAATATAAATATGTTATAAAATCACTACAAAAATAGCCATTTTGTTTCAACACTTCTGGTATCTTATCAAGTGATGGTGTTGAATGTAGAATAAAGAGTTTTAAAAGATTCAAATCAATCAAACACCCCTCGCTAGGGGAAATGCTGTTACATAAGCTGGAATGACCAATCAAAATACAAGTATATAAGAATTCAAAAAAACTTGACAATGAACCTTGCTTATAATTATTAATGCCTTAATGTTAGAGTTAGACTAAAATAGAAATCATTCTAATTAGTTAATATTAAATTTTACTATAAATTTGAAAAATAAAAATTACCAATTTTAAATTTAATCTGTATTAAGTTTAAGATATTATAAAATCATTTAAAGAAGAAACCGAGGAAAAATACATATATTTTATTATTTATTTTGTTTTAGTTGAAAAGTCAAAATCTCAGTTCAAATAAACGTTAATCTAATGGGGGAGGTAAAACATTGTCACAACTTAAATACATTTGAAGTGATGATATAGGCAGGGGAGGACAAAATATTGCAAATGACAATACATACACAATCAGATTATAATATACAAACATGTAGATATATAAGCACAAATGAAACAAGAAATAGATGTTCACAACCCCCCACAAAAAAATATAAAATCAGACAAAATATACCTACAATGAAAGGCATATATAAGCAATCATACACACATACATTAATAAAGACACAGGCATATACATACCAACAAAGATTTAAGTTTGAAAATATTAGTAAATGAATGCAAACAGACTATTAAAATATTACTTACATGGGCAAAGATATTTCGATAAAAAGAAGGTTCAGTAGATAAAATTTAAGAGGGGTAGACTAGGAAAACAAATATTCGGCAATGAACAATTAAATATATAGAAATAAACAGAAAAAATACATACATACATACACATACACACATGTAAAAAAAAAACAAAGAAAAAAACACCAAATTCAAATGTCCAGGCAAAATTTAACACTTAAAATAAAACCAGCTAATATATAAAAAAAGCACATTAACACAAATATATACAAATACACCGTATATACTTATATATACACGAGTACAAACAACATATATAAATATATACATATGTATGTGTACACACATGCATCCATAGAAATAGATACATACATAAATATACATACATATATATATCTTGTGACCCCGACCATGATGGCATAAGAAATGATTCAATTCCCAACATTATGCATACACCTGACCATATTCCTGTACTATCTACCAACAATAAACTTTGTTTCACTCTAATTCTTGTTATTCCTTTCTCTTGCTACCATATACTTAATATAACAACACTATACACATATACACACATCCACAATCTTTATGTTCTTGATTACCATTTCCACTGGATCTAGGACAATAGTGCAATATTTCAGGGGAATTTTAGGAGGTTTATCAAGTCTTTTTTGCTAAGTTTGTTGTTATGCATTATTTCATTCATCAAGAAAATTTAAGAGAATTATTATATCTGAAATATATTCTTAGGAGAATTATTATATCTGAAATAAACTCTTTCATCATCTTTTCAGCATATTTTTAGGCTGATTTTATTACATTGGTTAATAAAGTGTAGCTCATTTCAAACTCCTAACAGTAACTGCTTTTATGCAATTCTACCTAGGATATATCTTCTCTAGAACTGTTAAACTTTCTAAAAGATTTTCAAATTGGTAAACTTTCTAAAAATCATTTCTTTCCTTAAAGAAAAAGCTTTAAAAATGAACTTTGTCAAGTTTACCAATTGTAATTATGACAGAAAAGAACTTAGTCAGAAATTGGAAAAATCTGCTTTTTTATATATATATATATATATATATATACACACACACACGTGTGTGTGTGTGATGGATAAATTGTCTAAATCATGTAAAAATAAAAAAGCACTGACATCTCATTTTAACAGATATATTTGACAAAATTACACAATCTTGAAATACTAAAGAGTAAATTTATTCAATAAAATCGCCATTGGATTCAACCATGTTCTCCAGATGACTCTGGAATTTCCTACAACTCTTCTGGACAGTCTCCTTGTTTAAGTTGGTAAATGTTGCCATAATCCTTGCCTTCAGTTCATCTTCAATGTTACAAGGAATTTTGTTGGTCTCTCACTCAACTGCACCATGAACATAATAATCAAGGGGGTTGCAGTCTGGGTGTTAGGTGGCCAAATGGTGAGATGATATGGTCACAGAAATTGTCTGAGAGCATGATTGGGTTCTCCTGCTTATGTGGCATGGTGCAGAGTCCTGTTGCCAGACACAGAGTTTTCCAGCAGCCACCCTCTTGACCCACAGCAGTATTACCTCCTCAAAGTACTTGATGTTGAGGCCCAGTGGGAAGATGAATGGAGGCATAATATTGTCATGACTAGTGATCACTCCAATTAACCTTTGTAATCACCATTAGAGCCATTCAACTCTTTCTGAATCCTCTGTATTGTCCTCAGATTGACATCCAAATACTCTGAAATCTTTGTATCGGTGCTTCCAATGTGAATGTCAAGCAGTATAGCATGCCGTTTCTAAATTTCTGGCAGAGTGAATTGCATCATGGTACTCTTTTTCTCACAGATGGTGGCCAATTGAGCCTACTATACTGCGCAGTATAGTAGGCTCAACAAAATCAACAGCAGACAACACATATGCATGAAATTAAAAATATAAGATCTTTTCTTCCTTTCTTTCCTTTTTCCATAAATATCTCTCCTTTTGAGATCTTTTCTTGCTTTCTTCTTTTCTTTTTCTATAAGCGCCTGGTCTCAGGATTTGGGTGACAGATAAGTTGAAGCTGTCTTCTATCTCTCTTTCATCCTGATATAGCAGCATTCCACGTACATCATAGTTTATTTCCCAGAATCCAAACATTTCTTTTGTGTTCATTGCACTGGCAATCAGTTGTCCATTCGGTTTGAAGAGGGACTCTTCTTTTTCTGCATAACCAACCAAAACTTTTGTGTTCATAGCAAACTTGTCCGTCTCGCCCAAAGGCCTAGACAAGACTAACTTTTTTGTTTCACTATTCGTTTCTTATTTCTTTCTTGTCACATGGTCAATTTTCAAATACAAACTTTTTCCCATTGCAGGCAAAATGATGTGATTGACCCCCTCTCTCATCTGTGGGATCAGAAAGAGTTTACTTTAAAGTGTTTCAACTTTTCCTATCTGGAACCTCTCTGTAAATCATGCTGTCAACACATTGACCAAAAGAGAAAGAAAGGGTACATTCAGGATAATCTTTGTCGCAACTAATTCTACCTTATCTCTGGGTTTCCTATCCTTACATTTTCTGCTAGTACTGGGCTCTTTATTTTAGAATGCTTCTAAAATATAAGCAATGGTATATTTTTTATAATAAATTTAGGTGGCGGTTACAAACTGACCAACGTAATGCCTGTACAAGATGGTGTGGACCCCAATCATTTCCAAAAGAAAAGGAACCCAGGAAAATTGCCGGCCGACCAAAATATTGTTTTAGCATAAGAATACTTGCTTCGGCAAATTAGAACTCTGTGTGGAGATAACAACTTAACTGAGAGATAAGTTGATTTCTTGGCTTGATCTTTTTATATATATGTATGTATTCGCTCATACCTTCTGCTCTTTCATGATCCCTTTCCCTTTTGTTAAGTGAATTTTCTTTTTCTTTCTTTACCTGTTTATGTATTTATAAATAAATGTTTTAAATTTGAAATCCATCATCTTGCGTCTCGTTTTCCACTGACTCCCATGTGTTGCTTCCATCCCTGAGTGAAGACTGAGAAAAGATCCCACGTTTTCCTTTTTTTAAAACCCATGGTTCACCTATATGCTACAAGTTCGTAACATATAAATATATATATATATATATATATATATATATTTGCTATGTCTTTAGGTAAAAAAATAACAATCTTTTGCCAATGATGTGGATGATTTGCTCACCTGTTCAGCAGCAGTTCGGACCACAGGTTTGCTTGAGGCAGAACTTGGAGCCACTCTGGTTTCAATTCCAAACTGTTAAAGAGAATACATAAAAATATACTTCAGCTTACATATATATATATATATATATATATATATATATATATATATATAAAATGAAATGGACTAAGTCTGACAATTATTTAACATATTTTCTGTTTATATACTGTTTTAATAGATACAATTTATATAAGTAAATGCTCTGTTTTTTTAATCGAACAGTATTAATTACATTTACTGGCTTGAATGTTCAAGAAATTTCATAGAACATTCAGGCCGTTAAATGTAATTAATACAGTTTAATTAAAAGACAGAGCATTTACATATATAAATTTTATCTATTAAAATAACGTATAAACAGAAAATATATTTAATATGTGTATATATATATATATATATATATATATATATATATATATATATATATATAATATATTAAAGTTATAATAAAATGTAATATTATAATTTGAATAAAATGTTTTCCTCTTTCCAGATTTTGATAGAAATATCTACTCTATAAATACTAAAGTTTATAATTTTTATAATAAAAAAATGTAACCAATTGTTGGTTCCCAAATAACTTATCTTACCAGTCTTGATGCTATTTCCTCTGCTGGGGAACGATTAGCCAGCACCAAGACAGGATCAGACTGGATGTATGGCTTGATTTTGTCTGTGGTTGCCAGTTGAATGTAACCAAATTCCTAAAAGAGAATTGAGAAAAATACAGATGTTTGGATCATAAACCGTTGAAGCCGTTACAATACACTTTAGCTTAGATTAATATAATTACAATTTCCCATAAACTGTCTTTTGTCTAGTTCTAATCAAAGAGGGAAAATAAAATCAGAAAGAATAAATTTGATTCAATAAGACTTTATTCTTGGTGAGGCATGTAACACACATCAAAACTACAACTATGAAATATTTTTATCAAAGGAGGTAGTGTCTACATTTTATGGAAGAGAACAGACCAAACAAAATTAAAAATTGCTGGCTAAGTTGAAAAAATTGTAAATATATCTAGTGAAGCAAGACTTTATATTAAGCAAATACAAAAGATTTTATCAGAATATTAGGGAAATCTTAGAAGTTTCTTTGACATATACTAAGCTCTTCAGTCAGTCTGGTATGTCCTTTACAAATCTTAAGATAGTGTCGAAATTTAGCTTAGTAACAGCCAAACTCGACGCCAAAAAAGGTTGGGAAACTTTGTCATTACATCCAATGACGGGAATCCCGCATAACACAGTTAACAGAGACCTGAAACCATGAATATACAACCATAACAAGCGAGATAAAGAAGAAGGAAAAACCACTTGAAATAGCTATAAAATTTATTGTGGGAAAAGAAAAAAAAGAAAATGAGGGGGGAAAAAATAAATAGTTTGATGTTAAAGTTCACAGGTACAACTTGAAAATAACTGCCAAAACATCCCTTTGGTGAGCCCTTAAAAAGGACTCCAATAACAGTTCAAGAGAGAGTGAAAGAGGTAGAGAGAGGTAGAATAAATGCAGACTTGTTTTTTCAAACTTTCTCTGTGACACAAATTCAACTTCTTAGAAGATCTTTTTTCATATACTTTTTCCACATCAGGATTTCGTCCTCCAATAGGACAAAATAACTCCTTGAAGGAAGGTAGCTTTTCAGCCGCTTGACTGACTTGTTTCTCTCTTCGACACGATTGTCAAAAGAAGACTTCCTTATGAATGTTCTATTGTAAAATTCTTTTTTACAATAATTACTTTAACCGATTTTTTGATAAGTTTTTACTGACTTGTCCTTGGTAGCTGAACAATAATCCACTTGATTACTGGAACAGAATCTTCAAGCAAGTTTTCTTTTCATTGCAAGACAAGACGACTTATCGTCTTCACACTGCGAACACACTTTTCCTTGTCAGAGCAACAACAAGTGATCTTCAGGCAAGTTTCTTTTCGTCGCAAGACAAGACGACTTCATCTTCACACTGCGAACACTTTTTCTTTTCTGGCTACTACTGACTAGATTCCTCTAATCCAGTCGAAAACAAACGGGAAAATCACGTACGACCAATCGTTAGACACGATTTCGCCACGTGACACAGCAGCAGCCGTTCTTACACTGCACACAGGGGGAAAAGGAGAGGAGGAAGGAAAGTAAGAGAGATAGAACGATAGATACAGAAATTAAATTTCTGACAATAGATTCTGAAACCAGAAAAATGTTGATTGTATAGTGCCTTGTTTGCTCTTTTTGTATGCGTGACTTTTTGGTTTCATACTCTTCCTTGTAAATAGCACTGCATTATGACATATCAGTGATGGGTCGTGATATTTTAGAACTATGACCTAACCCTATATACAAAATAAACAAACAGAAATATTTTGGAATACCTTTTTTTTAGGCTAAGAACTTTTCAGTACCATATAGTTATGTACACGTGTACATATATATATATATATATATATATATATGAAGAAATATAGTTTTAAGGTATGCTATATTATGGGATAAAGTGCTCAATATCAGAGATAGAGTGTATGTAAATATAAATATAAAAGTGAACATTGAAGTCAACACTCAGAGGCGACAGGCTGTTTTTCATGCTAGATGCAATCGTCAGGCGGCCTGACAATTGCGTCTAGCATGGAATAGCCTGTCGTCTCTGGGTGTTGACTTTATATATATACACACACACACACACACAGAAGTTTCATTAAAATGACTGAGAAGGTACAGTGGTTAAGCTTTTTATTTAATTTTTTTTTTGTGGTTGTACAAGTTTTTTCCTTTTTAGACATAAGGTGGGTAAAAACTGTATATCCAAGCGCTTTCGACTATTTTTTTAACCATTATCAAGGATGTTTTTTTATTTTAACTGAATGTGCAGATTTTTATATATATATCTAGTTATAGGAATTTTTTTTAACACCCACAGTCAGCACATTGTGACTGTGTTCATAGTTGATGTTATTGAGTGTTGGCTTTTTCCTTTTGATCATCATTGTTTCTACTATTTTTAACCTTTTTTTTTTTACATTCCCGTAACTTTAGATACATGAAACAGGCTGTTGCCTTTGGATGCTGACTTCCATCTTCACTTTTATATTTACATATGTTCTATCCCTGATATTGAGCACTTTAACCCATAAATATAGCACACATTAAAACTATATATATATATATATATATATATATATATGTATGTATAAAATCAATGACAAAATTATTCATACACCCATAAATTTTGAATATTTTTATCCATTACTCCGAATCTAATGACCATATGATGCCAGGCTTTTTATATGTTAATAAGCACAAAAAAAGAATATAAAACTAAATTTTCAGAACAATAGGTTAAATACAACAAATTTGACAGGCAAATTATGCAAAATAGGAAAAGACAAAATTATTCATACAGTAGAAAATTTCATTTAAATTGAATGTTTCATGTAAATATAAGTAATTTACATAATTATTTTATCGGTCAAGCCTTCTAGACTATTTATTCAGTAGAATATTTGTGACAATTTCAGCAGATAACATCACATGATGCATAGAGTGTCACCATTGTTATTCTTACATTAACAACACATTGGGGAAGACAGGGGAGCTTAACGTTGACTTGAGACAGGGAATTAACTTCTACAAATAAATCTACATCTATAGTATATAGTAAGAAGTTTAAGCAGTTTGGAGTGATGACACAAAAATTGAGCTTTTTGGACATTATGATGTACAAAAGATTTGGTGCAAGAAAGGCGAGGCTTTCCTCCCAAAGTACACAGTAGCAACATTAAAACATGGAGTTGGCTCGATGATGTTTTGGGGTTGTCTTAGCTCAAAGGAAACTGGACAATTAATTGTAATAAGAGGAATAATGAAATCTGCAGACTATATCAAAATTCTGGATGAAAATCTACAACTATCAGTGCAAAAGCTTCATCTAGGTCGGAGATTTACTTTCCAGCAAGGTAATGATACCAAACATACATCTAAATCAGTGACTGCGTGACTTTAGAAAAAGATTACAGTTATGTGAAGGCCTCCAATGAGTCCTGACTTGAATCCTATTGAAAATCTATGGCAAGAATTGAAAGTTTGAATAAATCATCAGTCACCAAAAAATATTTTTATGGGAAAACGATATATCAAATCAAAAACAATTTTAGGGAAATCTATGCTAAAACCACTCAGTCAATGTATTAATTTCACACTGTAATGAGTCTGACAATAATTTTGATTTAAAAAAATGCTACTTTACTTAAAATAAAAAGCAATTTACTAAGACAAAAATGTATAGAAAGCACTTTAATTATTAGATTATCCACAGTAAATTTACATATTGATTCTTTCACCTTTCTTGGGAGATCTTATCACAATATTGGATATTTAATGAAAAAAAGTGATCAAAGTATAAACAAAAAGGAAAATAAACTAAATGAAATTGGCTAGAGTATATATTCAAAACATATATTTAAAAAAAAAATATATCAAATTCTCAGCACCCCTTCACTTTCATGCACATGTTGTCACGTCAACATAAACATCACTTTAGTCTAATGAAATACTCAAAGACAAAACATGTCATGCAAAAACATTTTCCACTTTGACATTACCCTAAAATATATATAGATATATAAAAACCTGCTTACCACAATTTCATTCAGGATTTCATAAATCAACAGAATATTTGCCCGAATCGCATCTTCATTGACAATACCACAAAAATCTTTGCAAATGTGAAAAAACCTGCCAAGTAAAAAATAAAAATAAACAACAAAGCCTATAAACTTTTTCAACAAAAATTAAAGTTGGTCCTTTAGTTTGGATATACTGCTCAGTGGGTAGTCTCTCAACTTTATTCAATCACAAAGAAATTTTGACACAAACTATCACACATCTCATGTTCAAATTATGACACGGATTCCTATATAATAAACATATTGTACAAAACAAGTAATTTTGAAGTAGACTGTCAAAGTCTTTATTAGGTTATAATATCACATTCTTAAAAGGATAAAAAAAATGGATGCAAATTTAAATGACATAATTGCCATCATTACCAATTATGGTGTTCCAACATAGAAGCAATTCTATGTTTCACTTGGACAGATATCTTCTTCTCTAGAACTGAAAATTTGTGGAACAAATTCTCAATAGGATGTTTTCCTGACCACTACAACCCTAAACACTTTGAGTCTATGATTAACCATTATCTCCGACATAACCTCATGCACTTTTTACCTCCTCTACTGACAACATAATTCAGTACCCCCTCTAACTTGAGTGGCTCTTGGGCCTTGTATTGGGTGAATTAATTGATTTATTCTTTTATGGCTTATCAATCTTTTTCTAGATATTTAAAGCTGAAAATGTTTTTTTTAGATTGAAAGAATTTTTTGGAGATAATAATGATTTCACTGACACAAGTCCTATTAATTAACCTATAGCTTGGAGGAGAAGTGGTGGATTCATACCTTTCTTAAGGATACTCACACATAAGTATATATAACAAACCCTACTGGTATGAGAAATTGGCTGTCTGATATCCAATTCTGTACTATTATCTATTACACCAACTGTATATGTATGTTTACAACAATGGTTATCAATGTGGAAAGTGTGATCAGTCAGGTAAGTTCCCACCTGATCTGTGGTGTTCCCTTTTGCACAAATATCATAGCAGGGGAGACTGTTCTCTCTAGTCTTGAGTGGCAGCCAGTCTCAGAGAAAGAATACCTCGAACCATGGAAAAGGCAACAGGAAACCAGACTATTATTTTCCCCAAGAAGTCATCACAATTCTGACATAATAAAAAAAAGGAATCTGGGGAGAGCTATGAGCACCTATGTCCCTTTAAGACATAGCATTTAAAAAATGAAAAATATCCTGCTACACAAGCATGAAAGCCATACAAACAAGTTGTAAAATTTGCTTAACCCAGCATTAATCACATGGTGGTGTTTTGTTACCCCAAAATGTTTAAATTACTCATAATTCCTAGTTGGTAACTTGTTTCTTTTGCTCCCTCTCACTACTCTCGTCTTAGTGAGGGTGTGTAGCATGTGGTGTAGCTCAGTTGATATGGGAGGCAGATGACAGGGGACTATCCATTTTTGGAAATCTGAGGTGACTCATACAGGTTTAAAGATAAGGGTATCTACACAAAAATCTAAGATCCATTGTGGAATATATTTTATACAAATATATATATATATCAGACTAATAACAGTGTGCAATCAAATGGTAACATGGAAAAAAACTATACAGTATAGTGCTTATACGTACATCCATAGATAGAACTTCTTCAGACTAATAACGGTTTTATTGATGGAGTTTTCTATATACAGGGTGTGATGGATAAATTGTTGGTATTTTATATTTTTAATTTCACATATGCACATTGTTTTTGATTTTGTTGACTGCACAGTATAGTAAGCTCAGTTGGGCATTGTCTGTAAGAAAAAGATCACCATGACACAATTCACTCTGTCAGAAATTTGGAAATAGCATGCTGTACTGCTTGGCAATTATGCTGGTAGCTCTAATACGAAAATTTCAGAGTGTTTGGGTGTCAATCTGAGGAGAGTGCAGCAGATTTGGAAAGAGTTGGATGAGTCTAATGGTGATTACGACAGTACGGCAACTCAGAAAACTCACTCTGATCATTCTGATAAGAAAAGAACTCCAAAATTCATTGGTGAGGGCCTCAGACACATCATGAAGGCCTACATCAAGTGCTTTGAGGAGGTAGTGCTACCCTGGGTCAAGAGAGTGGCTGCTGGAAAAATCTATGTCTAGCAACAGGACTCTGCACCATGCCACACAAGCAGGAGAATCCAGTCATGGCTCTCAGACAATTTCTGTGGTGACATCACCCCATCATCTGGTCACCTAACTCCCAGACTGCAACCCCCTTGATTATTTGTTCATGACACAGTTGAGTAAGAGAACAGCAAAACTCTTTGTAACATTGAAGATGAACTGAAGCAAGGATTATAGTTAATCTTTACCTAAACTGTTCTTTGTGTTGATAATTATTTGGTTTTCCCATATGAAAATGTATTTTGATGAATAAGAAAAAATACTTCCATTTAATCAAAATGATATCCACTTTGTTCTATGATTATATTCCAACATAACTGTTTATTCCATTTTTAAAAATACTCTTCATTTTTTGCCTTAATAAACTATTCAAATGTTTTGATTAGTTCTTCAATATCAGACAATGATCTGTAGCACATGGAAAGCTCAAAGTGTTTAAATAAGCATTAATCTGTGGGAGAGACAGCTGGCGAATTAGGTTGATGCTGCAAAATGTCCTGAGCAAGGCTGTACAATTTTTGAACAACAGACCATGAAGTGTTAAGGCATGCATTGCCATAGAAAAGAATTGGGCCATCTCTATTCACTAGTCTAAGCTATTCCTTTATTACATGTGAGATGTTCCAAGTTCTGAAATTTTTCTGTTATTTGAGATTTTCTCTAACCAATGCATTCAATTGATCATATTTTTTATGATTAAATTATGTCTCCCTCTCAATTCATTTTCAAGGATCTCATCTCTTGAATGAAATTTCTGATATTAACAGCACCACTGCCAAGACAATGTTCATTGAGCTTTTTTGGCAATGTGGCCTAATTTGAACTCATATAATATGAGCAGTTAATATTGTTTTTTCTGGAGGTTAAAATGAATATTTTTTATGAAAGCAAAATAGCAAAGAGATTAGTAAGAAATAAGCACTAAAGTAATGATTTATGCAAAGAAACTTTTCTCATTTTTTTTGAAGAGTCAGTAAGCAAAATATATCATTTCCTATGGGACAACCAAATGTCACAAGTCATTCATTCTTGCATTAAAACTTCAAATAGTTATTATTTACCAAATTCAACATTATCTGCACTCCTCTACTTTCTGTACTTTGACATTTAGACCAGTTTAAATGTGTTAGAGTAAATATTAAATAATATCTTAAGAGATTAAATGCATTAGAGTAAATATTAAATATTATCTTAAGAGATGCACCCTGTGCAGACTTTTAAGCTAGGCTCCTGTGGAGGGCCAATTGGGCCTCCAGACCAAAACTAAAGGGATCTTAAGTTCAGCTTGGAAAACAGCAATGATGATGATTTTGAAGAAATAACTTTGAATTCCTCAATTCATTCTATAGAACTTGAAAACCTCACTTTAACTCTGATACAGGCTAAGTTCAATTCTGGCCAAAAGACCAATTTGGGCCAAAATTCAAATTCAAGCCAAATATTGAGTTCTTTAACTCACAAATTGCATGGAACTTCAAAACTTCACATCACAAAACCTCTTACTTTAAATCTGATTCCTTGGCATTTTAAAGAAATAAAGTTGATTTTTAAACTGAATTTAATACAAATTTTTTTAAATTCACAAAGTTTTTGTATTACTTTAAGCTCAACATAAACACTTTTAAAATCACAAGTTTTTTTCAGTTAATTGTAAAATCTGAATTTTTAACTGTTCCCTCCTTATCTGGACATAAATCCCAATGCTGGATGTTCAAGCACCAGATGAAGGGCAGATTTTCAACCCCAGGATCATCTTGATTCTAAAAAGGTATAATATGTCTATGTAGAGCAAGTGTAACCCGAGTTAGAGAGGTTTCAGACACACAAACAGACAGACAGAATTTACAGTTTATTTATTTAGAAGATTACATTAAAACATTCAAAATATACAAGAATTCATTTTCATTATATTTTTCTCTATTTTTAAATAATTCTAAATTTTTTTTAAATAGTGATAATGCCTTTTAGGAAGATTTATTTTGAATACATTTCAAGAAAATGAATAGAAATTAAAAAAAAAAAAAAAAAAATAAGGAAAGAACCAAAAATATAAATAAATAAAAATAAATTCTTCAAATATTTTATCTACCAAGCATTAAAACAATTTTTTTTCTAACCGGGTAAGGAACTCCACCAAAAAGATAGGGGATATTTCACAGGAGGTCACCACCATAATGTAGAGTCCATTTCGTTTGATATGACAGTAAGTCAAGTTATCCTGGACCTGGTAAAATAAAAAATAAAAATTAATGCTAATGTAGTCGAACTGGAACATATGGTAATTACACAATGTATTTTAATAACAAAACATAATTCATATTATTTTAATAAGCAAGAAAACCTTTCATGCTTTAGTTTAAAATGGTTGCTTCCTATTTACAAACTCATAACAGTGGAGTAATGGTTAATGGCTCAGATTGAGGAATGAGAGAGATGAGTTTGAATTCCATTCGGATCCATTACATTTACTTACATGCTAATACCCTTGGGAAAGGTATGAATCCTCCTCTTCTACCCACAGCTATAGGTAAATAGCAGCACAGACTTGATTCTATAGCCTTGGGTAGGTAACCAGTCTAGGAGAAGGAGGAAAAACTCTGAATTCAAAAGTAGCCTAGAGAGGGTTGGTCTCAGTCAGGCTATCTTGCCCAAGAAACATCACTTCTACTCTGGCTGATGGTGCTTCTATGACCCTATGGGCCACTGGATACCCCCCCCCCAAAAAAAAAAACACTGATTATAATAACTGGCCAAAAGAAAAATATTCCTTTACATTCAACCATATTGCTTTATCTATGTATTTATAAAATCTGGTACCTGGTGCTTTTTAATGCACAAATATTACAGTGAATACCTGTCAACTTTGCTTTCATTATGTGATGAAAGCCTGCTTAAATTTATGAGTGTCTTATGGGATAGCTAAAGTTTGGATGACCAAAAATAAGAAAACCTGATATTACCCATAATTGCAAAAGTATATTGCCAACATAAAAACACTGTCATATGACAGGCAACCTTTAAGTGTTACTTATAATGCTCTGGCTGTCGAGAAAAAATGGTAGGTAGGGCAATACAAAGTTGTATACAGATAAATATTAGATGCAGTAAGTATTTGCCTAACTTAGGGAAAGTTTGGCCTTCAGTGGCATAGTTGGAGTTATTTTTTCTCCCATTTTCAATTAGAATCTTTAACAGATCCATGAGTAGTATGGTACTAGTGACAGGCTTTGGCATAGAGTGAAATTCATTAAAGAACAAAGAAGTAAATAACATATTTTAGTGTCTAAATGTTTTAGTTATAAAGTTGGCCTTAAATTTTTATATTATAACATATATAATAGCCTAATTCAGTAATACTTGCACTGAAAACTGTTATATTTTATTTTCAATGCACATCATATACAATGAATGCTGAAACTGGCTAAAATTGCAAAATTTGAAATTTAAATCATTAACTCCTACTTTTAATTGCTAATGTTATTAGGGTGAGTTTAATTGCTTTATAGTTCTTTTACATTCTTGTACTAAGACCAAGTACTAAGTATTAAATTGGTGGCAAAGTTCCATAATTTTACAGTTAAAATGGCTAGATGTAACCATAAATTCTATACTAACAGTTTCTTATCTTGCACTTCTCACTTGTTGAACTCACTTCCAGCTTCTTGCTTTCCAGTCAACTTTAATCTTCAAAAATTTAAATGCAATGTCAATTATCGTTTGTCTTCTTTATTCCTATTCTTTTATTCTTCTCTCTATTTAATAATGTTTTTTTTTCTCCTATTCTCTCACACTCAGTAACCCCTTGCATCTTAGTGGCTTTATTGCCTTGCTTGGGGTGAAATGATTTAAAAAAAAAAAAAAATCCAATACTCACCAAGAATAAACTCTTAAAAATTCTTTTGCAAAGGAAGACAAAAAATATAGCCTTCCTTCCTTCCTTCCTTCCTTCCTTCCTTCCTTCCTATTCTTTAGATCACTTTTCCAACCTGGTGTGTCATGATACTTTAGTGTAATTATCTGTTATTTCTTGAATCATCAGCTAAATTTTTCAGGCAATTATTTTTTTATATACATCTTGAATTATATACTTAGCTTGGCTAACAAAAATATGCATCATCAAAAATGTTATCTTCAAAATGTATTTTGTTAATGCAAATAAATTTGGAAGCTTTAGCTTAGAGTGGCAAGTTCCCCCGTGTTCTAAAACATCAAATTCTATGTTCTCCAGTGACAGTAAATTTCAATTTTTGTTTCAAAATCATAAAAACACATGAAAAACAGAGACTTGTGTGTAAACAGTAAAATATACAACTATATATAGCCTACTTATATAGGCATATTTATTTTTTTTTGTTCTTCAAAAATTTCTGATCTACAAGCATGTCCCTGTGAGTCCACTCTACAGTGTGTTGACAAAAACTGCAAACTAATTTATCGCCATCGCGATAAAAATCATCACAGTAAACTGGCTCTTCATATCTGTATTTTGCCAAAAATGTGCAGCCACTAAGTTTGCTAGCTTTTCATTTACTCATCATGAAAGATAATCAAACCAAACCAATCTAATTTAATTACTAAACGAACAGTAACTTTTATTTGTATTACCCTTGATCATGCATACCACACTATTCATATGCTAATATCACACATGGGTATTTGCTCTGTGTTGACCAACAGTGACCAGTTTGGCCAAGTTAATATTATGAATTAGATTATAGTACTTGTGCAGTACTGGAAAATACCCCAAGCAATTTATAGAATGAGATGTTGCAGCAATATTGGTTGTAATGCTTGAGCATAAATGACTGACTTCACTGTGTATTGCAAATTATTCTGCAAGTTCCAGTTCAGAAATTTTACATTTTACCATTGGAATATTTTAATTTTTAGTAGCAAAAATCCTGTTTTTCTTTTTCTACTTTATTCCTGTGTTTTTTTTTTATTATTATTTTCCATATCTTGGAAAACTTGCTACTCTACTTTAGCTTTAGACACACCTCTGAAGTTAATATTTTACATTTTTTTCTAGCAGAAATGATCAATCATTTTACAACTATTAATATTTTATTCTCTGTATCTCCAAACACAATATAAGTACAATGGGAAATTGATTACGGATATCTGCATATTTTCTAGATATGTGTTTAGTCAGGTAGGAGCCAGTATCAAAATCCAATACAACATGAATACCATGATATTTTGAAGAAATTTAATGATACTACCATCCTCTCTGGAAATTTGATATTTTCATGCACCTGTACTAAAATATATCTTTTGGGGGGAGGGGGCATTTTTAGTAAAACACCTGTACTTGTATTTGTTTGTCTTCCCATGTCCAATATGCCTGAGTTATAGAGATGAATCTTGCAACTTGTGTATTTTTTAAGTAACATTTTCTGTAGACATGAAGTGGAAAGAGTATATTGAATCAATTGTTAAGAAAGTTAGTTCACTATATTGGGCTAGACATTTTTTCTCACCAGAATCTATCTTACATAGTTATAAGTCTACCATTTGTCACTGCTTTGAATATTGCTGTCAGATCTGGTCTGGTGATCCTGCTATATATTTAGAGATTCTTGATAAAATACAAAGAAGAATCTGCAATGTTATTGGTCCTGACCTGGTATCTTGGCTTCAGTCCCTTTCCCACCACCATAACATAGCTTCTGTTTGTCTTTTCTATAAATATTTTCATGATAATTGTTCTAATGAACTTTCTTCTATGTTACCTAGACTTTATGAATTTAAGCGCAGTACTAGATTGGCAGCAAGGTCTCATCCTTTTACAGTTGAAATGGTGAGATGTAACTGTAAGTTCTATGCTAATAGTTTCTTTTCCCGCACTTCTCACTTGTGGAACTTTCTTCTGGCTTCTTGCTTTCCAGTCAATTTTGATCTTCAAAAATTTAAATGCAATGTCAATCATTATCTTGTCTTCTTAATTCTTATTCTTTTTTTATCCACTATGATTAATAGTAGCCTTTCTCATATTTCTCTTATATCCTAGTGGCTTTACTGCCTTGCTTGGGGTGAAATGACTAAAAAAGAAAAAAGTAAGTTACCATACCCATGGCCAGTGGCTGATGTAGTTTTGTTCTGAAATTTATCTTTGTACTGAATGGTATTTCACCTATTTTGACTACATACCCATGTATCAATTTCCTGCTATCCTCATAAATTTTATTATGTTGATCAAATTCAAGTAATAGAAGTCTATATATGGTTGTGGTCAGAACAGTTCTTGAAACTGCTTGAAATATACAATCATGCCCCCACATAGTATGGTGCTCATTATGGTGACACCTTTCTTTTAACCTATTTCACCTACAGCCTTCCATAAGGAGTTGCAAAATACCTTAAATTATAAATCATTTTTTGACAGTCTTAATAATTTCTAAAAAATGAATGGATTTGTTTTTAATCAGACATTTTTATTACTTCAAATGTTATTATAATGGATACTTCGTATTTGAAATAGACTCCCTATTCTGATTAAACATTGTGTATTACACCTGTTGGTCTGCACATCTGTGAAATGTAAATAAAGAAAATGTGTTCCCCCCAGCAGGGATAGTAAACTATATTAGTAGTGTAATGTGTAATGTAGAGGTCTGATGCTTCTGTTATGTATTTAGAGATTCTAGATAAAATACAAAGAATCTGCAGTATTATTGGTCTCGGCTTCAGACATTTTCCCATTGCCATAACATAGCTTCCCTGTAATTTTTCTATAAATATTTTCATGATAATTGTTCTGATGAACTTTCTTCTTCGGTACCTAAACTTTATAGAATTAAACAGAGTACTAAACTGGTGGCAAGGTCTCATCTTTTTAGAGTTAAAATGGCTAGAGATGTAACCATAATTCTATGCTAACAGTTTCTTCTCTTGTACTTCTTGCTTGTAGAACTCTCTTTTGGTCTCTTGCTTTCCAGTCAGCTTCAAAACTTTAAATGCAATGTCAATCGTTATCTTCTATCTTCTTAATTCTTGTTCTTTTATTATTCTTTAATTTTTTTTCTCATATTCTCTCACACTCAGTAATCCCTTACATCTTAGTGGCTTTATTGCTTTGCTTGGGGTGAAATGATAAAAATAAAAAATAGCTATAAAATTACATATGGATGAATTGCACAATTATCCACATATATAAAATACAATGTGTCAGATTAATACATATTTTTGTGTCTAATACTTTTTCTACAGAATGCAGAGATACTATACTTTGATCCTTGACTTAGAGAACAGATAATCTAATCCACAGCAGAAGTGTCATTCCATATGTAACTCCTTTTTTTTTTTTAGAAAGTACTCTATTAAGACATACAATGTCTTAGTAGTGTTATATTCTGTGCTAATAGGAATATATACTTGACAAACATGGTGGATAAAATAAGTAAAGGTTTATTGTAAAAACCAGTACAATAAGAAATAAGGTAACAGTTATGTGCATAATCGTCACAAATCAATTCAGTAGTGAGTGCTACTATTGGAAGGTCGGTAGTTCTCACGTAAGTCTGAGTCATACTCAACAGATCCCAGCTAGTCTCTCTAGTCCGTTGACTTACAGATACTTATAGGTAGTTACTACCTATAGTGTAGTCACTCATGGAGGTGACAGGTTATTCCATTACATCAGAGAGAAACTATCCCAAATACTGGATGATAAAAAAAAGAACTGAAGATAAAAAAAAGTACTTACAAAGTAAGGCAGCAAATGGTCACTTCCAACATTTCTCAGTTTGTTCAGGAAAATTGCTTTGGCATCTACAGTCAAATCAAATCTGTCTTTGGCTTGTTAAGCTTAATAACATTAGGAAAAAGAGACAGAGATAAGAATTTTGAACAAAACCCTTTATTCAATCCACAGATAGATTGTTCTTATTCTGCTTTCCATGCTTAGCAGAGACTTTGTATCAATTAATACTCACCAAACATATTCACCTTTTTGTGTCCCTTGTCAGTTTTCTTCTAAGGAATCAGGCTTATGGCCAGATGTTGAAAAACCAGTTCTTGTACGATCACTGAAGTTAAGCAATGTCAAGCATGGCCAGTACCTAGATGGGTGACCACTTGGAAATACCAGATGCTAAAAGCTTGAATGTACAAGTGGCGTAATTGATAACAGAAGAAACAGGAAATCTGAGAGCTGATTTCCAATTCCAGTTGAGTTCATTATATTCACTTATGCATGGGAAAGGCATGAATCCTTCCCCCCCCCCAGCTCTGGATTAATTAGTAGGACTTCTATCAGTAAATCATTATCATCACCTAAAATTCTTACAATCTAAAAATATTTTCAGCCTTTAACTAACTTACAAAAAGTTGATAACTCATAAAAACAAATCAATCAATCTATGGAATCAAAGTATATGACCTGCCCTGGTAGTTGTGAGTTCATTTCCTGGGTCTGGTAGTGCTGAAAAAAATCTTCTGGTTTAGTGTAAAAAAAAAACAAAAACCAAGTTACACAAAAGTGGATGAGCGAGTACTAACTGATATGAGTTATCTCCCCTCAGTATGGAGAATAATCTATCCATGTTGATTGATTAGAAGGTTCAGTTCAAAATTCAAGTGACAAGTATCTGAAACATTGTGAGTATAACAACCAAAATGAGAAAATGAGCATACTGGTCTGAATAGCAAGGCATATAATAAGACAAGTACCTGAAGAAGAACAGAAGGTACAATGACTGAAACATTGTGAGTATAACAACTAAGATGAGCATGCTGGTCTGAATAGGAAGGTATATAATAATAATTCCTCAACTAAAAAATTCTGGCATAGAGATACAAATAATGTTAATACTTTTTTCAATTTTATTCCTGGCTTCATATTTGGGTACAAATATTTATTTCAAATATTTTACATTTCTCAACTACTTCAGTCAACAGATTTATTAAGTGTTCAACATGACTGCCATTCAAACTATGTTCAATGCCTGTGACTTATTTTTCATATGAGATGGTTTTAGGCTTCGTTAATGAAAGTTTTGACATTGGGGATCATTCAATACTACAAAAAGAGGTGAATTAGAGCATTCCCTCATGTATTTAGTTGTTATTAGCAGTATGTGAGAAGAAATTCAACTGAAGAACACAAAGCAAAAATCATTATCTAACCCATTAGGGGCACTATATGTACTGCAGCCATGGTAGCAATGTTGTGTTTATAGCAGCATAGCTTGACAGCTGGTTTTCAATTTGGAGTTTTACTTCCAGACTGGTCACCACCTCAAAGTAGGAGAACTGCTGTTTAACCCATAGATGGGGAAGAGAAGAGATGGAGTTATACGTTTCCCAAGGGTATTTGTGTGAACATGAATGAATGTTAGTAGGATATAGAATCCAAACAAAAGTGGTGACATAGACAAAGTGGAATGAAATGAAATGAAATAAAGGGTTCAGTTCAACATTCCAACTACCTGAAGAAGGCCGGAGCATACAATGGCTGAAACATTGTAATAAATTGAATTTTCTGCTACAAATATAATATTGACAAATATAATCAGATTTGTTGGTGAGAGATTTTTTATGAATTTGTGATTTTATCAATACCAAGACATCCAGCATTGCTTGTCACGAAGTTCAACATCAACCAATTCATGTTGCTAGATGCAATATGGATGAACTACCAACTGCCATGGATGATCAGAAAAGATAGCATCATGAGGTCAAACAAATCCAAGCAAGCTTAAAGCAACGATGATGATGATAATGTTAGGTCTAAACCAGTGTTTCTCAACTGGAGTGTCCAGGCACACAAATATACCCTGAAAGCTAGCCAGCTCCACCCCAAATTAACGGAAGAGTAATTCATGAATTATTTTTATGTTTAAAGAAGAAACATTATTTTTTAAAATCTACATGGTTTCCATGTTTAAGTCTTTGTCATTTGATATTTTAAACTGGATGCTAAATTCCTTAACCTTTAGCACTTTGCATTATTAATATTACTTTCCTTTCCACTGTGTTCTTTTTTTCAAAGCCTGTCACTTGCAGTATCCTTATTGTTAAGTTCACTCTAAGATGTTTTCTGTTACCATAGCAGGATATGACAACACAACTCTGAAATTCAAACTCACTATTGTTCAGGTATCAGAGTCACCTTTAGTGGCAGGATAAACTTTTTGTACAGCAAATGAAGTGACATACAGAGTGATAAAGGTTATTTTAAGAAGAAATTGATAAGATTTCTTTATTATTTCCTTGTTTTCAAATTTCAGGACTAATTTTTCCTTATTAAAATTGAAAGTACATCCTAGAGTGTTAGTTATTCTACAAGTGCACCCTGAAGTAAAATACATTGAGAAACACTGGTCTTAAACTTTTGTCCTGCAGCCACTTCACTAACATTCTTTTCATGCTGATATGGTGCATCTAGATACAATGTCATGACATGTTTAGGATTTGAGCACTAAGTGAGTAGGTATGGGGGTAATAGTTAAGATTGACTTTTACTTCTGAGTAGCGAGTTTGAACCCCACTGGGCATGCCATGCAAAATTCAACATTAAATAACCCATTAAGGGTTGATTTTGTTTTAATGAAATGCTCACCCAATGCAAGTCCTAATCTAACCTCACCAAGTGAACATTTGAGTTAGAAGTTAACATTTCCTGAGAGTAAAAAAAAAATGCGTCCCTCATTGTTGGGTAATGGGTAACAGTGACTACCTATTAATAAGTTCAATCCTCATTAATGAGTATTCCATACTTGTGACAATGTACCAACATGATGCTGTGTTTAGTATATGAGGCAACTCATTATGGGGCAATGGTTAGCCATTACTACTGAGTAGTTTGACCCTCATTGTGTGTTCTATATTTGTGGCCTTTTGCCAAAGTTAAGCTAGGCTTAGTAAATAAACAAATTTTTTAATTTGATTGGGAGATTTTGAGAAGCATGTTAAACACCTCTTAATTGCTGTTGTTCCCTGGTCTACCCTGACACAAGGTAGTAGCACCGTTTAGGGTCCCAGTTATGGGCAAATAGTTAACTTAACTCTCATACTAGGATCAAGACACTATGAAAGTATAAAAATACATTTTTATATTAAAAATGCCAACAATATATTTTCATAGATAAAAAATTACCAGCAATACATTTTTGTGTGTGTGTGTGTGAAATAAATTACTAATGTTCCCAAGAAAATTAAATTTCAGTATTAAATGACCCATAAGGAGTTGATATGCTGCTAAATAAACAAACAAACGGACTTTTCAAAAAGAAATACCTTTAAAAAGTGACATTATTTTTTAGACTTAGTCACGACTTGCGACAGTTTAAAAGAAAGGAGTGTCGTAGTTGCAGTAGTCGGCATTTAAATGCTTCAGCTTTGACACAAGACAATAAATTAAATGGCGTACCCGAAGAAGAGGCACGAACCTTAAGTTGTTGTCATTATTTTTTATGATAACACTTAGAGAAACAAAGACAAAGTAGTGTGATTTCTTGGTTTAACTCGCATCTTTTTCAGTTTCTGGAGAAGTGCTTTTCAATTAAAGAAAGTACTTGGAAATATTTTATTTTTAATACAGCATTAAAAATAAAATATTTCCAAGTACTTTCTTTTAGTTGAAAAGCACTTCTCCAGAAACTGAAAAAGATGCGAGTTAAACCAAGAAATCACACTATTTTGTCTTTGTTTCTCTAAGTTTTATCAACAATTAGTTTGATTGAATTTATTTTAAATTCCGTAGAAAATATTTCAGTTTGAAGATAAAGAACACTGTGAGCATGAATCCTAAGAGTAAATTACATTAAAATGATTTTAGCAACTTTCATTTTTTTTGTTTACTTTTTTAACTTAAGTTTTAAATAATTTCTTCATTTTTAACTTTGAAATTATATTAATTTTCAACTAATTTATTAACTTATGGACGCATTTATTATCCGATTCAAAATGAATATTAGTTAATTTTTCATGTAATATAGCATATCTGTCACAAATGATTAATAATGTCTCTTAAAAGCAAAGAAAAACAAATGCAAAGAGAAAATTTCACAAAACAATAACGAGAAAAAAAAAAGAAAAACTTCATACTAGCAAGGTAAATAAAATTGAATTCCCTAAATAAACAATTGCTTTACTTATCGTAGAAATATAATAGCTGTATAGCTTCTTACCCTTTGATGCATTTGTTTATTTTTAACAAAATCAAATTAAGGAGATGGGATTCTAATTATTCTGGATTTCTGAATTTTCACATACAATTATCATACAATCTCACAAGTCTACGATGGAAAACAAAAAGATACATTGTTTGTCGATAAGAACATCCCCTTGCGTTGTAGTAATAAAAATCTCCGAGATGTACATGATGCTTATCACTCCATAATATGACAAAATATTTATGTAATCGTAAATAAATTAAAAAAAAAAATAATCTTTTTTTTTTAAAGTATCCAGTTAAATTCCGACTCCATGATTTTGGGGAAATTGACACCGTTTTTATCACTGAACCTGCCCTCTGACGGCAATCTCATAATAAATTTAGAGTTACTTCCCTTTGTTCATATTTCGCCTCTTAAGGAATTTTTTTCTAGTTGCAAATTTAGAATAAAGCAGCTTGTGTCTCTGACTGAAGGCATATAAAGTCTTAAATGACTGCTAAACTACAATTGTTGAGAATTTTTTTAGGAATGGACTTGTTAGTAATATCTATTAATTAGCTAATTAGCAACTATACTTAATATGAGGAACAATTGATTATAATTTCTTATCGATCAGAAATGTCAATGAGAGAGTGATTTCAATTTTTACAAAAATACTCATCAATGAATTATAAAAATATTTTTTGAAAAATGATAAATAAAGTATGTATATATATATATATATATATATATATATATATATATATATATATATATATGGTAGAACCCTTCAGGAAATGAAACTCCCTGTGGCCCAAAGTGAGCTAGTAAATTAGTTTTGAAAAAGGCATACGGCTTTCAATTTTTAGGCAAATCCAGACAGAAGTCCCAAATTTTATTTTCTACATGATGTCAAGTGACTTTTTTCACTACATAAGCCTAATGGAATAACTGGTTTAGTCACTTACCACTTGACAATGCTGCAGGTACTCTTGTATTGCAAAGTAGCTGTAGTACTTTTTTAAATGAGGTAATCTAAAAACATTTCAGAGGGAAACAATCCTTAGGCTCAGTGTAGCTATGTCCCTAGAAGAAAGTCACTTTGATGTAAAACCTGTGATCATAACTTAACCAAATATCTTACTTCAGTCTGTCTCTAGATTGTGTAACTGTGATGAAAAGTGTCATTGCAGTGGTGTGCAAACCACATCTAACTTTGAGCAACAGCACAAGCATCAGTCATTTGTCATTGTTTAAGTTTGCTATTTCTACTTTGATATCTTTATTTGCTTTTAAAGACCACTGATAATAGGAAAATGGCAAAATGTGCAGACTTGACAGGTTGAGACAAAGAGATTACAACCAGTACACTGGTGACTTGTGCTTAAATATAATGTCATTTTGACCTTTGTGCCTGAAAAAAAATGGTGTGTCAAAAAGATAGTTATTCTCTTGACACTGTTATTGCTGTATATACTTTTGACTCTCTCAGCAATCTTTATTTACAAGATTATAAAAATATCAGAGCCAAATACAATGCAATATTTATTATTTACCTTTTACAAAGATTTATTATTTACCATTTTATAAAGAAATAAATTTGAAAAGAATTCTTTTCATTCACAAATTTATAAAAAATGACAAAATTATCAAAATATGTGAACCAACTACAATGCAGTATTTATTATTTGCCATTTTATAAATAACTATGAAAACAAGTTTTTTATTCATAATTCTATAAAAATCTCAATGAACAATAAATCAAGAAAATTTGAATAAACTTATGATCTTGCTGGTGAGAGTGTTTTCTCAGGTGTGTGTGTGTGTGTGTGTGTGTGTGTGTTGGTGGAGTAAGTACTGTTTGAAATGAATAGAGTGTAAGCTCAGATGCAGGTATCCACTAGAAATAGCATTTAAAATAATATATATGTATGTGTGTGTGTGTGTGTGTGTGTGTGTGTGTGTGTGTGTGTGTGTGTGTGTGTGTGTGTGTTAGTATGAGCAAGAAAAATGGAAGTTTTTTTCCTAAAAAGTGCAGAGGAGGCTTTATAATGGTATTTTTTTTTCTCCCTGTTCTGCACCTGTGCTTTTTAGCAATTTGTCTTTTAAAATTTGTGGCAAATGTTGAACAACTAATAAATGGTTGATGTTAAGTTCTTATACAACTTTTCAAGCTATTTATTAACTTTTATTGAACAAAAGATTCTGAGATGGATAGGACAATGTGGAACAATTGAGTGGTCATCACAATGACCAGACCTAACACCACTAGACTTTTCTTGTGGGGTGTACTGACAGATCTTGTTCATAGGTTCAAACTGAAATCCATTCCTGAATCAAAACAATCAATTTCTGATAGATTTTCTGAAATTAATGTAGAAATATGTGTCAAATGCTTGGTAGAAGTGTTATTGATAGGATTCAGTATTGTACTGAACATGAAAGGGAAGTTTTTGAACATATTAAATAGTTTGTCAATCATAACAAATCGTGTTGTTTTGATGTGACAATACTTTTAAATTTTCTTAAACTACTCTAATTTATTTTTGTTTAATAAAAGTTAATAAATAAAAAATTGGCATTATTTTTGCTGCACACTGTTTTATATATATATATATATATATATATAATGCTTAATAATAATGAATAATTATATTGCACATACCACTACATGCCTAACAAGAAGACTCACATTACATCTCTCTGGCTATAGTTCAATTAGTAACCATTTAAAAATACACAGAAACCTACCAAACTCCATCAGGCTTGGAGTAGATAGTTACATTTGATTGAGTAGAATGTCTCTGTTGGATTCTGGCTGAATATGGTATCAGCAAGATGGGGTTAGAGTAGTGATGATGAAGGAAGCATGGAACTGGATACTGAAGATGTTGAGAGATGGTGATGGCAAAGGGTGATCATGGTAGTGATGATGACAAATAGTCTTTCAGCCTGCAACTGTGTCAGTCATTATGAGGGCCTTTCTTTTAAGCAAATCTGGCAGTTCCCAGGGTTCCTGTTTTTTGGGTTTTTTTTTTCAATGGGAACATTTGTGATTGGCTATTGCATTCATTTTTATTGGGGATTTGTTCTATTGACGAGATGTGATACTCAGAACCTATGCACAGAAAACAACTTCTTTATTTTGTGTCTTGCTTTCATAGCATTTACATCCAGCTGATATGTAAAGTGAATCAAAAGGAGATCTAATTGTAGCAGAGTATAACATATATATAATATATATAACTGACAATTGCAGGAGCATGAAACTCAAGTAGTGGCCCAAACTTTGTCTCTTTCTGAATCTTGACACTGGGAAACAATAGCTGTCTTGGTGATTTAGATATAAAGCACTGTTTATTACTATTTATTGCAATTTATTGCTGTTTATGTAGGTTTCTGTTGTTTGGTCTTCTTAAGGTGTTTTCTTTTCTCATTTCTCTTCTATTGGTTTTTCTCTTGGGTTTGTTTTATTGGTTGCTGTTTTTTCTTCATATTAATTTTTTCTTTGGTCACCAGGCAGGCTTTGTTTGATTGTTTTGTGATGTATGTGTGTGTCTGTATATAGTCATCCACAGACAGACTGTTTCACTGTATTATTTATTATAGCAGATTAAAACAAAATGTTGAAAATCACTACATAATAGCTTTTATGTTTCAGCACCAAGGTGTGCTTCTTCTTGGTAAACAGCTGGTGAGTAAATGATTATTTTTAATTTCAAAAGCAGAATACCCCCACTTTTTTTTGAAAGAGAAGATGAGAATAACAAGAAATCAGAATTAAAACGACACTTGTGGGTTTACCTGATTAACCAAATAGCTGTCAGACCTATGTTAAATTCACAATTAACCTAGAAAAAAGGAGAATTTTGATCATGGTAAAATATGATCTGAAATAGAATCCTGGACAAGGTCATAAGTGCTAGTCAAGAAATTGATACAAAGCGAGTGGCAACCTTGTATCATAATTATGAACAATACAACTTGTTCAATTTTTTTATAAGAAGCTAAGTAGAGGTGTAGGAAGATAAACATATAGCTTAATTGTAACAAATTTTGTAGCTGATAATTAAAAGGCTCCTGTAAGAAACCAGTGAATACAACTTAAGTGTTTAAAAAGTGTGGCAATTTCATGTTAATAATGCTAACTAAACAGCAATACATAACTATATTAAATCAAAATAAACAAAATAAAATAATCATTCATAGAACGTCCACCGCAATTTACTTACTAATTATGACCATATGAAATAGTACTACCAAGTTCAAAGTTTAACCATATTGTAAGGTGAAAAGTAAACTATGCCTACAATTTACAGTTAATTCGCTTCTCTGGTTTAATAGAGAATTTTTATCAGCAAATCTAATTTCCAATTTCTCATGTAAGCATAAGAAGCAAGGTTCATTTAAGGATTTACAAGTTCTAGCTTTTTTTTAAAGAAGTTATTTAAACCAGTTTTTTTATCAGAACTTGGTGCTGAAACATAATAACTATTGTTTAGTGATTTTCAACATGTTTTTGTTTTAATCTACTATAGTAAATAATATTAAGCACTACTCTGTATTGAGCTCTTTTTAAAAATTAAATGCTACAGACATTGGAATTATACTCTATTTAATCTTATCTCATACCTGGATATATATTTTTTCTAATCATATATATATATATATATATACAAACACACATACATCTGAGAGAACCCTTTTTACCTTCCGTCAGTATGGCTGATGCTAATCTTCAGGAGAGTGACTCATTGCACCTTCTTGGATAAATTTTTCTGCTGACATGAAGTGGAAAATTAAAAGATTATATTAAATCAATTGTCAAATCTGCAGCTAGGGAAGTTGGTTCCTTGTGTCATGCCAGACAATTTTTCTTGCCAGAATCTATCTTACACATTTATAAGTTGATCATTTGTCCTTGCTTTGAATATTGCTGTCACATCTGGCCTGGTGCTCCTCTTATATATTTAGAGATTCCTGATAAAATAAAAAGAAAAATCTGCAATGTTACTTATCTTGATCTGGCATTTTGGCTTCAGTCACTTCCCAACCATTGTAGTGTAGCTTCCCTGTGCCTTTTCTATAAATATTTTCATAGTAATTGGTCTGATGTACTTTCCTCTATGGTATGTAGACTCTATGAATTTAAGTGCTCTACTAGATTGGCAGCAAACACACATCATCTGACAGTTGAAATTGCTAGATGTAACTATAAATTCTATGCTAACATTTTCTATCTTGCACTTCTTGCTTTCAATTTAAATGCAATGTCAATTGTTGTCTTCTGTCTTCTTAATTCCTGTTCCTTTATTTTTCACTCTCCCTAATAACATTTTCTTTTCCTCATATTCTCTCACACTCAGTAACCCCTTGCATCTTAGTGGCTTTATTACCTTGCTTGGGGTGAAATTATTAAAAAAGTTGATTTTTAATACAATAAACATTGCTGAGGGAGTCAAAAGTATATACAATGATAGCAGTGTCAAGAGAACAACTGTCCTTTGCACACCCTTTTTTTATGAGTGTGAGTTTAATCTATCAGCTATCATTTCTTTATCAGGGGGTTCAGAATTCTGTTGCTGCACAAGTGTCTGTGCTGCCCTATTTAAGGATGGCATGGACCCCCAAATAATTTGGGGAGTTTCTGGTAAAGGTGAATTAAACATTGCCATGATCCATTTATATATCTGGCTGGTTTAGCAGAATTAATGAACATTCACTTTGGTGTTCAAAACTCAGATAGTGCTGCAATATCAAATGAATGTTTTGTATCCATGTGTAGTAGCCATCACTTGACTATGTGGTAAAGGAAGCTATTCTTGTTTTCAATGTAGCAAGGATGGGTTAATCATGTAAGTTTGCCAGCTGGTCATAAAAATGTCTTATTTTGTCTCTGGGTATGTTACAATGCCTGCAGCATGGGAAAATTGACAAAATCAATTTATCGACTCTGATTTTGGTTGATTTTTCATCTGTTTATATACACATCTATAGATCCACTTTGAAAAGGCTGCTTGTTTCTGATTGGTTCATGGACATATCCTGGTTGTGAATGCTTTCTGATTGGTTGGTCAAACTATGGCTTTGTTTACCTGGCACTTTTTATTATCTATTTTAGAGATGGTGAAATTTTGATCTTCTTATTATTTATTTTTATGTATTTATTTATTTCTCTATCACCAGACTATATCAACTCAATTCTCGAGCAGCAATCACTGTCTTCCTCTTTCATTAGTGATGTCATCAAAGTTCTTACATTCAATTTAATTTTAACTCCATCATATTTGATTTATTGTTTTCTTGTAATAAGACAGATATAAAAATTATTTTAATTCTTTCTTAAATTTAAAACATGGATTACAGCAGTTGTTTATATTTTTTGAAGACCCTTTTTTTAATAGGGCTGATGAATTGATTTAAAAATAGAAAATGAGCTTGAACTTTCTAAATTCATTTTTAAAGAATAAACAATTTTCAAGTCTTAGGCATAAAATATACAATCATATCATATACTGTTCAAATGTAATAATGCAAATTTGAATTGTCTCCCTTTTTATTACTTGTATTCTGCTCTGGCAAATAGTTATTTCAGTAAAGTACAATAATTGATTGGTTTGGTTTATGGCAGATCAACCTCTATGGGTTATTTAATGCTGGCATGATCATTAGGATATAAATAGAATATATATTCTTTGTAAGAAATCAGTTTGTAGATCAGGTTTCATTCATATAATTTTGTAAAGAGGTTTTTTTTTGTCAAGAGTCAAATAATATGTTGCTGGTTATATCTTTTTTTCAAAAATATATTGCTGGTAATATTTTTTTTTAAAAATGTACTGCTGGTATTTTTACTATAACAACCTATTTTTATACTTTCATAGTGTTTTGAACCCAGTTTGGGGAGTTAACTATTTGCCCATAGTTGGAACTCTAACAGGTGCTACCACCACCTGGATCAGGGTGGCCCTAGGAACAACAGCAAGTAAAAGTTAGTTCCATAATCCTCAAAACCTCCTGATCAGAGGCCTTGTTGCTGGATGTAATTTATTGTCATATCCAGGACAATACAATAATTGATTTGTGTCTGTTTTATTCTTGTCATAAAAATTAAATTATTCTCAATTTCCTCAAATAAACACACATGTACACTATTTTAAATTAATTTTCTGAATTTCTGGGATGAGGTGTTATTTACATTCCGACTAATGTCTATGCTTTTATTGATATGGTTCAGCCATTATGTTCTCCAGCCTTCTTGTGGTGTCTGTTGATCCTTGAGACAATATTTTAGTGGATTAAACCATTGGTTTATGAATTTGGTGACATAGTAATTGGGAGTTCAATCTCTTTGCTAGGTAGTGAAAACATAATGGAAATAGGGTAAGCAATAACTGTGCACTACTAAATAAGAACAAGATGAGATATTCCTAAACATGGACAGTGGAATGAGAAAAATCTACTCTCAAACATTAAATAACAGTTCCAGTATAACATTCCCTGAGAATCACTCAGATTGACAGAGGGGACAACAGCCAAAATATTGTGATAATAACAATAAAAATGAGGTCATTGGCCAAAATATAATAATTTGCCTGTTACTGGGAATTAAACTTCTGTGACACACTTAAATTAATTTTAGTAGTACACTTTTCAATGATTTGAAAGAGAATGGAGAATTTTAATGTGGGATAGTTATTGTCCTGTTAGTGGAAAGTTAGGTGATGGACCCACTGTACGTTTACACATTTGTTTTATTTATAAATAAGACATTTATTTTTCTTTTCTCAGTTACTGATCAAGATTTACTTGCTACATGTGTGTCTTTATTTCTTATCTGTTTGAATGACCTTCTAATACTTGATACAGATTCCAATTTTTTCTCTATTGTTGAAATAAAATATTAAATTTATCATAGTGTTTGTATTTTACTTACAGCCCAGGTTATCAGCATAAGAAATATTTCTTTTCTTTTTTTACAGAGTATTTTGATGTTCTCAGTGTGAGAAGTTTCAATTTTGACAAAATTTTCCAACTTTTTTATTATTAATATTTATTAATTTCACATTTTTATCCAGAGCTCAAACAGGAAAAAGTAATTATTATAGTTGGTTCAAAGTTTTTACTTGCATACTTTTATAATATGTATGCTTTTATGATGTCTTGAATAAATTGTATAAACAAGTTGTTTTATTTTTTAGGTTTGACGTCATCCCTAGTTCTTGCACTTTCAGATAAGATGATGGTGTGCAAATGTATTTTTGATTTTTGTGTAATCTATACAAGTCAATATTTAATTTATACAAAGTTTTTCACATAATAATTAAGTTATTTATTTCTTTGTATGATACGATCTTATCAAAATGTACAAGAAGTCCTGGGGATTAGGTTGGGTGTTACAATAGTGGTTCCAAAAACATAGTTTCATGACAATTTCAGAAGTTCTGACACTTTAAATGATTTTTCAACCTGCCAACACCACCTAACTTGCTGTTTATTTCATATTGATGAAAGTCCCATCCTACACAATTATTAAGAGCTCACCATTATTAAACACCAAATAGTATTCGTTTACTTTGATAGGCTGACACATTTTTTTTACTTATAGCAACAAATCTGTTCAGAAAGAAAAATGACAAAATCAATGGTTTATTTTCTTTGAAACTTTATTCAAGCAGAAATAACCTGGAATTATTTAATTATATAAGACCTTCCTTTAAATTGAAATAAACAAAAATACTCTTCTATTCCTCTCCCATTCCTATTCTTTTGTTTTTAGTACTGATAAAAACCATCAAGATTATATGTACAAAGCCCACTTAGACTAATTATTTATATATATATATATATATATATATATATATATTTATTTGTGTATTTAGGCAGTAATCTTTCTTTCATGCACATTTCATAGAAAACGAGAGACAAGGTGCTTTTATTTAGTTTTTTATACAATTTCTCATGCGATCTAATAATATTTTGGGGGGGTGATAAATTATATAAAAACTATCCGAATGTTCTTTTTATCCAAGTGCTTTCAGCTATACATTTAGCCATTTTCAATATATATATATATATATATATATAATTAGAATACATATATTATATATTATATATATATATATATATATATATATATATATAATGAAAATTGATAACAAAGGTCCTGGAAGTAAAACAATTTTGACTGTCACTTGAAAAGTATATGAAAAAAAAAGCTACTGAACCATGTGAATAGAACTGTGTTCTATAAAAGATAAATTTTAAAACGTCCCCATCACTCCAGTGGTTTGAATTTGCCTAAGGTACCATCATTTTGTGATTTTTTTCATTTTTTATGAGGTGGGTCCACCGTTTTTTCCAGAGTTATTTTCTACTTTATTCAAAGTTTGTGTTACTTTCTGAAAGTGTTTTTTCATTTTTTGAAAATTGTTTTGAAATCTTTTAAGATCATTTATATATTTTTGATATGTTATCTGCATCACAGAAGGCACACAAAAGTAAATTTTTCTGCAAGCCTGTCTTGTAAAATATTGTAATTTGTAGTATTGTTTTCATGTTTTGTAATAAATTTTTGTTCCTTTTAAATTTCATGCAGTAGTTTTGAGTCTTGTGTTTGTATGTACCGTTGTTAATGTTTGGAATAAGAGAAGGGACATTCTCTCTTCTATTCCCTCCTAGTGGAATAAAATTATTTTAAAAAGATAATATTTTTTCTTCTTGAAAATTTGAAAAAAAATTAATTCTGCTAAAAATATATCTAAAAAAAAAGAAGTTAAATCTTCAACATAACAATATGACAAATTATTTAACAACCAGCTGAAAACTTAGTTTATTAGAAAAAATTTTAAGCTCATTCCCATGGAAGTTCTAAATAGGGCTTTGGCCCCAATAAGAAATTAACAATTTTTATTTTAATACTAATATTCACCCAATACATGACTCGAAAGCCATTCAAGGTAGAGAGTTATAGTTAAAATGGTAATGTTAAATGGAAGTGTGTGATATGAATGAGGTGGTAGGAAGTAAATATTATGATAAGGAAAATCTTACTTATTATAAAAACGCAGATTGTGTGTGTGTGTGTGTGTCTGTACGTTTATATATTGGATCGGATTTCCTACATTTTTTAACCGATTTCAACAAAACTTCACAGGACTACATAAAATTACCTTGTGGTGGTTCTGATAGTGCCAAAAATTGGAAAAACACAATTGTTTTTGCACAAAATCAATTTGAAACACGATTAAGAGGCATTACAAGAATGAAAGGGGGACAACTAATATCGAGTTATACTTATTATAAAACCCAGGTTGTTTGCATGTTCATTTCCTACATTTTTCAACCGATTTCAACAAAACTTCACTTTTTTTTTTTGGCAGGTAGTGTTTCTTATTGTCTTGCACACTTTTTTCTTTATTTTTACATTCAGAATGCTTTAAAAATTCCATTTACAAGACAATTGTTTATAATAAAATTCTATTCAATCGGTAGACTCATAACGATTGAAAACAATGTTTTTATTTGAGTTTGACCAATTCGTAAAAAAATAAAAATAAAACTAATTAAGACATGCGTGTCCGTCAACCTTAAACAATAATCTTTGTCAATTTTATTTTTCAGTCTTTATGATGGTCGATACTTGATCTATCTCTTACTGTTACATCCCCGGGCAACACCAGGCTCTACTGCTAGTATTTTAATAACTGACCTTCAACTTAAAAAAAGTTAAGATTGTAATGTTCAGGAAAACATCCATGTGGGAGTTTGTTCCACAAAGTGGTAGTTCTTGGGATAAAAGCTGCCTGAGTGACATTTTCTTCTTACCTTTGGAACACAAAAGAAATAAGGATGATTTGATTCTGTGGAAGTAGTGTAGCATGTCCTTGCTATAAAGGTCTGAACTAGGGGAAATGAGGATGATTTGATTCCATTTGAATAATGTATTTATTGACTCATAACTTATTTTAAAAAGATCATCATTGGATCACATATAATTTAAATATCTGGACAGAATTTCACAAAAGATTCAAAGTACCTGGATTTTTGGAATTTTTTTAATGGATTTTTATTTCAGCAATAAACACAGTTGAATTCTGTTTTTTTGAGAACTTATTAAAAATATGGTCAAAAGCCACATGTTCCTGTATTTAAGATTGCATGTTGGTATATTTTAGGTGGGTTCATGTTAACATATAAACAATTAATAGGAAGCAAAAAACTTGTTTCTACTATGGACAGTCTATTCATTTCTTTTTTTTTTTTTTCTAGAAACTGTAAGAAAACAAAGTTCTCAATGTATCTTGGGTAAGTCTGTTTTCTTTCTCTGGTCCAGCAGCAAGTTAGTGTAAGTAAAGATAAGAATGGTTAAAATGGCCGAGCTTAAGTCAGCATTGCTTTGAGTTGGAATGACCAAATTTCTTACTTCATGAGCTGGGCTGCAAAACATGTTCGAATGGTTTGCTTTAGAAAGTGGTGAGAGCAAGCTTCTGTCCGTTCCGAAAGTGGGGTCATAAAATTACACAGATAACCAAAACCCTTTCCAGATTCTTTATTACTAGCATCATGGGAAAATATCTCGTTTTTTTTCTTCTTAATTATTATTTATTGATTTTATTTCATTTTCCCACAATGTCATTCCTACATTTACAAAAGCAGCATGTTTAAATATTTTCTTGATGGTCAATCCACTTCTTGCTTACTACCTTTTTAATTTATTCTCAAGCTTCTTGTAACATTCTTCAAGGCGTTTTTAATTCTTATTATCTTGCCAATATTTTCAATTTATTTTTTCAGTGTTCTATTACCTTAGTTCAACATTTTCTGCAATTTCCAACACTTGCTCACTACTCAATAATTATACAATTTTTTGTTTATCATTTGAGATTATCTTTCTTAAAACCCATGACAATATGTATATTTAAAATTAAAGGAATAAATATCAATAACTACATAATTATATAGATTTAAAATTTAATGAACCTACAAGTTGCATAGTAAAATTTTATACCACCAAATAATTTATTGCAAATAAAATGATATATTTACATTATAAATTTTAGCTTATCATACATCTTAAAAATTTGGTTAATGGCAATTTTATTGTTAAAAAATTAATTTGCATAATAGCATGTCATACTCAGCATTTCTGTCCAGAATTAGACTATCTCTATCTAGGATCACCATGTGATATCTGTGCACCGTAAAAAAAAAGTGTTACAAATAGACATGTTGGTTTCAATCACGTAGAAATGACTGCAAAAATCTCCCCCTCCCCAAATTTATAGACGAAACACACAGATGTATGCTGGGATTTCTTTCTAGCCAATTACATAGGCCACTTCTCAGTCTCATCCAACTTAATTCTGTTTTTTTGTCTTGAAACCAGAATGCTGCAATTGCTTGTCTGTATCCCCTCTTGTGTGTGTTAACACCATTCTCAGTTTGTGGACACTTTCCTGTATTACAGTTGCTTTGCCATATTGCTGTTCTTTTGCCCTGTTCTTTTCTTCCTCTTATTGTAAACTGTCAATTCTGTTGTTGGGCATTTCTGCCAATTACATTTATTTAACCATGGTTAATTACTCTACAAGACATATATATATATATATATATATATATATATATATATATATATATATATTACTGCATAATCTTTAAAGACACATTCCTGTCCACCTTCACAATACAGGAAAATACTTGTTGACAACACTAATATACTACACCATGAAAATAATTAACAAAAACTTTAAATCCTCAAGGCCATCTATATCAAAAAATAACCATCACTGAACAAAATTTATTGAGTGTAGCAGCAATGTTTTAAAGTGCATTTGACCAACTCTTAATTTCTGGTTATCTCCTTTATACTGCAACGCTTGTTTTCAAAAAACACTTTACCTACAACTGATAAATTTAAAATAATTATAACAGACCACGTTCACACTTGTTTTAAAAAAATACGATCACAGTTACAATAAGGTTGACTTTGCAATACACTCCTTAGGATGATCTCAGAGGAGATTGGAAGTACCTGGGTAAGGAAAATCTATGGGACCTTCCTTGATGAATTTCAACAACATTAAGAAGCTGATTAGAGAACTAGAAAGAATTATTATAAAAATAGACATATGTTTGAATATATGTTAATTATTTTTTAGAAAACATTTCAACCCTTGAGGAGTGGATACGGGTCACAAAACTGCGTAGTCAGAGAAAGTTAATTAAAAAAACAGATTAATTTACAGTAAATAAATTTTTCAATTAAAAAAAACAAAAACAAACAAACAAAATATATATATATATATATATATATATATATATATATATATTGGAAATCATCTGTTTCTGCTACCTTGGTTTCAACCTTTCGGTATCCTCAGGCAATTTTGGTCAAATGATTTTCAAATACTTTATTTTATAGAAAATAAAAATTTATGAATACTATATTTTTATAAAAAGTAAATGAATAAGCACATAATGGTGGTAGAAAGTGGGGAAAATCAAGTGTATAGTACTGTTTCCTGGTCTAATTCAACCCTGACCATTAACTTCTTTACTATATATTTGCAATTAATTTTCTTGCCAAAATCTATCTTGCAAATCTACCATTCATCTGTACATTGAATATTGCTGCCATACCTGGTCTAGTGATCCTGTTATACATCTCAAAATTAAAAACAAAAAACATCTCAACTTCAGTAACTTTCTCACCACCATGATGTAGCTTCCCTGTCTTTTCTATAAATATTATCATGGCAGTTCTAATAAGCTTTCCTCCTTGGTATCTCATCCATATGAACTTAAGCATACTACTAGATTGGCAACAAGGTCTCATCTTTTGGTTTTTTGCTTCACCATCACCTACAAACTTCAAAACTTCAAAACTTTAAATGCAAAATCAATCACTATTTTCTGCCTTTCTGAAACCTGTTCTTTTATTGTCCTTTCTTCACACTAAAGTCTTCTCATTCTCTTTCACACTCAGTAACTCCTTACTTACATCTTAGTGGCATTATCACCTTGCTTGAGATGAAATGTATTTAAAATAAAAATTTAAATAAAAGATACAATTTATTTTTACAGTGTTTAATATTTGCGATAGACTATGAAATCAAATGTAGACCTACAGAGTGAGATGGGGAAATTGTCGTCTGAATTATGCAAAAATGAAAATAACACTGGCATCTCATTTTAACAGATATATTTACAAAAATTACACAAAAATATCTTGAAATACTAAAGAGTAAATTTATTCAATAAAATCACCATTGGCTTCAAACAACTTCAGAATCTCCTGCAACTCTTCTGGAGAGTCTCCTTGTTTAAGTTGGTGAATGCTGCCATAATCCTTGCCTTCAGTTCCTCTTTGGTGTTACAAAAAATTTTGTTGGTCTGTCACTCAACTGCGCTGTACACATAATCTGGGGAGTTAGGTGACAAGATGTATAGGGGTGATGTGATTGTAGAAATTGTCTGACAGTCATGAATGGGTTCTCCTTGCAGTAATTTCAGTCAAAAGCTTAATTTCATTAGTTTTGTTAATATTTATTATAACTGGTAAAATAAGCTTTTAAATGAAGAATGAAAACAGAAACATTTCACTTTGAATGTTTCAAAAGAAAAAATTTATGTTAACTTCATGAGTTGCTTCCCTTGGACACTCACCTACTGAGGAAGGGACAATCTTACCCAAAAGTGCCAAGCCCCCATCATTTACAGGGAACCCATGTGAAGAAAGAAGCAGTTCAAATAAATCATTCTCTCTCTCTGCTTGACCGAGTTCCTTAACTTAAATTTACAGTCTAAACATTTTAATTAAACATCTTAATTTAAATATACAGAAACTGGACAGTTTTTAACAGACCAATAAAAGAATCATGGATTCTATCCATGATATTTTGGGGACACATTTATTACATGATAATGGTAATATTAGCTGTTTTCTTCTCTGGAAACATTTGACATTCACTGACCAAGCAGGTAGTGCTACTTTCAGTTGAAATTTATAAAATCTTTCTATTAAAACAATTTCAAAATGTTTTTTTTTTTCACTTGTATATTATCTTATAATACTTTTGATATATTTCTAACTTTTTCAGTTTCACCGAGATCCCCAGTTTGTTGTTTAAAATGTTCTATGACCTTTTTCTTCTCATCATCACATTTTGCAGATGTTTAGTTAACAGTAAGATTTGAATCATAAACCAATAAAGAGTCAATGCATTTTGGAATTCATAAACTTATATTTCAAAACTTTCAGGTACTCCTGTTTTTGAATTTCAGGGTAATTGAGAGTTTATAAAACTCTTAACTTCTTCTATGTGGCATGTCCCTTCAAGGTGTATGCAATCATGGCTCTCCACAATTGCCAGTAGCATTTTATTTGTTCTGACGCAACTCTTGCATGTGAAAAATATTCAATGGTTGCAGAAAGCTAAGATTACAGTTATGCGCTCCCAATATATAATGTTAAATGATAACACATTTCCTTTTCCCACTTCCATACATAGCTCACACAGTACACCCAGTCCTATTCAGATAGAGTGTGTGTGTGTGTGTATATATATATATATATATATATATATATATAGTCAACTCTCCCGTCAAATACAACGTATGAGGGTCAAGCAGATTAGTTTCCAGGAGACCGACAGCCCGACAACAGCACATGAGATTTGATTATAGCGGTCAAGGTTTCATGCAAGACCAGCCACACTTTTTGAAGGGTCGAATTCAGAGACCTGGTGCACTAAGTGCCACAAGGTCCCCAAATGACCCTCTGCAGGTTTTGAATTTAGAGTTGTCCTTCTCCTAGACCAGTTGTCATCCAAGCCTATAGAACCCAGCCTGTCCTGCTATTTTACCCATAGCTGGAGGGAGAAGAAGAGGATTCACACCTTTCCCAAGGGTATTAGCACGTAAGCGAATGTAATGGAATCAACTGGAATTTGAACTCAGCTCTCCGATTCCTCAATCCAAGCAGCTATCCATTACTCCACCGTGCCTCATCCGTATATTATATATATATATAATACCAATTGGTAGGGATAATTCCAAAGAATTTCTTTCACAATTTCTCTTTCTCCCTCTCTTTACCCAATTTTTTTTTAATGTTATATTGAAATTTTTCTTTTTCTTTCTTTCTTTTTTTTTTAATATAAAAACTTTTCCCTTTTTTTCCTCTTCTTTTTTTTCTATCGTCTGGATGGATTGATTTCATCTCTAAAAAAAACCTTCACTCTGAAGAGTTGAATATTTAAATATATTCATGAAATAAATAAATAACCAAGATATTATTATACAAAAGATAGACTGTAACTGCCACTTGATGCTTATAGACACATGTTCAAGAGGAGGTAGTGCATTAACATTCCAACTATGAATGTCAAACTCAAATTTCACTAGGGTCAATTAGTCAAGGAGGTGATTTCTTTACAATACTAGCCTGGAGATACAATTCCAGAATGCTGTGTCCACAGGTTGATCAAAGTTTTGTGAGTGAAATTTGGTAGATAAAACTGCTCAGAATCTGTCAATGGTTTTTGCTGGCATGCCACCTAGTAAGCAGATAGAAGCTTTTTAGCTTTCCTGGGCAATCTATCAAGATGTATCAGCCTGAAAAACACACAATGTTTAGAAGCCAATGATGGGTGTGCTAGTACATAGTCATAAATCCTCAACTAATGAGCAGATAGAAATTCTTTAACCTTGGTTGGCAATCTATCTAGAGGTGTCCCAATAAAAACATCTATCCCCTAGCAGCCTGCCCATTTCACTAAAGAAAAAAAAACAAAAAAACTCAGTGATATAAATTCTTAAAAAGAAACAAGTCACATGAGTTTGCAATTTGCCATAGATGGAAATAGCACATGATGTTTAGTAACATAAATTTTCCAAATATACACTAGAGAAGAAAAGGCATTGGTTATTAGATTTTTAGCCCCTTACTCCAAAAGTAAAGAAATTACTCTGGTTTATATTACAACTGGTTTCTCAGGTACTATAGATTACAATAAATAAATTTTGATAAAAAATTTTTTCTTATACAAATATTTGTATCAAATTCAGTTTTCTTTTCTAAGTTCCAAATATGGCTTTTCTGTCAATAATGTAAGAGTTTAAAGCAAAAACAATGTTTTCTTAAATCATTGATACAGCATTTGCTTCTATCTCTTTTAAAAAAAAGTCAAATAAAAAAAAAAAAAAAAAAAAAAAGAAAATCAAGAAAAAAAGCAGGTGCCATGAATGAAGTTCCAGTAACATTTAATGTAAGATCCAATAAATTTTCTTTTTAATATTTCCTGTTGAAATGGAACACGTCTTATATGCCATTAATCATAGTAACTCTGTCTTCTTTCATAGAAAAAGTAAAGGATCATTGTTAACCCCCTTGTTAAAGGATTATTGTTTTTAACCCCTTGTTAATATTGTTGGGCATTGTTACAGCATTCATATCATCGGATGTTCAAACATCCCATTGAAAATACAGATATATTATCAAGTTTTTAATTTTCGTGTCATATATTGTTTTGAGTATTCTGTTTTTTTCTACGATAAATAAACTGAATTAAAAAATCATATTTAAAAATGAATTTGTAAGTTTCAAAATAACCAAAAATAGGTTTAATTTTTTTCACTTTATTTCAGTAAACAAATTGCTTGTAATTCACAAATATTATGACTAAAACCAGAAATTTCTTTGTAATAATTTGATAGAAGTATTCAGAAAACTAATTAACCAATCATGAAAACTTGACTTGCCATTTGCTAATCATTAAAGAAAAGCAGGTTGTGGGATGTTCAAACATTCCATGGTACTAATGGAGGGTTAATGGCATTAATATATTGAAATAGCCAAGTGTTCATGAAATGTATTTGTATTGCTAAAAGATTTCTCAGTAGATTTTGTACATTATAGTCATAAACAAGTATTATATCACCATATAAATATGTTAACTTATACTATTACCTAGCAGTACCAATGAAAATTTCATGGTTTTGCTATCTGATTTCTCTGGTGAATCATAATTCATAAGTTAATGATTGAATAAACTCTTTGTAAGTTTCAGGACTATAAAATACCTATGGAAATTCCTTTATTGCATCATTAAATATTTGAGTTTAACAACTTTAACAAAATATTTCAGTAACAATCATAAGTATGAATGCAAGTCATTATTCAAAGTATGAAGGTACAGATGAAAAGATTTAAAACTAAGTTTTTCCATTTCATTGAAGCAGACATTAAACACACGAGAGAATTATTCCTTCTTCTTTCTTTCTTTTTGCTAGATATTATATATGCTTTCTTTTTCCCACTAAAACCAAACAGGCTATCTGATATTTTTTTTGTCTTTCTTTGTAATCAAAATGGAATGGTCTATTGTTTGTCTAAGATAATGGCAGAGCATACTTCACATGTTACCTAATTTACTAAATAACAAAAGGAACAAACAGAATTACAATATGACAATCAGATCAGTAAGTTGCACTCCGAGCGGACTTTTAAACTAGCACCTGGGAAGGGTAAATTTGATCTCTGTATAAAACTTAAAGAGACCAGCTTAGAAAACAGTAATGATGATTTTGAATAAATCACTATGAATTCCTCAATTCACTCCATAGAACTTCAAAACGTCACTTTAATTCTGATTCAGGCTATGTCCAATTCTGGCCAAAAGACTGATTTGGGTGAAGATTCCAATTCAGGCTGAAAAATGAGTTCTTTAAATCACAAACATCATGGAACTTCAAAACTTCATGTCATGAAACCTCTTGCTTTAACTCTGATTCCTTGGCATTTTGAAGAAATAAAATTGAGGAAGGGCAGATTTTCAATCCCAGGATCATCCGGATTCCAAAAAGGTCTATGTAAAGCATATATGGCCTGAGTTAGAGGGATTTCAGACACATGGACAGACAGACATAATTTGCCATTTATTTATTTAGATTATTATGAGATATTAGTATCATTATATAATTCTAAATTGTGTATCTATCCTTTATATAAGAAAATACATTCTATTGTCAGTGTCAGAGAACTAACTTCAAAGCTGTCCATGTAGAAAGTTATGCAAAGATTTTCAAGGATATACTGAATTGCATCTTGTCTCTGTCGATGACAAACTCCAGTCACTAAGGTATGTCATTGAAAGACAAATTTTAACAACAGGAACACACATTGATCTTATCTGTTACCAATGCATTTATCCAGTAGTATTTATTTATGTTATGAAAGAGTTGGTCATAAATAAGCATATTAATGTAAGCAAAATGATGTGACACTTCTTCAGCATAATATTAATCAAATAATAATTAAAACAACATATAACGGAATAAAAATGGAAGAATGGGTTGTATAAACATGTTTTAGTCTCCTTATAATTATATACAGTTTCATTCATTTATATACACACACACATTTGGTGGGAAATTTCCCAAAAGGCATTTCAAGGAATTTTGCAATTGCAAGTGGAATAGCATGCATTTCATAAGCTCTTTTGAAACTGAGAATTTGCAGAAGAAAATTTGATTGTTTAGAAACAAATTTCTAAATTCCAAGTAAAAAAAAGTTTCAGTTATTTTTTTTTTCTTCAACAATTACCATTAAAATGAAGAGTCAATATTTAAGTTATGTTATAGTGAGAAAAAAAAAAGAAGTTTTTGTTTTAAATTAGAAAATTAATATATTTTCATGCTGCAAACAAGCCACCCAAAATTCAAATTAATAGTAAAAATTAATTTTAAACATTTTTTGAGGGAGTAAACCTGATAATTCTGTTATAATTTTCTTTTATAAATGAACTTTATCACTTAATAGATGAGAGGAATTTGAAAATTCTGAATAATGTTTCTGAAACCTATTTAAATTTAATTTTCACTGCTAATTTTATTTTTGATGCACATGTTTATCTTACACTTCAATGGCATTCTGAAAAGTTTTTTTTTTTTTTGCGAAATAACAATGTTTGAACATTGACAAAGTTTTTAAAACCTGGGAAAAATAGAAATTACCCAGATGTATGATTTTTCTTTTTCTGTGTAATATTTTTGTTAATAGTTCAAGCAAACATGTACACAGCAAGAATAATACAAACTGTGTTCATTTTTAAAGTAATCTTTCCTTTTTTCTTCTCTATCTTTTGTTTTAGTTGTCCATTGATGATAACTAAGAAATACCCGGAATATTGTTTTATCATTACTATTATTTTAAATTCTTTCTTTTTTTTGTCTTTCCTTTAAAAAAAAAAAGAAAGAAAAAATGTTTTTTGTTGAAGATATCAAAGGCCAAATATACACAGAAAGAGAGAGAGAAATAGAGTATAATAGAAAGAGATAGGGGTAAAAAAAAAAAAAAAAAAAAAAAAAGAAGCAAAAACAAAAAAACCAAAAAGCCTTTAAATCATGTAGTTTAACCAAAGGTAAACCAAGTAGAGAGAATAGAAAAAAGAAAATTCTGGAGTTGAAGGTAGAGGGCAGTTAAGTCTTACGCTACTGTAGCTAGGACGATCAGTACGAAGACAGGAACTTGACTGAACATCACACTTTGCTGAATTTGAGACCAGCTGAAAAGTAATTATAAAATAGTTTGTTCAGATTTTCAGAGTAACACAGGCAAATAAAACAAAGTCATTACAGCAAAAAGGAAAATGTATAAATTTATATTATATATCTCTTTCATATACAGAGGAATGTGTATGAGTGTATGCGAGAGAGAGAGAGAGATGAGGCTAGTACTTAATCAAAGCTACCTACATTGAATTCAATAAAATTGAATGTCACCAAATTTTGTGAAAGGTTTCTTTGCTTTAAATGAGGTTAAAAAAAAAAAAAAAAAAAAAAAAAGTTACACTCAGATAACCCATGAAGTCATATTTCCAAAACTAACATTTTATTACATTTGTGTTTGGGTTTTTATCAGTTTAAACTTCATGCCTAACTAAAGTAATTTTTCTCTAAGACAATGTTTTCCCCACTCCATAAACATTCTTTGAGAATTTTGGCTTAAGCTAAAGTTTACAATACACACACGCAAAAAAAATAGGAAAAAAAAAAATTATAGAAATTCATTTTTTATATTTTAGACAGAGTATTCTTGTCAAAGGATGGGACCTCCTAACTACTGTATAATAAAATGGATACCCCCACCAAACCAACTAATGTGTAATAAAGATAAAAACTTGTAGAAATTAAAATTCTAAAAGAATTTTATTTAAATAGTTACTCTTAGGTGCCTAATACAAAGGGAGGGGTTTTAATAATCAGGAATCAACTAAAGTGCAAACTTAATAAATGGGTGGTCTAAATAAGCTCAGTGGGGAGATCAGAAATTTTCTTAAAAAAAAACCAAAAAAACAACCAAACTAAATATCCCCCACTACTCCTGTCTATGAGGAACCCAATAGTAGCAAGCAGTTTTTCCAGATCATCGAAGAACAAGCCAGATATGCTTTCTCTTCTGGAGAAGGGGTGGGGTAGGTGTAGGAATATTTTATCCAAAAGCTCAAATCACAGAATTTCACATAAAATCTAAAATAGATTCCATTTCTAAGAGAATAAATCACATGTGTGAGCAGCTTATTTTAGCCTTATCTCTTGAATCCTATTTTTGGGTCAGTGCGCATTAATGAGTCATAGACAGAACCTGCAATTAATAACAATCATTTGTTTCAAACCTATAATTAATACCGAATTTTTATTTTTATAATTAATATTGAATGTTATAATAGGCTTTAATGTTAAAATATTTCCACAGAACTAGTACAGTTCAGAAATTAAATGGCGTAAACTAATGACTTGTATATTTTAAGAATCCTGTTACAAGTAAATGTTTCAATTATACAAGAGTAAGAAATGGTTTGCTTTATTGACTGGCATAAACTAGTGTTTTTATTTTTTTACTTTTACAAAGTTAATCAAACTGGGGTGTTTTAAGTGTCAGATATTATAAGACTTCAGCAAAAGCTAACAAACATACCAGCAAAAAAAAAAAAAAGAAAAAAAAAAGTCAATTTTCAAAAAAAAAAAGGAAATGAATAACTCTAGTTTCATATGTTTGGAACTTAGTAAAATACTAAAAATAACTTTTTAAAGCAATAAAACTTGTTGTATACAGTAATAGTGATGTCAACAGAAAAACTGTCCTTTTGAAACACCGTTTTATTTTTTTTGCAGGTATGTTTGTTAAACTTTTCCAAAACTGTTTTTGAGTGAAAGTCTCCAATATTAAGTGTAAATGCATTATCTATGGCACATTCTTTTTTTTGTCTAGCCTAGTGAGTAATTCATCTATTAGATTATCAAATGAGAATAACAATATTGAGATTATATTCATGCAAATATTAATGTCACAAGAAATTTTCTTTCATATAAATGCATGTAGCAAACAAGCTACTCTTAAGAAATCAGGTCTTATAGAAAAATGCATCTATGCCATAAACCAAGGTTGACCAACCAATTGTGCATTACATGATGAGATGCATTACATTCCAATAATTTGTCTGTCTGTCAGTTTACACTTGTATGCAACAGAGTTGTGCTTTATTTATACTTTAGTATAAGTATTTTTTTTTAAAATAAAAAGTATAAACATTCTATATCTATACAATTTATCAATCATTTTTTCCAAACTCTGAATAACTTTCTCAATGTTAAATACTGAAGATGCAAAAAATATCCAAAATCAAGGCTATGTCCAAGCTTTCTACTCATATGAGTTATCTTCAGTGGGGTGAGAAATATGTTTTATATAGGTTACACAACAACCACTCTTTCACACAGACTTACAAGAACTATAATAATATTAGACAGCTTATCTCCTCTAATACTAAAATATACCATAAATACAATAAAAAAAAAAAAAAGACTAAAAGATTATCAATTCCATTTACACCTAACAAAAGCAACTGCTCATTAATAAAAATAATTAGTCTCCCATCCTGTTTTCTTCAATATATATATATATATATTTAAAAAAAAAAAAAAAAAAAAAAAAAAAAAGAAATACCCTTCCTTCAGTTTACTTTACTCTTACCTCATTGAAGCTGACTGATGCAAGTTGAAAATTCGGTCACAGCCTTGATTTTTGGATAATTATTGCATCTGCAGCATCTAGGTTTGTGGAAGGTTATTTGCAGTTTGGAAAAGACAACTGATAAATGGAATTAACATAGAATGTCTATCCTTTTTAATAAAACTCATTCATTCTTTGTGAATAATTAGTTTGTTTTTCTTTGAAAATTTTCCTTTTTAAAATTAAGTTTTCCATCATATTCCAAAAGAAAATGAAAGAAAAATCGAAAAATCATAGTAAATGTGAATTCATTGAACAATGGGGGAAAGAATGAGAAATCAGCATATTTTCATTTAGAACAATCCGCCCACCCACAAAGAAAAAAATAAAAAATAAAATGAAGAGGCTTAGTAGAAGTTGTTTTGAGAATAAATTCATGATTAAAAATAAAACTGGATGAGCTCCCCTTCAATCCCAAGTATCCTTTATTCAAAATTCTTGGGACAGGAAGTTCTTCAGTTTTCAGATATTTTTGGATTTTGGAATACAGTCTATTTAATTTGTATATAGCATCTATAAAATGAGGCAGCTTGGGAATAGAACCCAAGCATAAACATGATATTCTTTTACATTTCATAAAACTGCTTATACATATACTCTAAAGGTAGTTTTATATAAATAAGATATACCCTGAATGTAATTTTGTATAAAATTTAATAAATTTTGTGTACATACAGATACAGGTAATGACACTAGTCATTACCTGTATCTGTATGTACACATGGATGTTTAAATGGTGAAATTAAGATTACATGTAAAAATGTTTTGTACTTTCTGTACATATACAAAAAACATGATCACTACTTACAAAAAATATGTAAATGCAACACTAACCACTACTTCTACATCAGGTGTGAGGAACTGGAGGGAGAGAGTAGTTTTTCCAACAGTTTGACTTTCTGTGATATTGATGAACATAAATGCTTTCTTTTTTTCTTTTCATTACCCATATGGATACCTGCAGGACTTTTTAACATTTTGAATAATATCTTTAATGAGCACAAAACATCTGCTAAGTAATCCACGAACGAAAGTGTAGCTGTGACAATCACTAACAAAAAACTGGCATCAATGTAAGCTACACAGCTGGGCTGGGGAATCCCCACTCAGGACAGATGAGGTCATTTACAACAGCTTCACATCACCTACAAGACTTCCAAGTGCTTTCTGAATTTCCCATTTGTGGCAAGTCAGCATCTGGAGGATTTCGGATAAAGGATACACAACCTGTTTTAATTTTTGATGATGTGAACATTTTTCAGAAAATTAACATTTTTGAAATTATATCTGCTGGTTCAGAATAATATTAGATCTTCAGTTATGAAAATTAAATTACAATTGATTGATCAAAATCTAAAGAATTCTCTACCATTCTCATTAACTAATTTAACTACAAATATTAAAACAAAACAAAAAATCTTGTAAAAAAAAAATATTTATATAAATATATTAGGTATTTTTTTATAATTTATTTAAGATAAAAACAAGATTAGTACTTTTTTCCTAATTTTTTCAGTCTTTGATATTTTTTTTGTCAAGACAAAAAAAAAATTTTTTTAAATTCAAAGACTGAAAAAATTAGGAAAATAATACTAATCTTGTTTTTATCTTAAATAAATTATATAAAAATACCTAATATATTTATATAAATATTTTTTTTTTTTTACTCATTTGAGTCCTATTGGTAACTACAACCCAGTACAACTGCCACATAGATGGATAGTTGGCATTTAAAATCAGATTCCCCAATAGCTTTTCTGCTAGTGAGGTGTGTGGTATATCACCCCACAGGACAAAAAACAAGAGTTGTTAAAGGGTGAATGAACTTTTTATAGGCGCCAACAGCTTATATATATATATATATATATATATATGAAACTAGGATGGTGTCTCACATTTCAACCTTCCTAGAGGGTGATATCTTGATAAAAACACTCAGTATACTTGGACTACTATGAGTGTCTGAGTTTGGTGTAAGGAAGTGCATTAGGTCTTGTAAAACCTTGCCTCAAATCATTATGATAAATCCTTTGCTTTGTGTGAGATTAATCCCGGCCCTGCTTTAACAAAAATCATGGCTATGGGTATTTATGTATGTATTTCACCCCAAGCAAGACAATAATACTAATAAGATACAAGCAATTACTAAGAGTGAAAGAAACTGAGAAAACATTGAACAGAAAGGACAATAAAAGAACATGATAAAAATAGATGGAGATTGACATTGGATTTTAATTTTTGAAGATCGTAGTTCACCAGAAAGCAAGAGTTATCCACAGTTTTATACATTTACACATTAACATAATGTACAATATAACATAATTATTAATATAATGTAAAATGAATATGACATTATTATACATTATATTAATGTAAAATGAATATGACATTATTATACATTATATTAATGTAAAATTAATATGACATTATTATACATTATATTAATGTACAATTAATATGACATTATTATACATTATATTAATGTACAATTAATATCACATTATTATACATTATATTAATGTACAATTAATATCACATTATTATACATTATATTAATGAGACTTCCAATTGATAGGAGTACAATATTTGTTTGGCACATTTGAATTCATGTTTAGCCAAAAATTGAAACATGGAACGTGAAAAGTTGGTCATCTCCACCAAAGACTCTTGAACAGGGTTCACCAAACTTGTGGGCTGAATCAAATCTACCACGAATCTGCAGTTAAATAGCTGACTATTTTGTCAGAATATTTGCTAATGGTTAACATTTTTAGTCATTATATTTCTCAGTGTAAGCAATTGTTTCTTTGTAATAGCCACATTTTCTGAATCAATATTTAAAAAAAAAAAATAAAAAAAATAATAACAATTGACAAATTAAAATAAAAATAAAAAGCAATTGAAATTAAAATAAAAGAAATTCAAACTTAACATTATAATACACAAGGTATCGCAATTATAGTGATTTTCCAAGTGTAGCTCAGATGTGGCACAAGGCCGAAAGTATGGAGCACCCAGTGAGGATCGAACTCACTACTCAGTCATAATTGTTCTAGCGAGACAAGCTTGCTAACCATTACACTACCTCGAGGTGCCCAAGATATCTTAATTATATTATGAATTATACCTAGCCACTATTTTCAGTTAATATTTTTTTTAAGTATAATTAAATAATAATTTGGTTGGTTGATTTTGTTTAATGACATATCAACCTCTATGGGTTATTTAATGCCAAAATAAGAAAATTTTAATAGAAACAAAGAAAAGAGTACTAAACTGCTAAGTGATATCTGTCCTCATGTAAGGCAGTGAGTGCTGGACAATCTTCTCAAACATGAAAAGGTGACGAAGCAACATAAATGTGGTTCTACAGAAGGATGCTGTGGACTGAACATGTGAGCAATGACAAAGTTTTGGAGAAAATGGAAACAAAAAGGAAACTAATACTTAACATCAGAAAGAGACAGTTGAGGTGTCTGTATCATATAATGAGGAAAGGGGGCTTGGAAAATCTGATACTCCTGAGATAGAAAGCAAGAGGGACAACGCATAACATACTTAGTGAGCTTGAGTAAATGGATGGCAGAACAGAGCTTAGAAGAATAACAAAAAGACAAAGTTTATTAAGAGCTACAAGGTACAAGAAATTGTAGAGCGCCATGATTATGGCACATAAGAAGAATGCCAAAATATTTAGTATTCAATTTTATGGCTTTGGCTCCAGATATTTTGTACATAATTTTATACTTTCTGGGCAAACATATGGTTTTTAGATATATAGTTTGTAGATAATGTATTTTTTTTTTTATAAAAATGTATTGCTGGTTATTTAATATAAAAATGTATTTTTATATTTTTCTAGTTTTGCATTGATTGTCATTTTGCTATAAAATCTATTGTTGGACATTTTTTTTTATAAAAATGTATTACTGGTAATTTTTATACTTTCTGCTTGAGTTTTGTTTGAGGGTATGCTATTTACCCATAGTGGGGACCCAAACAGGTGCTACCACCCCGGTACAGGGTAGACCTGGGAACCACAGCAATTAAGAAAGTGTTCCATGTTCTTGAATCCCCTAGTCAGAGAATTTATTACTATATAAATAATAAAGTAATCTTAAATTTAATTCTTTCTGGTTGATGAAATTTTATTAAATTCTCATAATAGAAACATTTCCAATTTAAGTTTGCAGATTTAATCATATTCTTGGGGATTGTATTTAATACCACCCTAAAATACCCAGACTTTATGATTGCTAAAGTTTTAAAACTTTCTCAATTTTTTTTTTTAAAGTTCAAGTAGTAAAATATTGCCTATACATAATTCAATCAAACTAATGTAAATTAAACTTGCATATTTGAGGACAATTCTCGCAAAAAATATTTCAATTTGTGAAAGAACAATTTTTCTTCTTTTAACTACAATCTCTACAAGGTTTACACATTTTTCCAGTATAATTCTAACCAGTATGGTTGGCCTATTAACTAACATTCTATTTTACTCTATAAAATGCACAAACATTTCACTGAACATAATTCAGTGCTGAAAGACAAGAGTGCGGTATCTTAAGAAATTACATGTACAAGTTAAATAAAGTGAAAAAAACAAAACAAAACATGGCTACTTTTAGAGAGAGAGAGAAAAAAAGAAAGCAAGATTGCTTAAGCTCATACCTAATACAAGAAAATTATTCAGAATAATTCCAAACTATTCAGTAAAAATGTTTATATAAGAGAATAACAAGCTCAGATTTAATGGTGACTAAAAATACTTATTCATATCTATGTAGCTTAACACAGAAAGGTCAGGTCATGGTTGGTAATTAATTTTCTTAACAAAAAAATATAACCACCAATCATATTAAACTGAAAAATGTTGAATTTTACTTAGCAAAGAAATAAGGTAAGGGGTAAAAATTAGATATGGGAAGACTCATTGTAAAAGGATGTAGGCTTGATTCAAGTTATTTAAACCAAGCTTTTCCTTTCCAACATACATATGCATGCATAAGAGGCAGTTTGTCATGCAAAACAGTATGAAAGTGTGTGTTTGTATTGGGAGGGAATAAACAATAGGATTAAAGCAATTGCTTGAAAGCAATAAAAATTGTCACTGCCACATACACACATGCATAAATCATGCAATGAGAAACCTTGAAAGGAAACTGGATTATTATTTATAGATCCAAGTCCTTTTTTTTTAAATATATGCTACATATACATGAATATGTATAGATATAAATACAGTGATGTGTAAATATCTATAAAATACATGCAGAAACATGGCCAAATAAGACAAGCATGTGGCTCAAAATGCACAAAAAAGAGGAGATAAAAAATAAAAACTGACATATTTGATGCCATTTCAAGACATGCAGTCAGCACACATGCAAATAGGCAGATTTCAATATTTTTTTTCTTCTTGTTTTGTTCTAAATATGCGAAGTTGAATTTTCAGCAATTGTACAAATATATTAAGCAGGAAGAGATTTATTTTTCAGGATTTCACTTTCCAATTTCCTGCATATTTTTGTAATATTTTGAGAACAGAAGTAGAATGATTTGGAGACATGGGTGATATTTCTTGAGTTGGTTGTCAATGCTTTCATTGTGAGGTTGTAATAATTGCCACGGAATCAGGAGATAGCAAATCTATGATGTGTACTGAATTTTTCAAGGCTGGAAATGATAAAAGAAAGCAAATTTTATCTATAATCTTTTTCAGGGCTGATTATTAGGAAAAAGACCCTTATCAAAAAAAATAAAAAATAAAAAAAAAAAAAATAAACAAAACTAACAACAAAGTTTTAGAAAAAAAATAAAAGGGAAATCAGGAAAAGATAGTTGAAATTTGTAGGGCACATAATGAAGAAAGAGGGCTCGTAAAACCTGATACTCACAGGACAGGTTGAAGGTGAGAGGAACAGAGGAAAACAAGCCATAACCTACTTGATGAGCTTGATTAAATAGATAACAGAACAGGTTTTAGGAGAGATAACAAAAAGAAAAAATTATTAAGAGTTACAAAGGAGAGAAAATTGTGGAAAGCCATGATTGCCAATGTCTTGAAGGGGTAAAGCACATAGAACATGATTTTGCTCAAAGTAGAGAAATTAGTATGAACCGTAAAAATTGAAAGATTCATTCAAAATATAAATTTTCCATGTTTTCCTGCCTACAGGAAAAAAAAGAAGACATTTTTAACTATCATAATTAATATTTTTAAGTTTTAAAATTAACAACTTACCAGCAATTATTAAATTCTGCATCATTTCTTTTTTCTAAATCTTATTGAATTATATTTATTTCAGATCTTAAACATGGATTTCAGATATGAACCATAAAAGGGACTTTAGCCAGTCTGCAAGCCATTATCGGAAGATCATGAGCATCCAACCCACAAATGATTTTCCTTACTCCGAATGTTTCCAACAACCTTAATAATGGATTTACATTATTCATATGTAGACTATTGTCCTCATCTTTGTTGTTGTTATCACAATGTTTCAGCCATTGTGCCCACTGACCTTCATTAAGTGTATATTGATCTGAGTAGCCTGCAGGAAATTTTGAACATATAAAAACCATATAAACATCTACATATATAAAACAATGTGACAAGTTTGGTTACCAAAATATTGCTTTTCACTTACATATTCTTTGATAATAAAATAAAGACAACATTTCACAGTGACACACACACCACAGTCGGGACAACAGTGTCATTGTAATGTTCATGATCCATTCATTTTTTATTATGTGCTTCACCAAGGCTACATATGGTTTTGAATTCAGAGTTGTCCTTCTCCTAGACCTATTGCCACCCAAGGCTATGTAGGATCTAGTCTGTCCTGCTATTTTACCTATAAAAGAGATGGCTTCATACCTTTCTCAAGAGTATTAGAACATAAGTGAATGTAATGAACTCAACTCGAATTCAAACTTGGCTCTCAGATTCCTCAAACCAAGCAGCAAAACATTACTCCACCATTCCTCTCCATGTTCTTTGATAGTATAAATATAAATATGTAATATAAAATCTTGAACAAACAAATTATATTTTACGATTCGAAAATGTTGCTGTTGTATTCACTATTCAAAGTCATGAATGCATCTCTTTACCATCCACAACTGTTGGCAAAATTGCAGGGCAAACTAGTCCCTGTAGCCTTGTTGCCAACCAGTCTAGAAGGATAACTCTTTCATTCAAAACCAAAATCTATGAATAGAATCCACTCTTATAACAGCTATAGGTATGAAATCAGAATATTGATGTCTAATGCAGAAAACATTTATCTAAAGGAGGCTCCTGAACAGAAAACCCTCACGTACCCTTCATGGTACTGTTTTTATTTAAAAATCTCAATGTCACTGACATCCATGAGAAACCATGCAGGATAGCTTCCTTCTGACTAAACATTTATTTATTTTTCTTTTAAAGTTGAGAGAACTATTTCTGCCTTCCATCAGTATGGTTGATACTAGCCTCCAGGAGAGTGACTCACTGCGCCTTCTTGGAATAACATTTTCCGCAAATGTGAAGTGGAAAGATTATATTGAATCAATTGCTAGGAAAGTTGGTTCACTGTCTTGCAAGACACTTTTTCTATCTTACATATTTATAAATCTATTATTTGTTCTTGCTTATATTCATATTGATGCCACATCCAGTCTGGTGCTTTTGCTATATATTTAGATAATCTTGATAAAATCCAAAGACAATGTTATTGGATCTGACCAGACATCTCAGCTTCAGTCACTTTCCCACTACCATAATGTAACTTCCCTGTGCTTTTTCTATAAATACTTTCATGGTAATTGTTCTGATGAACAGTTTCTTTTATCATGCTTCTTGCTAGTGGATCTCAGCTAGCTTCTTGCTTTCCAGTCAACTTTGATATTCAAAAATTTAAATGCAGTGTCAGTTGTTATCTTCTGTCTTCTTAATTTCTGTTCTTTTATTGTTCTTTCTCCTTAATAGTGATCTTTTTTTTTTTTACTTGTATTCTCTAACACTCAATAACCTTTTGTGTCTTAGTGGCATTGTTGCTTGGGACAAAATGATTTGAGAAAAAAAAAAAAAAAAAAAAAAAAAACCTTCTTGCTTTGGCTGAGAACTTTAACACCCTCTCACAAAATGATTTAACCTAACAAATTTTACCTGTAATTAATTCTAAGGTGGACTGGTATTAAAAAACTTTCTAGATTGAATCCTGTTTTAAAAAATATAAGAATGTAGATTACTAGTTATTATCACTCAGTTCCACAGATCCATTACATAAATATATATAACTTAAAATCAAGTTTTCTAATGAAAAATGCACAGTATACGTGCATGTGTATATAAGTGCTTTTTTAACATTGACTGTATATTAATTACTCTGCAAATCATCTCTTTATCTGATCATATTATATATTACATAAGTAACTAAGTTTTTTTGGCAAACATGGACTTTCATACCAAAAATAAGACATAATATCAAAAGGACTTTTTTTTCCATGTCGCTATTTTTTTTTTTTTTTTTTAACTACCTTCACTCTTCGGCAATGTTTATTGTTTCAAAAAATGATGATTAGAATTTGAATAAAACCTAAACATATGATGAAAGTGAATTAATTTTTTTGTTCTTGAGAATTTACAACAAAAATATTTATTTATTTATTAGATCATTTATTTACAAGAATAATTTTATATTTACAACATTCTAAAAATTAATACAATTAGAACTAATGCAATGCAATATTTATCAATTTATAAAGAAATAAACATGAAAACAATTTTTATTCATAAATTTATATACATTTACTAAATTATTAAAATATGTGAACCAACTATAAAGAAACCCTTATTATTTACCATTTTATAAAGTTCGAATCAACCAATGTTTTGCCAACCTTTCCAATAAATAATATAAATAAATAAATAGCATAAATAAACAATGCAATAAATAGTGTTTGTTATTTTTGTTATCAATTCTTAAGAACAAAGAAAATGTATATAATTCACTTTTATCATATGTTTAGGCTTTATTACAATTTTAAACATTGCTTTTTAAAACAAACATTGTTGAAGAGTGAACGTAGTTAAAAATGCAGTGTCATAGGAAAAAAGGTCCTTTTGATACTCTGTCTTATTGCGTGAATGAAGGTACATGTTTGCCATTTTTTTGTATACATTTCATCATTTATTTGAACTTCATTATTTTATGATTGTTCAAGTTTTCCCTCATAAGTAAATATAGACTTCTGATTTGTCTTTATCTTTCAACAGTACTTGCCCATCCTAAGAAAAAAAAATATTTGAAAAACAAAAATAAAATTTAAAAAAGTTTTGCAAGTTGTGAAAAAGTAATTAACTTTGGTTGAAGTTACCCAAACCATCAATTCAATAAACACAAAACCACATTAATATGTGCAATACTTTTGTAAGTCACCAAAAGAGGCACTTTTTAATGAAATGAACAAATTTGTGTATGTAGTGGACTCTTCTGAAGATGTAATAGAAATCGAATATTTCTATTATTTTATTATGAAATTAATTATTTTGAAGTTAAAAACTGAAGACACTGAATGCCAATGTATTTTACTGTCAGGATATATTTATATTAAGATATTAAAAGACATCTTAAATTGCCATTGGTTTTGTAGAAAAATACATTTTTAAAGTGAGTTATATTTAAATATCTGTATATATTAAAAACTAGTTTCATTTATAGAAAAAGGTAAAGGATTAACTTTTTTGAATTTTGCATTTAATACTTAGGAAGTTCAGAAGCTTCAAATTATATATATATATATATATATATATATATATATATATATATATATATATATATATATATACACATACCCATAAATGTATATTTTTTGAATAAAAAATTCCAAGAGGATAGAATCCAGGTAGAACTCAATATCCAGGACAGTGTAAGGATATAATAAAAAGCCAATGGAATAAATTATGACCATGGAATATTAGTGTTTAAGACTTTTTATTATATATATATATATATATATATCTCAGGCTGGTAAAAAATAAACATAGCATTTACTCAAATACAAGTATCCACTAAAAAGAATGTTTAAAGTGATAAAATCTGTCAGATTAATAAAAATCCATTCTAAAAATTCTGTTTATGTTTGGATATGAAACCGAGTGCAGGTATGAAAGAACTTTGAGAGATCTAAGACAGGAGAAATTACTTGAAACCATGAAATTGGCTTTGCCTGTCTGTTCCTTCTTAGTTAATCAGTAAGGTACACCGGGCTAAACAGTAGCTCCCTCTACCTTGAAAGACACATGTTTGATTCCTGCCAAAGGGTGCAAATTTTTCTTTAATAATATTTCTTGAACATTCAGGCCGGTAGGTGAAAGTAAATAAATATACTGTTTAATAAATAAATGGAGCATATACTCAAATGCGGAATATCCACTAAAAAGAACATTTAAAGTGATACATACATGATGGCTGGCCACTGGTATCTGAGGATGTCTGTCTACTAGGTCAGCTAGCTAATCCTGCTGCAGATGCCCGCTCAGACATTTATGTTTGTTCAACATCCACAGAGCCCACCTATGGTTTTATACTGCAACTATGTTGAGCAGACATTAGTTATAGTTTCTGGGAGAGAGTGTGTCATCTAGCATGATCAATACACCGAACAAGACCAACATGCTCAAACCCTCACTCACGATGACATAACTTCATGCTAGCACAACCATCAATGGCTCCCAAAGGGTTCCATCTACTCAATTTAACTCACGATGTTTGGGTCACCTTGTGGTATGATTTTCAGGCCTTCTCAAGACCAATAACATCAAGAAGTCATCTTCCTGAAAAAGCAACCAGGATGAGATCCGAGCCCAGGTCAGAAAAGCAAACATTCTAACCACTTGGCCACAAATATTATATATATATATATATATATATATATACACACACACACACACAAATGAAATGAGAACGAATCAACTATAAATTCAAACGTTCATAACATTAATTTAAAAATAGGGCTCAATACAACAATAGACCAATAATTCTTTATTATTGGATATTTCATTCAAACATATGTAACCACTACATAAATTTATTCACATTTTGATGTATATCAGCGCATCTCATTAGATGTGCTGATATGCATCAAAATGTGAATGCATTTATGTAGCACTTGCATATGTTTGAATGAAATATCGTATAATATATATATATATATATATATATATATATATATATATATATATATATATATATATATATGTGTATGTATGGTGGTGCTATAATGGTTAGTAGCCTGGAATGAGAAATCAGAGAGCTAAGTTTTATTTCTAGTCAAATTTACATTCCTCTATGTGCAAATACCCTTAGGAAAAGCATGAATCCATCTCTTTCCCTAGCTATAGGTTACATAGTAGGGCAGACTGGACTCTTTAACCATTGGACTTCCACAGGCATGAAGTGCAAGAAAATAAACTATTAGAATAGAACTGATGGTTGCATCTAGGTAGTCCAAGCTTAAAATGGTGAGACCTAGAGTCCAATCTAGTAGCATGCTTAAATTCATGAAAATATTTGTAAAAAAGACAGAGGGAAGCCATGTCATGTCTGTGGGAAAGTAACCTAAGATCATGCTGAAAAATAATTGTTGCATAAAATAAATGTCTTTTTAGACTATAGACTTATTAATGAACCTTCATATTTGTTCCAAATTTAGTCACTGCTATTTTTATTAAGGTTAAATCCTTTATAAGCTAATGTTTGTCTAAACCTGCAGATTTTTATGAAATAAACAGAAAATAGAACCCGGCAGATCTTTATGAACCAGTCAAAGTGAAAATCATTGGTTGTACTTACATTTCAATAACACCAGCAACAAACAAAACAAAAAAATTGTCTTCTTTTTATGTGAAAAATGATTAAGTAAGAAAAACAAAAATAATACCTGAATTCAGGGTCCAGATTTGTCAACTTGTACATCACTTATATTCACCCCAAAAATTCACATTTACTTTTTTTACTTTAAATTCAGTCTTAAACAATGTAAGCTCTTGCCTCATTCATTTATGACCTAAAAGTCTATGAAAAATTAAAAATATTTATGTATAAATCAATTTTAACCAGTCTTACCAAAAGATAGTTTTATGTTAAAAAAGTTAGGTATAATAATTTTTATAATGAAGGCTAGAGTAAAAAAGTAATAAATTATTTATATTATAAATAATTTCACAGAGGATCAAAGACAGTCAAAGTATGGTTCAATAACAAGGTGTGGTTTCAAGTCTAAGTTAAAAACGAAATACAGTATTAATATGACGCATGTTTTAGCAGCAGTAGTAATCACTTTCAGGGGAACAAATGACATGGCTCCTGTGCATATCCCAGGATTCAATTTCTTATACTTAATTTGTATAAGTTGTAGCACACATGAACTTTACTAATGAAATGTACAGTCACACAGATTTATAGTCTAACAGTAAATAAAGAGTTTTTGTCTGGCAGTATTAACTATCTTCTGTTTCTAATCTGGGACAAATTCATTTCCAGTAATAATTATAAAAATTTAGTATAAACTAAGTCATCAATATTGAATAAGAAAAATTTTATTTATAAAATTCAGGTAGAAATAACTTTTTTTTAAAAAAATTAACATTTAATTTCTGAAGGAGAATAGATTGCAGGATTTAGTGTTTTCAGTTCAGTATTATGAATGCTTTAGTAATTTTGCTACTCCAATAAGTGAAATTATTACTAATAAATTATGACAAGTGAAATGACTATATTAGCAAGAGTAAATAAAAGAAAATTAAGAAATTTCTGTATTATAAAAAAATGTAATTTTGTAAAACTTTATTCTTATATCCATAGTGAAAAAATATTACAAAACATAAATAATTTTTTTAAAATTTTTAGTTATTTCAATCAGGGTCAGTGCATACTACACCCCAACCTGGGGGCGTGGGATGATTAGGGACCCCAGACAGTACTTTGTGACCCTTGGTATCTTATCAACTGTCTATTCTATTAAAGGATTAAATATTTTCACAGACTTTAGTCCAAATCTGTGAATTTGTTTTGCTTATGTTAAGTCATGAAAAGACCCTAAATAAAATCCACTAATTTTCATCCATAATGTTGAATGTGTTAAAATTATTCAACTTTTTAATAAGAAAAATCTCAAGTTCATGTTAAAAATTGCCGCAAAACATTGAATTATCTAAAATTGGACTGATGTTTCTAATTTTTATTTAGATACCCATGCATTTGTTTTCAATTTTTCTAGTTGAATTGTTTACCAATATTGCATATGATCCATTGTGTGTGTGTAGGGGGGGGTCATAGATGGGGGCAGGACAAAACCTTTGCACTGGCCTGATTTCAATAATTTTTTTTACTTTCTTCAGTATATGAACATGAGAGTTTCATGAGTAATAAAAAAAATATTAGTTTAAAAATCAATGAAAGGGGTTAGTAAAAGGTAAGTTTACATTTTTTTTTTAAATTACAATTTAGACACATCTGATAGAAAAAAAAAGTGTATTGATATCTTTCTACATAGATCCATGTCAACATTTTCTTAAACATAGCAACATAAACAAAAGAGACCCAAATCTGAGAGTACAGCTGTCAAAGTTCATTTCAGACATTGTCTAGATCAGTGTTTCTCAACTGGTGTGCCCAGGCACATTAATGCACCTGGAAGGTAGCCAAATGTGCCTGAACTTACCTCAAGAGCAATTTATGAATTATTTTTATATTTAAAAAAAAAAAATTTATTTTGAAAAATTTAGAGGCACCAAGCATATGGCTTCTATGTTTAAGTCACTGCCATTTGATATTTTAAACTGGATGCTAAATTCCTTAATCTTTAAGGAGTGGATAATCCTTTCCATTTTGCCTTCATCAAGAGATTTAAATTGGTCATTATTGGCCTCTCTCTCTCAAAAAAAAAAAAAAAAAAAAAAAAAAAAAAAATAGAATCTTCATAAATCCCTTTAAATGAAAATTGTACCGCTAATCTTCTTTGGGGATGCTAAACCAAAAATGGCGACTATTAAAAGGTAATTTTTGTCAAAGCATATCAAGCACAGGTTTCACACAAGCATATGTAATTATACAACATAATATCTTAAAAATAAATGCTTATTTCAAGAGACTCCTTTATTATTATCCTATTTTCAAATTTCATGACTAATTTTCCTTATTAAAATTTAAAGGGCAACCCAGAGTTTTAGTTATTCGACAAGTGTGCCCTGAAGTAGAAAAGGTTGAGAAACACTGGTCTAGAGTCCCATTTCATTTATATTGTGTGCTTAGTTATGATTTGATCATTTTATATCAGAGACTTCAATTTTTTTTTTTTTAAATAAGTCATGTTTTAAATAAGGTTGTGAATTTAAAGCATAAAGTACCAATGTACAATTCAAGAAAGCTTTAATGATAAAAAAATTAAAAACTCTTAACACCAAAAAAAAAAAAAAAAAAAATATAGTGGAAGTCCAAGAAACATCAGACATTCAGAAAAAAAAGCAACAAGTAATTTTCTAGAAAGCCTAGACTATGATTTTAAAAGAATTATGGAACAAACAAAAAAAAAGAAACTAACAATAAAACTTAAAGAATGAAAGGTTTATTGTTTCTGCAGGATGAAATACAGTCCTATTGATAATATTTTCTGAAAGAATTTCGATTATTTTTTATTATTGTACAAGTATTTTTTTAATTTTTATTTTTAAAGTGATCAATTTCTGTCTAGATTTGAAAGGATTATAAATCAAACTTTTTCAAATAAATGCATGTGTGCACATGAGTATATGAGATTGGATACAAAGCAAATTTTTGTTAAGTTCTTCTATCACAGGTTTGTTTTATTTTTGCTATAACCATTTTTAATATATTTTATTATTTTTAAATATAAAAAAAGAATTTCAGATGGGCAAACATTTCATTCAGATGTACAAATTCATGCAACAAGATAGAGATAAAAGTATGTGAGATGTATTTGTGCATAGATTTTCAAAAGGGCACTTTATTATTTCAAGTGATATTGAAAAGACAACACTACTTTCTTTTATTTTGAAGTTTCTCTAATATTTTATTAAGCTTTATTGCCTTTAATGAATAACAAAATAAACATTGCTTGTTATTTTTATCAGTATTTATGTATCATTTTGTATGGTCAATATTAATTTTCAAATCTAAATTAGTCTCCCTCCTGTTTGAAGAGTCCCTCTCTGATTGACCATGTCTTCAGGGATGTAGCCTTACTCACCATGCTTTGCCAATTGTGGGTTGGTGAGGCTATTTAACCCATAGTTGGAGGTTAGGAATTCAAAGTTGTCCCTCTCCTAGATTACCACCCAAGGCTATAGGACTCATTCTCTCCTGCTATGATAGATTCATACGTTTCCCAAGGGTATTAATTTTCAAAGGTTGGTATTATTTATGGGTTGACTAATTTCATTTTATGTTAGCTCAATAATAGTATTTGTTAGAAAATGTATTCATCAAGCATTGTTTTGCTCAGACTAATATCCTCATTTTGCTTGTTAACCTTACCATAGTGGGCTTTCTTCAGATGCTTATCATAGTTGGTAACCTTCTAGGAATTTCTAATTGGACCTCTGAAGGTAAACAACTATAACAAACATGTGAAGAAAGGCCAGTGATAATTACCTGGCCTCCCCATTAAAGCAGGATGTGATACAAGGTCGTTTTTACATAGGGTGAACCATACACGTGCATATGGGTCAAGGACATTTTTTGTCCTTGGCCCATATGCATGGACTATCATGCTGGCATCAATATTACACAGATACCATCTCTCTGAGTGCAATGTAGAAGGGTTGGAATACCTGCGACTGGGCACCTTCTACCATCTAAAATGAGGAGGACTGTTTTACTCCACTTCTGGTCAAAAGTGAACTCCTGTGTCAGGTAAAAGGACAGTGGGTATAATAGTCAAAATGTTGTAATGATAATAACCAAGACAAAGTTAATAGTCAGTGTGCAATAATAATTTTTTATGTTAAAAATTCAAACAAAATCTATTTTGCTATAAATGATTTGCAAAAATCAAAACATTTCAGAAACTTCAAAACAAAAAATATGCACATCTCTAATATCACGTGTGGGTGTGTGTGTGTGTGCTATCACAGCAAAATTCTTTATTTTTTTTGCCAAGTTATATGGTTCTACATTGAGGAATCTCAGAATTGCTTCTGCTTGGTGTTCAAATAAACAGTCACCGATAGAAGATTCTAAAATTCTGAGAAAGAACAAAAATAAATTTCTTCAAAAGTATAAACAGCACAAAAAGGATTAGCCAAAGAAGGAATTCATAAAATACTTTATATGAAACAACATAAAATGTAAGAGCGAGATTTGTTTTTTATGATAGGAGTTAAATATTTTAATATTACCATATTGCAAGTCTAAAAAATTTTGAATTCTTGCACTTATTGACATCAAGAGAAATAAATAGAAAGCATAATCACAGATGAAACTTAACCTGTTGCATTTGAAATATGCTTAAAAAAAAATTTAAAAAAAATAAAATAATCTTTTATAGCAAAAATTATTTTAAAATTTAAATTTATTACTACCTTAACCCTTTTTACACATAATTTGATAGCTTTTTTAGACTTAACAAAATATAACTGTCTTTAACATATATGTGATATTGAAAAAAAAAAAATTGAAACAAGGAGGTGCTGATAAGTTCTCAGTCCAACCCTCTTCCCAAAATCTTATCAAATAACTAAATTTTCATTTTGGTAATTTTGAATCACTAATTTGCCTTTTCAGTAGCATCACATAAATAAATGCTAACAGCTGAAATTTTCAAGATATAAGTTTATCTCATTTAAAAAAATATGTCTCATTCATGAATTTTAGAATAAAAAATTACTAATCAAAACATTGGTAAATTTTGAATTTCTTCAGATAAAAACAAAAATGCATTTTTGTTGGTGGATAATCATAAATAATAGTCTAAGATGACTTGAATTACAATCAATACTAATAATACAACATTTATTTTTTGGAAAAGTAAAGAAAAGGAAAGAAAACTATAATATTTATGACTGAAAGGATTCTTATTTTTAAAATAAGTAAACAATTAACAGCAAGATTTAAACTATGTGGTTGTATATCTACATTATAGTTTAATTCTTACATTATAGTAATTTTTTGCATTATACTATCATATATGATGAAATGACCAATATGAATTATCTGATTGATTAATTGTTTTCTACGGCATAACTCATTGCAGATTAGTTAAAACCAAAAAATAAGATTGTAAATTTTCTTTTTTCCAAGATAAAAATGATTTAATGAGACAAGTCTTACTAATTAACCTATAGCTGGGAGGAGAATTTGATAAACAAGAAATTATAATGTGGAGGATCAATTCTATATTATAAACATAAACTGATCCCCCACTTTGTGGCCACAGGTGTTTCTATGCATTTCTATTCCAGAGAATGTAAATAAATCTAAAAGTCATGCCTGTGCAGCTAACCAGTATTCAACTGATTCATTCATTTTTATCAATCCACTGCAGGTAAAGCCAAAAAAAAGTTTTTTTTAGATTGTAAGAACTTTATTTTTGGAAATAATGGTTTAGTGATAAAGGTCTTATTAATTAACACAGTAGAGGAGGTGGATTCATACCTTTTTCCAAGGGTATTTGTATATAAGTGAATATAATGAAATCAATGAGAATTGGCACTTGGCTTTTTGATTAAAAATTCTGAGCTATTACACCATCTATACATCCAATTAGATTTTTAAATGTTTTTATTCTGTTGCCAACATTTTGTTCAGTAAGATCATCATCAGAAAAACTGAAAGATTTTTAAAAATTTTATTAATTGTTAAATTTTCAAATTAACTGGGTCATTTCTAAATAATAAACCTGGTAATAATATTTCCTTAATTGTTCTGATGATGACTGAACGAAATGTTGGCAATAGAATAAAAGAAAACTTAACATCCAACTGGTTTTTATATATTCCATCTTATATTCTACCATTTATGCATATTATGGTATAATGTACATCCTAATGGTAGCAATTACTTTTATGAAGACTGTTATCACTTTAAGTCATATTTATTATTAGCTATTTCAGATAGTAAAATAGGAAAAGTTTGAAATTTAGTTTTTGTAGCTGATGGAAGCTTTGACCAATTTTTATTTATTTCATGTGATGTCAAAAAGTATTAGAATCTCATCTTCAGTAAAATCCATTTTCTTTTCTCCTTACAATATGGTAATTTATAAACACTGATCTTAAATTTGTTCAACTAATTTTTTCTCTCTCAATTTCTTTTCTTTTTCTCCAAAAATGCTTATTCCATGAAATATGATATGCAGTCATTTCTGCCATATTGACTGTGCAAACCAAAATAAAAATGAAAAAAAAGGAGTAGATACAGAATTGCAAAATTATCACCTCAAAATTCTTAAAGATAATAATTTGCCAAACAAAAAAGAATTTATTTGAAATTATTCTAATTGCTCAAATTAAGGCTTCTTTTATGTCTAATATAGATAACCTGAACATTTTTTTGTCTAAGAAAAAAAAAGAAGAGAAACTGAGGAATTAAAAAATGTGTAATCATTTACAAAACAATGAATTTGATAAATTAAAAATAACTGAACAAATTTATTTAAATTACATTTGCAAGTCATTTAAAATATTTTGGAGTAATTTTTAATAGATCATTTCCAGGCTAAATTTAGCAGTTTTAAGAGCCAATACATATTAAAATTTTTCAAGTAATGTTTCCATACTGATGAACTGTCTTAACTCACATTAAAATACATTTAATAGCAGAAATAACAGCATTTAAAGAAAAGCACAAAAATAACCTATCTAATCAAATAAGGAGAAAGTGTGTGTGTGTGTGTCTGTGTGTGTCTGTAGCATGTATGTATGGTAACAGAAAGCAGCAACAACAAAAGAAAATTGAACAGCCTCACTGTGAGGTGCCTTTTTTTTTTTTTTTAATTTTCTTTCACTTTTTTTTTTAAAATCATGGTGGTGAGGGTTTTATACCTTCATCATTGCTGTAACAGTCGTGACAGTGTAACTTGTGCCCTCTGACACGAACGTCTGCACCCTGGTAGCCATTACCAAGCTGGACATTACAAACACAGCAACGGAAGCACTTGACATGGTAATAGAGGCTGAGGGATTCAATGACCATAGCAGCACCAGACCCTGCACACCGAAGATAAAAAGAAAAGAAAATTATAATTATGTAATGAATATATTTTAATTAAGAGCAATTTTAAGTGGTAAAATAGTCAAAGAGATGTATTATATGAAGCTATCTGTAATTTTATTATTTGTAATGGTGAAATTAGCCGTTTCCATACAGGAAACATTCAGCATTCAATGAGTGAACAGTTAGTGTTATTGTTAGTTGAAATTTATAAGTTCTTTATTGTTTAAGAATTTGTCAGGAAATTAGACTTCTCAAGTCCACTGTTATCACTCTTTTGAGTATTGATAGGAGTTTCCTTCCAAACCTTTTGTTTAGGGTAATGTGGAATGTCAGCATCTTGATCATATTTTTGCTTCCAGTTATATGTGCTACCCATTTTTGTTGTTATTGCTGATAGAAGTCTTCAAGTGATGTAGTTCTTGTTATTTAGTAAAGTTCTTTGTGATTCTGTAGCACCAGTAATCTGATGAATGATTGTCTTCTTGAAAACCTAGAGGAATCTTTCACTTGAGGCCATTTTTAATCATTGATTTAAGAAAATAGTTGTATTTAGATGATAGGTTAGACATTTCATTCTTCTTTTAATCATTTCATACCAAGCAAGGCAATAAAGTCACTAAGATGCAGGGGGGCACTAAATGTTAGAGAATATGAGAAAAAAAATACTGTTAAGGAGAGAGAACAATAAAGGAACAAAAATTAAGACAGAAGATAATAATTAACACTGCATTTAAAATTTTTGAAGATCAAAGTTGAGTGAGAGGAGAATGATCCACAAACAAGGAATATTTCTGAATGAATTGTATATCATGCATGACATACTGTATATATTTGCCTATCATGCTGATTTTGAAGCTAATTTAATGGGGTCACATCATACATGAGATATAAAATTAGCATATATACTGCTGGCCCCGGCTACTCTGTTGACCAACGTATACATCCATTTACTGTAGTCAAAAAGTACAGCTGTATTTAAAATAAACATGATTTTGATAAAAATGATGTTTTACTTAGCTGTATCCAATAAAAATGCATGTAATATTCACACATTAGTATCGTACTATAAAATACAAACATAGCAAATATGCATCTTTTCCATTGTTCAGGTTTATAAGATGTTTAGCTGTTTTTTGTTCAGCTGTTTATGGTTGTATGCATTTACACAAGTATAACATTATTAATGATACTTTTTATAATTCTCTTACTTTTTAACATTTTAACTAAAGATATTTTAACTAAAAGGAAGATGGGATAAAATCATTTTTAACTTATTTAACTAGAAGATGGGATAAAGAGATAGAGGAAAAGAGGTTAGTCTATTGTAATTTGGTCTCTTCAAAAAGGAACTCATATGATACACGAGATACATGATAAAATCATTTTAACTTATTTAACTAGAAGATGGGATAAAGAGATAGAGGAAAAGAGGTTAGTCTATTGTAATTTGGTCTCTTCAAAAAGGAACTCATATGATACACGAGATACATGATAAAATCATTTTTAACTTATTTAACTAGAAGATGGGATAAAGAGATAGAGGAAAAGAGGTTAGTCTATTGTAATTTGGTCTCTCAAAAAGGAACATCGAAGATGGGATAAAGAGATGAGAGGAAAAGAGGTTAGTCTATTGTAATTTGGTCTCTTCAAAAAGGAACTATACACAGATAAAATCATTTTTAACTTATTTAACTAGAAGATGGGATAAAGAGATAGAGGAAAAGAGGTTAGTCTATTGTAATTTGGTCTCTCAAAAAAGGAACTCACATGATACACAAGATACATGATAAAATCATTTTTATAAGTGAAAATTTGGGGTTGTACGATACAAAAGATTGTACATTACATGGGTACATACAGTACATATCAAAGTTTAGATCTTTGTTTTTTGCTTTTAACCATTTTACCCCAAGCAAGGTGATGCCACAAGGACACAGGGTGTTACGGGGAGTGAAAGATAATGAGAAAACTTTAATGAGGAAAAAGACAATAAAGGAACAGAATTCAAGAAAACAGAAGATGGCAATTGATGTTGCATTTAAATTTTTGAAGATTGTAGTTGGCAGAGAAGAAAAAAATCAGAAGGGATTTCCCACAGTGGAGAAGTATGAGAAAAGAAACTATTAAAATAAAATTGATGGTTGCATCTAGCTTATTCAACAGTAAAATAGTGAGACCTAGTTGCCAATCTAGTAGCACACTTAAATTCATACAGTCAAGGCACTAAGGGGAACAGCTCATCAGAACAATTGCCATGAAAAGATTTCTTGAAATGACAGAGGGAAGCCATATCATGTTGGTGAGAAAGTTACTGAAGATGAGATACCAGGTCAAGATTGATTACATTACAGACACTTCTTTGAATTTTGTCAAGAATCTCATATAGCAGAAACACCAGACCAGATATGGAAACAGCATTCAATGCACAGACAAATGGTATATTTATAAATGTGCATGATGGATTCTAACAAGAAAAATTTTCTGGTACAACACAGTGAACCAACTTTCCTAGCAGTAGATGTAGTAATTGATATCTTGCAATTGTAACAATAGAACATGTCAGGTTACCTCCACCTAATTTTTTAAACTACTCCTAGGAGTCGCTCTCAAAACTATGAAAAAGACAGTGACATTCTGTCATCCTCTTTTTTCCTTTTTCACCCAGAGACAGCAAGATGTAGGTTGAACATGGAAAACACATTCCCCACTGATGAATGTACATGCATATACACACCTTTCACTTCATTTTATCTAGTACTTTCTCCTACACCACACACACACACACACACACACATAATTCACTAGTTTAAATGTTTTCTTCATTCATGTTCATTGTTCGGTAACAAGCAACAATATTCTATTGTTTATGTATATCTTTGTTTTGTTAATACATACATTATCATTTGTTTGTATATATATATTGGTTCTTGTTATTTCTTTACATTTCTTTACACAGTCTCACATCACAAGTCTGCCATGTTTGTTGTGAGTATTTCAGGAGACACACATGTTTATATTTCAATGCATAAACTGGCCTGCAACAAACTAAAAGAAAAAGAGAGAGCTTGCATCCTTCCTTTTATAGTCCTGGGCAATACCACTTATCTGGAGTCTTGGCAGGCCATGTTTGTTGTGGGTATTTCAGAAGACACACGTGTTTATCTCTCAATGCATACACCGGCCTGCCTGCGACAAACTCTTAGCAAATAATTCTTTAATTTATAATTAAAATATACTTGTTAAATCCAGTTAAGAAAAGCAGAATTTTGAATTTGTGATTAAAGACTGAATATTTACTTGAAGCAGCTTGGTTGGCACAACTTTACTATTACAGATGTGAATATGTGTCCAGGTCAATCAAACAGATTTTCACTGGCTGATCAGCTTTTACCCCTTTTTGGTTGTAGTTCAATTTCTGTTTGTATTTTACAAAACTGGAAAAATGCCAATGCACATCCAAAAGTGAAAATGAAGGCAAGACAACATGGAGAGAAAAGTCTTAAATATAGCCATTTTGAGATCTCTTCTATGTGCTGTGTCTCTTCAGGACATGAGCAAGCATAGTTCTCCACAAATTTCTGTCCCTTGTGGCTTTTACCAGAATTTCTTCTTTTGGCAAGTCTATAGCTACCATATTCCACCGATTCACACAAGCTCAGATAGGTGGATTGCTGCCTTCCTCTATCTTTCTTACACTCAATATGTCCTGTGAGTTCTACATTTTCCAAGCCCTCTTTCCTCATTGTGTCCAAGATATTTCAGCTTTCTTTTCCCAATTCTGAGTATAAGTGTTCTTTTTGTTTAAGATTTCCTCATTATATACTCATTCTGTCCAAGTAAATCTTAGTATTCTTCTATAGAACCACATCATTTTGTGAAACAGATAAGAAATCTGTTGATTCCGATAAACAGGGTTTTTTATTCATGCACTATTTGTGGATAGGTGAGTGACATTTGGGACATCTACATGCTATTTCTGTTTTCTCTTATGGCAGACTAACAGGACAGATCTTCCCTTTGGCCACCAAGAATTCTGTATCTCTCCAACACATTTTCTTCCATTGCTTCCTGAATCTACCCTGTGACTAAAATGTGGGCTGAATATATAAGTCTATGATGGATCAAACAGTAGTTTCCTCTACAAAGGGGGATGCAAGTTCAATAGCTGTTGGAGGACACATTTTCTTTACTTAGATTTCTCAAATGTGCAAACTGAGAGATGTAATACATACAATTTAATAAATACAAATGGGGTTCTATTCAAATAAGTAGTGTCCACTATAGTAACGTTTGAAGTAATAAAAATGTCAGATTAGAAATAAATTCCTTAATTCTTTAGAAATTGCTTTATTTAAATTTTGGATACAAAACTGAGCAGATATGGGCTCTTGAGAAAAATAATCTGTTTGAAAAGAAGGTGCTTTCCTTAAATAAGGTAAAAAGAGCATTGCTTACTGTGAAGTAATTCATGGCCAAGCAGTAACGCATGACAGATTAAATGGTAATTTCTCCTACACAGGAGGACACAAGGTTCTATCCTTGCTGGAGGACACATTTTCTTGACTCAGATTTCTTGAATGTGCAGGTTGATAGACATAATACACACTGTTTAATGAATAAACACGGGGCTTCTATTTCAAATAAGAAATTTTCACTATCTATAATAGAGTTTGAAGTAATAAAAAAGTCCATGATCACAATTCCCTCCCTTCTGACTAAGTGGTACTTGATCCCAAAACTTTTTTCTTTATGCATTTTATTTTATTTTCCCTACTTCTGGTGACTGCTTTGAAACTTTCACATCTTGATATTACTGGTGATGCTGTCATAAAACCTGCCAGTTGCTCCAGTCCCAGATAAAATCATTTACAATTCACTTGACTACATGACAATCCTAATTAATCGAGTGGAGACCCATTGTGTCCTACAGAGGAGTCAGACAGAAATATCTAAACTTTAAAATAAAGATAGTTCCATTAATCAATAAACAAATATAGTACTTACCAAGCTCCTTTGAACAGTGAGAACATTTTTCAGTGCCACAAACTGCAACTTGTTCATTCAATTCACTGCTACTACTAGCAGTTGACTTTCCAGAATGCTTTGATGAGGTGGAGTCATCCCTTTGGTGGGAAATCAGCATGGTGTTTGAATTAGGATCAAGAGCCTGGTTTGACAGAGAACCAGTGCTCCTGGGGCTCACACTGTCCACAGCAGACAAGCTTTCATAGCCTTCAGAAGCTGTATTGTTGTCCCCATAACTGTCAGGAGTTCTTACATTTGAAGGAGAGTTCAAACTGCGAGGACTCACTGAGCTGCCATAGGAAGCATATGAAGCTCTGGGATTGGTCTGGTTTAAGGTTTCAGGGGAAGCAGAAGGGCGAACTGATCCATTTGGTGAACCCCTTGATGCACGGTCATAAGTAGGATACTTGGGTAATGGCTGATTAAAGCCTTTCTGGGAAGCTGCAGGTAAATCTCGCCAAAGATTGGGACTTTCAGCAGGTTGGATTGGATAATTTACCTGTTTAGAGTAATCATCATGCAAAGGACCTTTGTTTTGGGGGTTGCGCATTTCAGCAAATCTTCGCCTTTCTGCTTCCTCTACGACCCAATGAACCTGCGTGCTGGACTGTATCTCTTGCTGTCTTAACATTGGCTGGCGAAAACCTTGAGATTTGTTCACTGGCTTTCTCTCTAATTCATTATTACGATCCGAAACAATCCACTCTGCTGAATCTCTGTGCTTGGCCTTGGGAACAGCATTCAATGAACGTAACTCTGTCTTGCTTGGTGGCTCTCGTGAGATGGGTGACATCCGCTGAGAAGAAGTGGGGCTTATTTCTGGTCTTTGCTGTAGAGGAGTTGCCTTGCGATTCATTGCTAACAAATCCTCTCGTGTGAATTTCTGTGAGTGTCTAACTTCTTCCTCGGGTTTGTCAAATCGCGAAATAACAGACTCCATTTTTCCAGACAAGACTGGCTTCTTTTGGTGAGTTATTTGAACTGAGCTATATGGTTTTGTGAAGACACCTACAAAAGAAGTGGAGACAAAAAAAATAAAATTAATGTGAAATCCATGTAAATAAAATATGTCAAAAAGTACAGGGCTGTTGCAGAGACAAATTTGTGTTAAAAAAATTTAGCATTTAGCCTTAAACTATCAAAGGCCGCCAATATTTTAAATTTCCAGTACCTCTTTGCTTTAATAGTTTTTTTTCTTTCTTGTATTTCTTCCTTTATTGCATTTTGTTAAAATAAAACCTTGTAAAAAATACTACAATTGATAAAAGCCCTGAAGAGCATAGTAACCAAACAATTTTAAATCAGAATAAAAGTAATTCTAAAAAACATTTTGAACAGAATAGGAAAATTTACATAGTTTAGATTGATTTTGTGAAAGCCACTGCAAAAAAGCAAGAAAATTTGTTTAGCATTACACAGTGAACCAACTTTCCTAGCCACAGACCTATCAATTGATTTAATATAATCATTCCACTTCATGTTGGTGGAAAATGTGAGATTGAGAAGGTGTAATGAATTGCTCTCCTGGAGTTTAGCATCAGCCATGTTGATGGAAGGCGAAAATGGTTCTTTAAGATGACTAAAAGATAGCAGTTTCATTTTGGAGGCATTAAAATTTACCATAAAAGTAGATGCAAAATAAAAAATAAAAAAAAACCTTTAGCATCAATTTGCATGTGTTTCCTTCATGTCCCAAGACTAAAATGGTTGATCTAAAAAAAAGGACCAATAACATTGCAGATTCTTCTTTGTATTTTATCAATAAAAAAAAAATCTAAATACATAACAGAAGCACCGGATCACATGTGATAGCAATATTCAATACATGGACAAATGGTAGACTTATAAATATGAAATAGATTCTAGTTTGAAAAATTGTCTAGCATAACACAATGAACCAACTTTTCTAGCAGCAGACCTAGGAACTGATTCAATTGATTATATTCAATATAATCTTTCCACTTCATATCAGTGAAAAATGTTAGCCCAAGAAGGTGGAGGTTAGCATCAGCCATACTGATAGAAAACAAAAAAAAGTCCTCTCAGTTGAAATTTACTAAAACAATATGTAATCTATGATCAATGCTACTTACTTGTGCCTCTGGTAGGTTGAGAAGTTGTATAACTTTGGTTGTTGTACTGTGAAGTTGGTGACACCTTTACTGTTTCAGAACTGACTGCAGCTTGATAAGGTTGGGGAGATGGCTGATATCTCTGTGGGGCCTGCACCGGAGCCACTATTTGTTTCTGTAGCTGTTTCAGTCGAACCTTCTCTTCTTCCAACTGTTTCATTTGTTCCTGCTGTTGATACTGTCTCAACTGCTCTTCTTTTTTCAACTGCTCAGTTTTTATTCTTAATTGTTCCTCTTGCTGAAGTTTCTTTTGCTCAGCAATTTGTTGTTCTTGTTGAAGCCGTCTTCGATTTTCTTCGATTTCCTGCTGTGCTAGTTCCAATTCTCTCTTCTTCTGGGCCAGTTTCTCCTAAAATTAAATGAAAATGTCCCAAAAGTATTGAAACATCAGCTATACCAGTGCAGTTACTGCTCTAACCCCATAAATGCCAGCACTCATTTTGCTTTTGAAGGTAGTCAGCCACTATAAAAAGTTTTACTAAATCTTTTCTATAATAAAGAGGAGTCATCTTGTTTATGTGTTTGAGACAAACTCAAAAATTACAATATTTAGGACCTTAAAACTATGTATATTTTTATTCAGTATGTTCCAAGGAAAGTTTTGATAAATAACTTATTTCTGTATTTTTTATGTAAACAAAGATATTTGTAAATTTAAACAAATAGCATTAAAAAAATATATATAAAAAGCAAAACTTATGCCAACATTTTATTTTATACTATTTACATTATTCAGACTATTGTCCTCATCTTTGTTGCCATATTTATCACATTTCAGCCATTGTACGCTCCAACCTTCTTCAGGTGGTTGTAATGTCAACCTGAACTCTTTATTTCGTTCACTAGAGTAAACCGTTCTAGTTCCATGTACCATACCTAATAGATGCCAGTTATCAGTTATCTCCTATTAATTCACCTCTCCAAGTTCTCCACTGCCTTAATAAGGTATTGAACTGATACTGTCACATGGCACAGTGGATAAAGGCGTTGGTTAGATCCAGTGACAGTGTGAGTTCAATACCTGGTTAAGGCAGTGGAGAACTTGGAGAGGTGAATTAACAAGAAATAACTGATAACTGGCATCCATTAGACATGGTACATGGAACTGGAACAGTCTACTCCAGCAAGCGAAATAATGGGTTCAGTTTGACATTCCAACCACCTGAAGACGGCCGGAGAGTACAATGACTCAAATGTTGTGATAAATATGGCAACAAAGATGAGGATAATAGTCCGAATAATGTAAAGAGTGTACATAATACCTCATCTTAGAAATATAGACAGATTTAATATTTTTTTTTTTAATTAATTCTCCCCAAGCAAGGCAATAACATCACTAAGATGCAAGGGGACTATTGGGAGTGAAAGAAAAGGAAAAAGACTTTAGAAGGAACTGGAAACCCAATGTTAAACAGAAAACAAAGGATAAATCTCTACTTATTCAAAAGACTGGAAAGGATTATGTACTGGATTATAGGTGAACCTATCTACTCATTCAATTTAACCTTACATCATTCAATTATCTTAAAAATAACTGATGACAAAGTTAACAAGTAAATAATGAATGAATGAATTGGAGAATATTCTACACTTTTATTCAATAAAGGATAATTTTAAAAAAAAAATCATCTTACTTATTATAAAACACAGATTGTGTGTGTGTGTGTGCGTGTCTGTACGTTTATATATTGGATCGGATTTCCTACATTTTTCAACCAATTTCAACAAAACTTCACAGGACTGTGTAAAATTACCCTGCGGTGGTTCTGACAGTGCCAAAAATTGGAAAAAACAATTGTTTTTGCACAAAATCAATTTGAAAACATGATAAAACATGATTCTGTCGCCAGAATGAAAGGGGGACAACTCATATCGAGTTATACTTATTATAAAACCCAGGTTGTTTGTGTGTGTGTGTGTGTTCCTTTATATATGGGATTGGATTTCCTACATTTTTCAACCGATTTCAACAAAGCTTCACTTTTTTTTGGCAGGTGGTGTTTCTTATTGCCTTGCACACTTTTTTCTTTATTTTTACATTCAGAATGCTTTAAAAATTCCATTTACAAGACAATTGTTTATAATAAAATGCTATTCAATGTTTTTGTTTGAGTTTGACCAATTCGTAAAAAAAAAAAAAAAAATAAAAAAATAAAATAAAATAAAACTAATTAAGACATGCGTGTCCGTCAACCTTAAACAATAATCTTTGTCAATTTTATTTTTCAGTCTTTATGATGGTCAATACTTGATCTATCACTTACTGTTACATCCCCGGGCAACGCCGGGCTCTACTGCTAGTTATTAATAAATTTTGTTATAAATACATTAGCAACTCCGAATAATGATGTTGTTATAATATAATAGACAAACAAATATTTATTTTGTGAGAAAAAGTTAAAATTATATCATGATGAATATTCATTATAATTCTTCATGAATTTGTACACTAGTTTTTTGTTTTTTTTAATGCCATGTCTCTTCAAGCTATAGATAATTATGACTCTGCAAAGATTACTTTTTCTTTATTATACTCCAATCATTTGTGAATATCTATGCTGATGATACAACAGGATATGTGTGCACCTCCAAAACTCTAGATTATCAGAGCCTGGCAAATGATCTCTCCTCTGACTTAGATCTAACAGCTCAGTGGGGCAATAACTGATCAGAAAATTTGTTGCTCACATTAAATATCTCGAAAACTAAACTAGTGACATTACATCATCACTGAGCAGACACAGAACTTTCATTGATCAAAATGAACAGATGTTCCCTCAAGATGGCCCAATGCGTTGAGTGCCTATTGAAACTTAAACTCAACTCAGACCTCGAGTGGAACTCATACATACGATCCATTGCTAAAGATGCTGGGAAAGTAGTCAGGTCACAGTACTGCTCCAGTAAGTACCCAACTCCTACTTATGGCCAAAGTTGGAATACTGCTGCCATATATACGCAGGAGCTGCCTAAGTCTTCACTTTCCCATCTTGATAGAATCCAAAAGCATTTCTCCATCATTGTGGGAGACAAATTATTTCCCCCCCTGCAATCCATTTCTCACAGATGAAACGTTCTATCATTATTTCTATGGAAGGTGTTCAGATGAACTACTTTCTTTAGTTTGACCAGTTCTAACCTTCATGCCTTAGACCTGCTATGCCACACACATTCTAGTGAACCGCCCTCATTCCCTTTGTATTTCATTGGTGAGATGCAAGTTCCACTTGAGCAGCTTCTTCCCACAAACTGCTGAGGATGCTCAAGAGGATGCTTCCCTGATTACTACAATATTAACCCCATTCAAGTCTAGAGTCAACTATTATCTTCCCCAACTATCCCCATAAACTATGTAACCCTCTGGTTTGAGTGGTTATCGTGCCTTATACAGAGTGAACATCATTGTGAAAAAAATTATCTGTGAATTGCCATGCATAGCATGGGGAGAAATATCAGATCCATGCCTTTACAAAGAGCATTTGCATGAAAGTGAACATATCAGACAAATCCTGAATTTGAACCCAACTGATTTTACTTAGGGGCTGATATCTGTTATACTATCTACATATGTACATTTCTGGTGTTAATTTGCTATAATAGATGGGCAACACCAGGTAGCCCTGCTTGTTATAAGCTATGTGAATACGTTATAAGGAAATAATCATTTTTAATACCAAACTCATGGAATAATATGCAATAAGTTGACCAATAAGCATTTTTCATCCTCTTATTGGGCTTGAGAGAATGAGAAACATTTTATTGAATTTATTCATTTTTATCTCTAAATATCATGTCCCTTCAAGGATGTAGGCAATCATAGATCTTCACAGATTCCTTTTCTTTAATATCTGAATCATCATGACTTCTTGAGAAAGATAATAGAGTAGTTTCCTGTTGCCTTCTCCACGGTTTAGAATTTTCCTTCTCTTAAATTTGAACTCCATTTACCAGCTCCACTTTCTGTGCCAATAATTTCTACACTGCCCACACTTTAAAGTTACAACCAAAATATTAAATGTATTTTTGTCTATGGCACCATCAAAATGTATAGCTTGTGAGGAGAGAGAAATAAAGACAGGATATGAGTATCTTACTAGTATTCATGATCTTTTAAATATTTTGAAAGGGTGACATTATTTAATAATTGTGATTAAAATAACAGAAAAAAATAGCAAATAGATTTATATTATAGTAAAGTACTTATACCTAATAGCCATTACTTTTACTTACAGAAGGGTGGCTGGAAGGACTTAATACAGGGTTCTACTTTCTAAAATCAAAAATAATGCTGCAAATAATACTAATCTTAAAAAAATAATAATACTAAATAATGCTCAAAACAAGTTTAATCAGTACAATTTAATGTTACATTAATATGTATAAAATTAATAATAAGATTGTTGATTTTAAAAAAAGTACCCATTTTAAATGAAGACCTGAGTTGTTTTTCTTTGTGATTTTCTCTGATGTTTGAGGGTGACAGTAAACTATTATTGTTTAAAAGACCTTGATTAAAATTAAAATGGGAAAGTCATGACTTTTTTCCTTTAACTTTTCTCCTATGAATTTTTACCCATAACTTTATTTCCATAATTAATTTTCCTATCACAATGTTTTACTCACAGAAGCACACAAGTGTTAAAATGAGCAACTTATATTTTGTACATGATCAATCTTCAGTTTAACATTTTAATATCTATTTTTTATAATTTCACTTTATTAATTTAATAAAAACAAATTTATATCAGAACAAGAATATACAACATGGAATTGTTATTAATAGCTTTTTGGTATAATTATGAACAAATTGAAAAAAATTAAATTTAAAATATTGGAATTAATTATTCTAAGAAAAAATTCAATTCAATTTAAAATAAAAAAAAATTCTAGCATTTATAGTATTGTTATAGTTCTAAAAGCAAAAATTTAATTCTATTTAAAATAAAAGGATTCTTTGGGAAAAGGGTGGAAAGTGTGAGATTGTCTAATATTCTAGAACAGGATTTTGTTTAAAGAAATAACTAAATTAACTCTTATTTTCATTTTAAAGTTTAAAACTGTAGTGAAAGCGATAATCAGTTACCCTGAAAAAAAAAGTTTGTGTTTTGTGTGCAATTTGCCAAAGAAAAATTACCAAAAAGTAGTCAGCAAAAATCTACATCAATGACTAGAAGCTATGCTAATGTTCTTCCCTCCCCTGAATGGCGTGACCATTCAGAAAATTCTCTCGGTGAACAGAAGTCGTTGTTTTTCGCTTATAAAAGGAGATGATTTTTTTGAGCTTGGTGGAACGAACACGCGTTGTTGTTGGTGAGAAGTGAAGGTTGGATGTGTGACCCCATATTGTTGTTTCTACGTTGTGTGTTGGACTGTTACGTCGGACTATCGTTTGAACTGCGATTTGGCTACAAGTGTTGCGGCCGAGAAACAGAAGAAATCTATTGCAGTTGCTACTATCAGTTGACAGTCTTTTCTTTACTACAACAAAAACTATTAAACATTTTTGGGAAGATGGCACTTGTTCCACAACATACATATATTCTCCAATTGGATGAAATCATTCATTCATTTATTCTGTTAGCACATTTTGCCCACTGTGGGCATTACTTCCCTTGATCTTACAATTGTGGTTCATGGTGTCATTCAAAGTAGAATAGTGTAATGGCTTGCTGTTTTTTTTTTTTCCCCAGGGATGTTAAGATTATTCCACCCTTCCTCTCAGAAGTTAGTGGCAAGACTTATAGTGTAGCAGGTGGTTTGAATTCAGAGTTTTCCTTCTCCTAGACTGGCGATAGTATACGGAGATCATGGATTGCCCAGATCCAAAGGAATACAGTGTATTAAATTTGTGGATGTCATGGCTGCAGGAATTGCCGGAAAGTTGTCAGTGTTGACAGCCAACTACCTTCAGGCTCCACTCCAGGTCTTCTGTGTGGATTTACTTCGATAGCCTTTTTTCTGGATTTAGTTCGGTAGTATTTTAAGCAAATATGGGCAAAGTCACTACAGTTTGTTAGTATGTGTTGTTTAGGTAGCCAGTCCATAGATTTACTGTGTAAACAAACTGAATACTATATGTAACCACTACTTTCCGGTCTTTTGAACAGAAATAGTGGTTTATCTCTTTGTTTCTTGTTTAGGATTGGGTTTCCAGTTCTTTCTAAAGTCTGCTCATTCACATTTTTCACAATCACAACAATCTTGACCTCATAGAGTCTAGAGTCAGCTAGCATCTTTCCTATATAGCCACAAGAACTTCACTTTTTGCACTTTCTTACACTCATACAACACCACAGAGTAGCAGTCTACCTTGAGCGGCTCTTGGGCCTTGTATTAACTGAACAAAAAAAAAAAAAAATTACATATAACATTAACAATGAAAAATTTAATAAATGCCAAAATAATGCAAATGTTCACTATTTTTCAAAAAGAGCCTGCTAATTATTATTATTTTTTTTTTATTTTTACAGTAAAGTTCATCCTATACAAGGCCCAGAGCCACTCAAGGTAGCTGGTTACGTTAAGGGGTAGTTTATATGGATAACTGTTAACTCTAGACTTGAACAGTTTAAGATTGCAGTGATTGGGGAAACATCCTCTTGTGAGTCTGTTCCACAGGGCAGTGGTTTGCGGGAAGAAGCTGTTTGAGTTGAACTTACTTCTCACTAATGGAATATGGAGGGAATGTGGGTGGTTTGCTACTATGTAAGTGGCATGGTGGGTCCTAGCCATGAAGGTTAGACCTGGCAGAACCAAAGAATGTAGTTCCTCTGAGCACTTTCCATGGAAATAGCAATAGAGCAGTGGAAGACTCACCACATTCTGCCTGTGAGAGAGAGTTGTTGGAGGATGGAAAATAATTTTGAACTCTATCAAAACTGAAAATTGAAGACCAAGCAGCTCCTGTTCAAATGTGACAATAGTACTCTATTTTTGGCCTTATCTGGATCTTATAAAGGTAGAACAATCCCAGAGTGAGAACCCTGTTAATCTAAATTGAGAAAATCAGAGTGAGGATTCCTTAGTAATGGAGAACATGTATTAGTTATTAAGTATGAGTTGGGATCAAATCTGGATTGGGATCTGACAGAATAAGATAAAGAATAAATAGGATACATTTAAAATCTAAATCTAATACGCTTCCACAGAGAATGAAATATGCAGCAAAGAAGATTTACTTTTGTGTTGTTTGATTTTCATTGGTCAGTCATGTTTCATTTTTTTAAATCAATGTTAGTATAATTTGTTGCATTCTGAATTCAAGTAGAGACAATGTGTCCATCAAAAGTTTCAAGAAAATTAATGGATTTCAATCCTACCTTGGAATCCATTAATTTCTTGAAACTTCAGATAGCCACTTCATCTCTCCTTGAATTGAATATGGCACATTGATAGCTGTTTAATAAATGCTAACCTATTACTAAACCGAGATAAATTGATCCACCTATTTAAATTGTCCAAATTACCTTTCTGAATATGGACTGGTATATGCTGATTAATCATTGCTTCTAACCTTTGACCTGTTTCAACTAAGCAGTCAGCATACTTTCTGGTAATGTAAACTTTTTTTTTTATTCTTTCTTGTAATACAACTGTTTTAATCCCAATTATTAAATTTATGGTCTGATAATAGATTTAAATATAAGTCAATCACTGAAAATGTAGATATTGGAATAAAAAGAAACTGTTTATTCATCATAAATAGCAGAGGATTGAAATAGTTAAACAGAATTTAGCAAACAAACCTCTTCAAGTCGAATTTGTTCTTTTTTCTTTTCTAACCGTTTCTTTTCTTCTATTTCTTGTCGAGCTCTATCTTCTTGGAGGCGCTTCTGCTTTTCCTCCTCAATCAGGCGTCGCTCTTCTGCAATCCTGCTTTCTTCTGCAATTCTCAATTCTTCACTTTTGGTTGCTTCCATTTGATATTCATCTTCACTTCTGGTATTCAAGCTGCTCTCTGCAGAGTTTACAAATAATTTCATTATTTTTTTTCTTTTTAAACTGAGCTTACATTTTAAATATTCATTACTAAAATATTTTAATTTCTAATTAGAAATAGAATCAGATATACTGAAAACTGGATAGAAAAACAAAAACTGTAGATGATGGATGAATATGATACAAATAAATTAAGACATTAACATAATGAGATTATATGTATACAAAAGAGCTTTTACAAAACACGCTCATTGCAATAGTCATACATCATAATGAATTTGATCATAATTTTGGTTTAAGAAATGCTACTCAACTTAAAAGAGAAAGTAATTTACTAAGGCAAAAAAGTATAGAAAGTGCATTGATTTCTGAACCATCTACAATAAATTTGTATTCAGGTTCTTACAACATTTAACCTTTCTTAAAAAATCTTTGTTTGTCACAATGTGACATATTTAAAAACATCAGCGATATAAACAAAAGCATTGAGAAACCAAATGATATCGACTCAGCTGGGCATCTAGATACATCGGATGCCACAAGGTTTGTAAATTTAAAATTTAGTGTTCCTATATCGTCAGTGTTTCTTCTCAGTGTATAATTATTACCAATATTTATATCACCCCCTCCTTACATATAATTCCACCAATAAGAAAATTATAGCAACTTTGGACCATTGTGCCCACAAAAAACTGAGCGTCAAAAGGACAGTTTCTCTCTTGATGCCACTATTTTTTTTTTTTTTTTAATTACTTTCAATCCTCAGGAATGTTTGTTTTAAAAAGCAAGAATTGTAATAAAACAAACATATGAAAGTGAATTTATACATTTTCTTTGTTCTTGAGAATTTACAACAAAAATAATAAAAACTATTAATTAGATTGTTTATTTACACTATTAGATTGTTTATTGGACTGGTTGCCAAAACATCGGCTAATCACCAACTGGTTTAAACTTTATAAAATTGTAAATAAGAATTTCCTTATACTTGGTTCAACTATTTTAGTACTTTAGTATATGTTTATAAATTTATGAATAAAATTTTTTTTCATATTTATTTCTTTATAAATTGGTGAAATTTGCAAATTAATAAATACTGCATTGCATTAGTTTTAATACAATTGTATTAGTTTTAGAATGTCGTACATATAAAATTATTCTTGTAAATAGACATTTTAATAAACAGAGTTGAATATTTTTGTTTTAAATTCTCAAGAACAAAAAATGTAAAAATTCACTTTCATCATGTTTGGATTTTATTATAATTCTAATCATAGTTTTTTTAAATTTAAAAAGACAAAATTTAAAAAAAAAAAAAGACAGGATTTTTTTTTTTTATTTAAAAAAGATAATTTAAAAAAAGAAAAATAGACAAAAAAAAAAATAAAGAGACAGAATTTGAGTGTACTAGCTGTGTTCCAAAAACTATTGATCACAATAGATTATGCATTCTCTCACAGAAATTTGCAGTATAAACCACAAGTGGATTCTGTGGAAAACACAAATGTGCCTGAGCAGGCATCTGTAACAGGGACTGGCTAATCACCCAAATAGACGGTTGTGCTTGGAAAACAAGTAGCTGGCTGTTTATATATCTGTAAGACTTCATTAATAAAACCATTATTAGCCTGAAGTCCTTTTGAAGGAGAGAAGGTGTAACATTTTCTATTTTGTCATTCAGTTAATCACTTTTAGTTTGATATATAGATTTGTATCATTACTTTCAAATAGAAAAAAGAAATTCTTATTACCAGTACTAAAGGTAATCTGGCTTTTCAATTCATTCTCAACAGGTTTTTTGTTCAGGTCAACATGAAAGGTATATTCTGGAAGTTGATTGCTACTGAAAGATTGAACATTAAGATATTAAAAAAAACAAAAAAACATCCATGGTATCCAAATTTAAAATCAGGTAATTTTTTTAAATAATCAACAACAACTGGTGTTAATACTTACAATAAAAATGTTACCTATGTATTTGTAAGTCTGTTTGTATATCATCTCCAAGTTGTAATTTCAAGTCCATTTTTGTCCTATCAATGCATTAGCCTGTCTCAGATAAATGTCTAGAAAACTGAATTTCTTTAAAAATACAAAGTCTTTTAATTTTACTATTGGTAAATGCTAGTACTAATTTCAGGTACTCAACAAAAATGAATTAGTGAATTTCAAAAGGATCAAACTTCATTTTTCAGATCAAGTAAATATTGGCCCCATATAAAACAAGCTAGCAGGTTGATGAAAGTGAAAATCAGAATGGCAAAAATTGGGGATAATGCCACTAAGATGCAAGGAGCAACTATGATTTAAAAAGAATTAAAGACTTTAGAAGGAACATTAAATTCAATCTTAAACAGAGAATAAGGGATGAAACTCTACTTCTGTTCAAAAGACCAGGGAGGAGTGTGAACCAGACAATAGGCAAACCTATTGATTCCTATTGAGGAGAATAAATAAAAACATAAAATAAAACAATAAATAAATAATTAGTAAATAAAATTTCAGAGTTTAGGCATAGACATTAGAAGTATAGAGTCAAAGTAGACTTTAGAAGGAACCAGAAATCCAATCCTCAATGGGGAATAAGGGATAAAACTACTCCTGTTCAAAAAACTGGCAGGTGTGGAAACCGGGCTATAAACAAACCTATCTACTCCTATTAAATGAATTGGATTTACAGTAGAGTCTCATCTAAGTGATTTCTTAATAATATCAAACTGGAAAGATGATCCTAGGATGCAGCACTGTCTGGAAACCTTACTTTAGGTTAATTCAAGCCTTTTTTTTTTTTTCTTTCTCTTGGTTTTCATTTTATTTTTCTCTGGTTTTCTAACCTCCTACATTTTCTCTTTCATACCCTTTTATTACTCCACTTCATCATTTTCCAAAATTCTTTCCTTCTTAATATTATGTAGGTTTCTCCACCAGAAAATGAATCTGATTCAAGCTTACTAAGCCTAGAAATTAGGTAGATACTACACAACAATTGCATAAATAAGCAGTATCAAATCATATAATAATTATCAATGTGTATTTATTTATATATTACCTGTCCAATCTGTAGTGAGAAGGGAGGTAAATCAATTTAACTTAGTAAATTTGTGAGTGATTACTTTCCTAGTAGTTTTAATAATCTATACAAACAAAATATTTATCTATATTTACACAAAATTAGCTCCTGAGAAAAATCTATCATTTAATTAATCAGTTTCTTTACTCCTATGTTTCTTAGATTGCAGTTTTATTTGTTCAAGCCTTTTATGTGAGACACTCATATTGTTTATTAAATGGTAATTTTGCTTCAACTTAGGCTTTGTCATTGGTGTCTTTGTCATTCTCTTGTTAATCTTATTCTCCTGAGAGATATTTCTATTTCACTGTTATATTAAACACACAAAAAGTTTTACATGAAACAATTTTGAGCAAAAAGTGATTTATATAAGACCAGGAGAAATCAATGAATCATAGATACCATTAAACATCTACAAAATTTAAAGGGAACAGATTAATTAAATGGTTCATTGGCCTCTGTTTTAATTGTGAATTCTTTATTTAATCTCAATACATTGTTTCAAGACTTTTGTTTCATTGTATCTCACTATTAAAACTTTCTAGTAATTGTAATCATTTTTGACAGCATGGATACATTAATAATAGTATAGATTCTATGATTTGTCTTCAATATTTAAAAAAGGAAAGGATTAAAGAATAACATTAATGTGAGAGTAAAAAGATACTCACCCATTTTGTGGCTGTTGTTGCATCATCTGTTGATTGTTGAGGTCAATTTGTAGGAGAGAGTCTGAATTATTTTGTGTAGGGATTTGTATGACCAAAGGAGATGACTTTACATCTATGTGGCTGGAGGACACTTCTGTCTGCTGAGGAGGTGCTGGTGGAACTTGTCTGCTGTTGACAACACTTGTTTTAGTCACCTAAAAATAATTCATACATATGTACATATAAGACATGATAACAAACTATCATGTGAAAATGCAAAGATGTAATATTTGAAAATGATGAAATTGACAAAAAAAAAATAAATAAATAAAATCCTTTGATAATGTTTTATGAAAAAAGTACTCGGACATTGTTACAATATTAACTGAAATATAGAAAAAAAATTAAAAAAGACAATCTGAAAAAGATTTTTTTGGTCTTTAACCAAACTAGTAAAAAATGGAATTCTGTGTGTGTAAAAGAAAATTGTTTTTTTCCAAAATTTAAAATTCCCAGTTGCATCAATGTAAACAAACCTAGTTCAGTGAAGTCCTAAGGGATGAAACAAGTCACATGAAAACTTTATCCACTTTGTCATATTATATATATATATATATATATATAATAAATTAATTGATTTAAAATGTTTTTTTTTGCTACACAGTTTTAACCATGTTTCAAAAATGGAAGAAAAAAACATATTTTAAATCAATTAATTTATAATATTAATGCTCTGTAAGTTTACATTGATCACTATTTTGTAAAAATAAAAATATCTATAAGAACACCGGATTATATATCTTGCTGTTCTTTCTTTTTTTATATATATATATATATATATATATATATATATATATGGTCAACAACAAATAGACATTAGGGATCCTTTACTGATAATGATCAATTATACTTACACACTAAATTCTGTCACACAAATACTTTAATAATTAAACTTTATTCTATACACATAACCTTATTAACTACTCATGAAAAATTGTTACAAATTTGTATATTTTTGTTGACTAAAAAAAAAAAAAAAATGCCCATTTTCTGTTTCTTATATTAAGTCTCTTTCAGTACAATCATTAAAATGGTAAACAGAAGCATACATTTATTGATTTCTCTTATCCAGTCCTGGTTATTTTCAGACTGGCTATTACAATAGTATAGTGATGTACATCTATCTCTTGTTGAATTC